>JAZDUA010000353.1:907500-1300000 GCA_038098605.1 Gryllus longicercus
GAAAAGCTTAGTGATTTACTTTTTACGGCATTTATCTTCATTTTATTAATGGTAGCCCAGGAATGAATGTTATTAAGATCGTTTTGAAGTGTGAGAATATCTTCATCCGAATCTATTCGCCGATAAATTATGCAGTCGTCCGCAAATAAGCGCAGATGGCAGATCGTTGATGAATGCCAAAAACAACAGCGGTCCTAAGGCACTTCCCTGGGGGACGCCGGACGTAATTAGGGTTTCCTCTGAATGTTCATGTCCAACTCGAACTTGTTGAACCCGATTTATCAGGAATTCCCGTATCCATGCTATTACGCGATGGTCAACTCCCGTAGATGCTATTTTCGTAAGTAGTATATCGTGCGAAACAAGATCGAATGCTTTTGAAAAATCTATAACAATTGCGTCTGTTCTCTTACCCGAATCTAAAGTTTCAGCAATATCTTGACACGTAATAATTTGGCTTTCACACGAGAAGGATTTTCGAAATCCATGTTGCCCTTCGTATAACCACCCTAGTTTGTCCCATTCCCGACGCAAGAACTCAGCTACCAGATGTTCCATTTGTTTGCAAATCACTGACGTTAGGCTTACTGGTCTGTAATTGGAAATGCAAGAACGTTTTAAATATTGGAACCACTATAGCCTTTTTCCAATCGTTAGGCACGCTACAATTATTTATGCTTATTTCAAATAATCGTGTCAAGTATGTAATCATCGGTTCCCCTCCAATTTGTAATAATTCTCCAGCGATACCGTCAAACCCTACGGATTTATTACTTCCTATATTGCGAATTCTTTGTCTAATGAGTCGTGGTTGTACTTGAAATTTTTCTCCCTTTATGAAATTGTGAATTTATGAAATTTTGTTATGAAATTCTTGGATCGAAATACTGAACAGCTTTCAAAGCTTTCAATCGCGCCACCTCCTGACCTGCCGCCCAAGCAGCTGTGCACATTGTGGCATTTCTCAGAATCCGATTCTTTTCTAAGACGCGACAGGATAGCATTGTTTCAGAATCTGGGGCAGTTTCGTGGCGACCCGCCTCGCTCGTGTAAAGAAGCTAAGTATTGGATGCATTGAAAGTTGGATTTCTCCGTTGGCAAGCGTTCCTAGCACGGTAATGCATCCGTGAGCCAGCGTTTTGAAACGCGGCAAAAACAGAATAGAGCCATTCAAAGCCATGCGGCTGTGCGTATGCTAAGGCATTGCCGTAGCGTTATCTATGGTTGTTGAAAAATGTCAATGCTAATGAAATAAATTCCCAATTGTTATATTTTTATAACCGCGGCAGAAACGAGGGGGGGGGTAAAAAACCTACGTATCACAAATTAGGTTGTTTAAGAAACTGAAAAATTGATTTTTCTGAAACTGTTCTATGTTGAAGAAACAGACCCAAAAAAAATATGGACCATATTCTCTTGTGAATTGGTAAATGGCTTATAAATGAGTATAACATTGTTGTTGTTTTTTTTTTGTCCCCAATCGTCAAATTCAAGAGAGCTGCCAATCGAAATAAATTTAGAGAAACCTGCCTGGTATTGCTGTACATTCAAACACCCAAACTCACTCCAACTATCCATTCCCTTACCTCAAACTCTTTCCTATATGACATGCAAAGTCACTAACACCCGACGCAAAAACTGCCCTCATTACTAAGTATTACGAGGCGTCAACGCACAGGATTCGTCTTTCGCGAAGCAACTGGCGTCTATCTGCATCTGGAGAGAATCGAGGAAGCCTCGAGATCGGCACGCGTGATCGTAGTCCGGCTTCCTGCACACGGTTGCAGATGTATTTTCTGCATGCTCCGAATGCGCCACTGGCCCTAATTTGCTCTGCAATCACGGAGAGATCCACAATTGGCACGCGTCCGACGTAGAGCTTGGAGTATTGAGTACGCCGCAGCTTCTGGAAGCAGGCAGGCGGGCACGGGCAACTTGGAACCTATGCAACGGCGCCAGGGGGTGCACAACACCTTACCTCTCCAGAGGTGCTGAACACGCGTGACAACAGAGTTCAAATTCGAGTCCCTCAAACAAGAAATTGCAGATAACACACGTCCTTTACAGGCCAGCAATGTCAACATTTTGAGAGATAACAGCGTTCGCTTCTAACTCTGTAAGATGCTGCTTCTACACTCAGAAATTCGATGTTTTCATTTGTAGAGCTGGCAATGAAAATCAACCCATTCCATTCGTGGTTATATTACAAAAGAGACAAATGTCTTCACACGCTGTTTGATGTGAACGGGATTTTCGTCGCTACATTTTTTGTGCTAAAAAGCTGAATTTGAAGTGTCCGTTTGCGCGGTTATAAAGAATATTTTACACTTCGCAAAAAGAGACATTTGGTAGATACTGGAATGAACAGGTATTGATAGCAAACATCTCATTTACAGCCTTCTAAAAATTTGTTTTCCATTTTCTGCCAGAGCAGAACATTAATCCTGGCGAATTTACACAACATATTTGCATAAATTAGCTCACCTGTAGTTATCTTCATCGCCTTTGATGTGTTCATAAACAGCCATCATTATGCTCGGGCGATCTTTTGTCAATGGTATAGTGATATTGAAATTCACATCAGAATGAGCCAACCCAGCCATATATTTTGAAGAGCCATACAATTTCACTGTGCAACCTTTAAGAAAAGCAAATGTATAAGTACTACAACAAAAAGAAACTGATATTTGTTATGCATTTAAATGGTATATTACAAATGAATGTTATTTTCTCATCAGTGATCAACTGAAGTCACTTCATCTTTTATGGTAACTTTCATTTAAGTTCTTTTTTTTTGTTTTTCGCAGATGATGAGTAATTACAAAAATAATCTATCAAGCCATAAAGGGTCTAATCAACAAAGTCAATATAAAGAAAGTCCATAGAATAGAATCATATGTTTCTACAGCCACCACACCTATTCTCAATTTTACCCATGTTTTATATATTCCATAACACTATAAAATTCGCCCCATATTGATCACCTATTCTACATAGCAGTAGTAGTAGAAATAGTATCAATAATAATAATAATATAATAATAATAATAATAATAATAATAATAATATTATATAATAATAATAAAATAATATTAATATAATAAATAATAATAATAATAATAAAATAATAATGATAATATCCATACTAACTTGGGTATGTAGCTTTTATATATTCTTCTATGCGTTGTAAAATTGTGTGCCGTTCACCAACATTGGAAATACCATTCCCAGAGATAATTTTTTTGATCATATCAGTTAGCACTCTCTTCTGCTCACCCACTGGTGCAGGAAGCAATTTTACACTTTCTACTTCGAAAATATCCTAAAACAATTATTAATAATTTTTATGACCAACATATTATAGAGCAAGTAAATATTTAATTAGAATTTTAAAATTCATAGACACAACAATAGCCATTGACAATTCATTTGCATATTACTTTATTCACTACTCCAAAGTAAATTATTAATTATTTCGTTGATAGTCATAGGACACTGCATACATTACACGAGATGAATATCTGGTAAAATCAATACCACCCACATTCCCGAGGTAAAATAACTAGTTTCATGTAGACCCCTATCACCTTCATTTTCCTAATGTAAGATAGAAAATAGTGCAACAAAAGCACATGCTTCTATTTTTGTGATGTTTATGAAACTATTATACTACTACTGGAGTATTCATATGCTTGGAGAGTAAAGTTAGAGCTATCACATGCCCATTATAACATTCAATAAAGTTCAAAATTGAGTTTCTTACAAGCATATCAAGTCAATCTTTCAATTTTATGGGTTCCCCTTAGACCGGTTACGATTATTTTCAGGCAAACATGCTATGTTATAATTTGGCCAGTATCTCTCAAGATACATACTCATTACTAGGGGAACTAGAGGTACATAAAAATTCTTGCACCTAGTAATGCAATACAAGAATGATACGTTCTCTTCTTATTCACCACTATGGTAAACAACTGTTTCTTTGATTAGGTCTTTGCTTGCTAAGTTAAGGGTTAAAATGTTAATAAAAATTATTTTATATGAAAATAAGTAGTAAAAAGCGAGAAAATTTTATTTATTGATTCAATGTAATTATGAGATGTGTATCATTAGTGTCATTGATTATATTATACAGTAACTATACTGATAGTGGGGAGTTGTCTTCCGGTCGATTGAGCCGCAAAGCGCCCAATCCCGCGTTCCCCTTACCCGCCAGCGAGGGCAGTTTCTGTGACACAGGAATGTCTCCTCTCGTTTCTTTCCCTTCAATGCTGAGTATCACAACACGTTCCTTGTCCCACGCCACAAATTACGAAGGAACTAAAAGAAAATATGTTTAAGATGAAAATTCAGCATGAATCTGGCAGCGATGCGCTTGAAATCCCTCGAATTTCCGTAGAAATCAAAATGCACGCGAGGTTTTTGGCCTCCGATATCTCCCGGTATGTCAACCCTTAACGTTTCTTGGAGAAGTTTTTTGAAAGACGAGCATATAAAAACAATCCACGCACAATAGCGAAGCTAAAGGAATGTACTGAGAGAAATTTCAAATATATTTAAGATTTTAATACAGGAGAGTAGGAATAATGTCGTCGGAGAAAGACACAAGTACAATTAGCCGAGAGAGGAGAGAATTTTGAATATATCCTGTGAGGTACATTGGGTTGAAGGGCGCAGCGTTGGGATGGAGAAAGGGCCATTGCGCTGTCAAATGGACTCCTCTCCGGCGACCGCACAGTTCTCCAATAGACACCTGTAATTTTGTTTGTGATGCACGTCATTTTTAGCCAATTTCAACGTGCAATGTTTCCAAAAGAAAAAAGAAGAAAATAAGAAAGGACTAGATAACTTATCTGACAACTACAATAAATTTTAAAAAGTATGAATGCCAAATGTTGGCCATAATTGTGCGATTTTACATTGAATGGATCACATAACTAAATTGAATTGAATTGAATTAATGCCTTATTTTACGTGGCGAGACTCGGGCAAGCAGGCCCGCACTTCCGTCTGACCACGCAAATTTCGCTACGCTTCTATCACCAACTAGCGGAGAAACGAGGTATTTCTTGGGCGACGAAACCGGCGATTTGAATTTTGCTCCGAGGCGTCATTTAGGCTTGAGGATCTTTTACATGCAAGTAAATCTACGAACATGGGACAGCCGGCTTTACTTCCCCTCCGAAGGAAGGCGTACGAAGGATTTTCTTGCCCTTAAAAATCCACGGCTTCGATCGGACTGTTACACCCGCCATTACACCATCGCTGCCAATGTACATTATTAGACAATCCTAATGTATACTCCTTACCTCTAATGCATTGAAATGTGATAATGAATCAATATGATTCTCCAGTACACCCCAGGAATCGCAGAAGTAATTGCAAAGTTTGCACATGAATCTTCCCCGAGGATTCTTCATGGTAGGCTAAAAAAAAAACAGGAAAAAAACCTGATTAGATCATTAATACATCACTAGAAATATTACACCGTTACATTGATAGTTAATTGAATTACACATTACGTGGGAATATATCTTTCATAAAAAAGATTTTAGGAAAAAATAAATAGGTTCATTTTAAACACCACATACTCCTCTCTACGATTCATAGAACATATTAATTCAATCGTGTTCCACACAGCAAATGCAACAACGACCGTCTAGGGGAGTGATGTGTTACGTTTCCCAAACTTTATATGTAATAATCTAACATTTTATCCGCAGTGTGGCGAGTATCGTTGGTCGCATCGAACAAAGAGAAATTACCGCTGCTCAACAGCAGCTTTCTCACTTCATTTGTAATGGCTACGCAAAATTATACTACTATATGAACCTTCAAAAGTGTTTCCAACCACCAAATATTTTCTCCGTCACGAGATTCGAACTCAGGTCCATGGAAACTTTACCGCTAAACCACGCAGACACTAGGCCGTACTTACATTTGCCGTACTTCAAGCTTCTGCTTGAAGCTTATATATGTGTATTATAAAAAAATCTCATAAACTATTCGAAAACTACCATAAAAAATTAACAACCTTTTCTGAAGCACTATTTTTGAAGAGATTTCATTTAAGACAAAAATGTCTACCATCAATATTGTAATTTTGCAAATGTTAATGATTTGCAGTTCTCGAAAAAAGTTTACTGAAAAAGGGACCACCGGCATTTTTTTCCGACATTTAGTACACACGAAAAGTAAATATAAATAAAAAATATGGAGCCATTTTTTTTTCTTTTCTTTTTCTTTTTTCCCCCCCTCGTTAATCGGCCGACTAGGACCACGCATGCAAGCATCCTGCATTTACCGTGGCTCAGTTTTTATTTATTATCGCGGTGGCAGGTGCTTGCAACAACTTTTTTTTGGGGGGGGGACCAGCATTTTTAGCTGGATCCGATTTTTATCCCCCATGGTTGTTAGCCCTGGGGGTATGGAAGATGAAATGATGATATGACGATAATGGGGGTGAAAGGACAACACATACACAAACACAAATACACCCATGCCCGAGGCGGGACTCGAACCCGCGATCTTCTGGTCCGAAACCACTCTGGCACTACTGCCTTAGCGATCTCGGCCATCTGATCATGGAGCCAATTATGATATTTTTTATATAAAATGCATTGACCAAGCCGAAATTATGCGAAAACTGCTCTTTTTTTTAAATTTACACGCCCTTATTTGTAGATCTTATTTTTAAAACATTGTTATACCCTGCGAGGGCTACTACCCCATGCACATATTTTTCTACAGGGGGAATTGCTCCTCAGGGAGCGCATCTAAGCTTTTCACCTATATCCGCACCCCTTCCCAGCACACACGTACACCAGGCTAGCACCCGGATCCCGGTGGAACACAAACCCATCAGGTCCTCCCCAATTAGGCCTGGGTGGTGTTTATCTGCCAGTTCAGAGCTACTAGCTTTCCGGGCTAGCACCGGAGTCTGATTAAGCGCCACTCTCAATACGCCGGGATGTATTGCCAACGAGGATCTCAATTACCAACGAGTATCAACATTGCCATGACGATACCAAGGGCCCATCTGAATAATAATAATAATAATAATAATAATAATAATAATAATAATAATAATATTTATTGAGTCACATATACAATTACAATCGTGAATGATTAGTCAATATGATGTCTTGGGTGGAGAGAGAGAGAAGTTACATTACTGTTCAGGAGCAAAAAAGGGGCCATCTCAACATTTGCTCAAGGGACCAGGAAAACTGAACAAAATCTGATCGAGATGGGGGTCATTGGCCTAAAAATTATACTACAATAATGCTACAAATAGATTAGGATATTATACAGTAGATAATTATTTTAGTAGCAGATAATTTAACATTTCAATATGTTATTTTAATGCTACTACTTATAATAATAGTAATAATAATAATAATAATAAAAATAAATACATATCGATTCTGTCAGCAACTACATAAAATTTAACAATATTAGTACATTCTATATTTAAAACTTGAAATGGTGAGGAGGTGACAAGTTTTTTAGGGTACTTTTTTGTCTATTAGGGTACTTTTTTGATAAAGTTTAGTTTCAGAGTGGGGGAACATGTTTATCCTTTTGACGGGTGTTGTAGTTGTGTACATCGGAATTTAATGTAAAAGTGTCTTTGTTTTCCATGAGAATTTTCTTTGTAAAGATCACTATTTCAAATATATACACGCATGGTAGAAGAAGAATCCTTAGTTTATTGAACAAGGTTTGCAAGACTCCAGCTTATGAGAGCCGGTCATTGTTCGCAATATTCCTTTTTGGATAATAAATGTGCGAGTGCTTTCAGGGGCATTTCCCCAGGATATTATTCCATATTTTAGGTGTGAGTGCACATTTGCAAAATACATTGTTCGAAGTGTCTCAATGTTGGAGCTTGACCCGAGAGTGTATAGAGATAGCAAGATTTGTTGAGCTTCGTGTTAAGATTTGAGATGTGAGCATTCAATTTTAGGTTTTCTTGAATGGTTAGACAGAGAAAAGTAGTTTTAATGAGATATCGTTACAGGATTATTGTTTATGAGCAAATGCTGCGAGAAATTTTCTTTAGATCGGGAATTCATGAAATTTAGAGAGACGGTCTTGCTGGTGTTTATGATGAGTTTGTTATCTTGAAACCATTTTTCTAGTGCTTGCAAAGTTTTGTGAGTTTCTTTTTCTAATGATTGTTGTGTTTTGCTTTGATGTTTGTGTCATCTGCAAACAAAATTATTTTGTCATTCCTTAAAGCCAAAGGCATGTCATTTATGTATATAAGGAATAGTATTGACCCAAGGACGGATCCTTGCGGGACTCCACAATTTATCATTTGAGGGCAAGAATAGTATGAGGAGATTTTGTTTTCTTTAGTGTGCTGGAGGGCAACTATTTGGCTACGGTTTGATAAATATGATTTGATCCACTGGCCTGCAATGCCATGAATCCCTAAAATTTTTAGTTTTCTTAAAAGTATGTAATGGTCAATAATGTCAAAGGTTTTTGACAAATCTAAGAAAAGGCCTATGGGAATTTCCTTCTGATTTAGTGCAACAAGTATGACATTTAAAAAGAAGATACTAGTTTGATCTCCGAACTAGTTTGATCTCCGAACTAGTTTGATCTCCGAACTAGTTTGATCTCCGAACTAGTTTGATCTCCGAACTAGTTTGATCTCCGAACTAGTTTGATCTCCGAACTAGTTTGATCTCCGAACTAGTTTGATCTCCGAACTAGTTTGATCTCCGAACTAGTTTGATCTCCGAACTAGTTTGATCTCCGAACTAGTTTGATCTCCGAACTAGTTTGATCTCCGAACTAGTTTGATCTCCGAACTAGTTTGATCTCCGAACTAGTTTGATCTCCGAACTAGTTTGATCTCCGAACTAGTTTGATCTCCGAACTAGTTTGATCTCCGAACTAGTTTGATCTCCGAACTAGTTTGATCTCCGAACTAGTTTGATCTCCGAACTAGTTTGATCTCCGAACTAGTTTGATCTCCGAACTAGTTTGATCTCCGAACTAGTTTGATCTCCGAACTAGTTTGATCTCCGAACTAGTTTGATCTCCGAACTAGTTTGATCTCCGAACTAGTTTGATCTCCGAACTAGTTTGATCTCCGAACTAGTTTGATCTCCGAACTAGTTTGATCTCCGAACTAGTTTGATCTCCGAACTAGTTTGATCTCCGAACTAGTTTGATCTCCGAACTAGTTTGATCTCCGAACTAGTTTGATCTCCGAACTAGTTTGATCTCCGAACTAGTTTGATCTCCGAACTAGTTTGATCCCCGAACTAGTTTGATCCCCGAACTAGTTTGATCCCCGAACTAGTTTGATCCCCGAACTAGTTTGATCCCCGAACTAGTTTGATCTCCGAACTAGTTTGATCTCCGAACTAGTTTGATCTCGACTGAAATAGATCTTCCGCAGCATTACATAATTATCTCTATACTACGTATATTTCTCCGTATATACGTACGTATACGAGAAAGTAAAACTAATGTGGTGATACGGAAAACGGCGATAGCATTATCTGACGAAACTCAGTCGGAGGCACAAGAGAACCACCTGCCTCGCATTGTCTACCGCATGCTTCCGGCCCCCTGCAGCCGCCAAAAACACATACCTACGTCTAGGGGCAGCGGCATGCAATGGGAAATGGGGCATAATATTTTGCCACATTTCACTTTACGACGCGCCTATTCATTCGATTTGGACGATTGATACGGCGTTGGATTCAGGAAGCACTTCGTCATCGCGCTATACACCCACATTTTTTAATTTTTTCCCGCAACTATTCCACACAAAAATTCTAACTCATTTTTCAATGTTTCCCCCACATGAGGTTCGTAGCGTAAAGTCTATATTACATATAAATCAAATAGCGTTTACTGATTGAAAATCGAACCATTTGTTAAAATTCATCGAAAATGTACATTCCCCTATGCCAACGCTGAGTTCTATTGAATTTTCCCATCATTATTTTTCAGTACATTTAGCCTTAATATCTCTGGTTATTGGTATTCGTCAAATAGTAGTTAAAACGCTTAACCACGGGGAGTCGTCAGTTAAAAAAATATAAAATACAAAGTAAATCCATAAGAAAGGAACAATAAAGATTCGTATGTTTAGCCTTTTCCGTCGCAGCTGCGATGGTTAGGACAGGTGGTACGGACAGGTGGTCGTAATGACGATTTGAAATATGATAGAGCAATGCGAGCCAGTGTGAAATATGGTAACCTCTAAAAAACCTGCCGCGAACTCGTGAGACATTTGAGTTGTCGTCTGGTGGCACGAATTTTGTAAAGGAGTTTTCTCAGAAATGAGTGACCTTCATCCACAGTATGTATAATTCTAGTACTGGTAAACAATTTAGCACTTTAAACCGTAACATCTACACGAATTAGAATTATGCAGTCCCAATGGTAATGAATACATTAATATTAATTTTATCAATGATATTTAAATTCCTTTTTTATGCTCAGTATAGTCTCTAATTGCATAGACAGTTATGCAGTAGAAGAGTTTACTTGCCTCTTAAACTTTTGAATCGGTTTTAATCGTTTAATGTCATCTAGCAATGTGTTGTAAAATAATGTACATGAATAGTATGTGAAATTTTTGCAATGAGCTGGTGATGCTGACACCTGATGAATATGATTACTGCGTCGACTGTTATAGACTTAGGCATGTGCTAAAATAACATATTCCCACCCTACAATGTCAGAAATTAATTTAATATATTGTGGATTATTATATGATTGTACATTATTTAAATGTACGAAGTACATTAAAAGGATATTACTATATTTGTACATTAAAATTAATGATTACATTTAAATCAATGTAGATTCAATGCACATCAGTACATGAAACTTAATACACCATTTACATTAAAGAGAGATTAATATAATTCGACATTAAATTCAATGTTTAAATTAAAATTCGCACAGAATTGATTTACAATTGTGGAACACATTGAACATAGATACTTTTTAAAAACGTATTACTATTTCTTCCACATTTAAACTAATGTATAATAAATTTAAAATATCCCAACATGTACACTGAAATTTAATTTTTAAAATTCGGATTTCATTCAAATTGATAACTAATAGATAATGAAATTCTACCGGCTAACATAGCACGTTAATTCTGTAGTTTACAATTGTTTCGAATTAAGCGAAAATACTCGGGATCTTAACTTATAACACGATGCCGTTAATTCAAATTATGTTCCACAAATCTCACTTCTCCGTTAAGCAATGAAATAAATTTCCCCTCAGAGAATGGGAGATTAACTCGTCCATTACCCATCACATTTCCCTAAATGTCTTCAGAATAAGCGTATTTACTTTCTACACATTATTTTACCGAGTCGCAACCCCGTCAGCAAACCGTTCGCGTCGCGTTGCAACTCCTTAAACAACGTTGCATTTTCATATACCACCATTGCTCCAATTAACAGCTGATGTTGCGAAAATTCAAAATAAAATCATGAATTTATATTGCATCAGTTTTACAGACTTGTTTCATATTGATATAACAGAAAATTGTTGTTTCAAAAATGCGTTGGATACTTTGTTTAGTTCTTTAAGCTTCATATTTTATTCTGTACAATGCATCATTTTTCCACAAAAACGTTTAGTTTAATATTGAATTTGAACGTTCAATATTCACATTTGAAAAACTTGATACATGGTAACTTGTACCTTCTTTTCGGCCTGCGTGCTTCCCAATGTTTTATTTTGGGAGCATAAAGAGGATTAGGGAAATCCGGACCCTTTCCCAGAACATGGTACCTTAGGCCCGCTTCACACGCCGCCGCAGAAGCGCTCGGGACCCGCCGCAGAACACCCTCCGGCGACGACGGAGAAAGGAACTGAAGCAGGTACCTGCTGCGGCCCCTTTGTCCGTCGTCGCTCGAGGGTCTTCTGCGGCGGGTTCGAGCGCTTCTGTGGCGGCGTGTGCAGCGGGCCTTAGGCCCGCTTCACACGGCGCCGCAGAAGCGCTCGAACCCGCCGCAGAAGACCCTCGGGCGACGACGAAGAAAGGGACCGAAGCAGGTACCTGCTGCGGCCCCTTTCTTCGTCGTCGCCCGAGGGTCTTCTGCGGCGGGTTCGAGCGCTTCTGCGGCGCCGTGTGAAGCGGGCCTTAAAGGCATAACACAAAGGGTGACAGCAGCCTGCTTATTTCTGGAAACGGAAAGACTGGCTGTCCTGTAGAAACACAGGTACTCCGTTTCCGCAAGATTCATTCGGATTCTGAAACTCTTGTAGTCAAGTGTTTTTACGTGGTAGAGTAATAGCAGAGTTGTTCAAATTCTAATCCGTGTGCAAAATCAAAGAAACGTAACTTACTAAAATGAAAACTTGTGCAACTGTTGAATGTTATTCTTCACTTCCTGTTCTCATCACAGCAGTTGCCTATAGCGGTTGGCGGTTAACATCGAGAGAAGCTGAAGCAATTCAGACATATTGGATTTGTGAAGATAAAGTCCAATTAATATTAATTAGTATTATTTATTTAATATTATTTTCATGAAATGTGAAACTTGTTAATCTCCATCTATTGATGTATGTGCTGTAGATTTAAAGTGACTGTTTAAATATAAAAATGGACCAAATTAATTACGTCAAAGAACTGAAGTTCAGGAAATGAGTGTTACATTGTAAGCCCAAAGTAAATGACTGTGATTCTGTAAACAGATTCCAGTAATTTGTGAAGATGTTATTGCCAGCTATTAAGTTTTTCGATATGCCTAATCTGCAAAATTAGGACCAACCCTCAAATTCATACAAAGGTAAGTTGGAGTTGTATTACTATTTCGCACTAAAGTAATTTTTTGTAAACAAATTATTACTATCAATATAACATTTGAGAAAAGATAGTTACATTACAACCTTGAGAATTTTTAATAAATTGGCAATTGGTCTTGGTTTTAAATAATAGTAAATTTGTATCAAAAACATTGAAAATGAATATTGTTAAATAGAGAATTGATTGTATCCTTATGAATAAATAAGTTTATCTCATTTAGCAATTTCTATAAGGATCGCAGAAGAAAGTTAGGTAACATATAATTATAATATTACTATCTAGTAATATAATATTACTAACAATTTTGTCATACATTAAATCAATTTTCTTTCTCATTTTGTTCTTTTATTGTGTATCTTTCTCCTTTTGGTACTCAGTTCCTATGTACAAGCAAATCCATTGCCTCTGTCAATAATTATTGTCATTTGCTTAACTGTGTAACAAGGTAATGCTGATTAAATTGTATTTATTAACAATAAAATTATTACTTTCAGGGAAATTATGACAATAAATCGAACAGGAGATAAAAGGCCTCAAAAGGTGGAAAAAATTGATTCTGCAGTTTTAAATTGGCCAAAAAGATGGACAAAATACAACTAAGTGTACATTGTAATAAGTTGCGAATTTTCATTTCTCAATTGCTGCTGGTTGTGTATTTTTGAATAAAAGAAATTGTTTGTTTATTAATAAAAGTAAAATATTTACTCATTCTTCCCTATTCAATAAATAAATAATAAACATAAATTCTTGGTAAAATTAATTCAATAATATTTGGTATACAAGGTGTTGATTATGCACCAAGGGCATTCTAAGAGTTCTATTGATACAAGCAACAAAAAGCCATGTCGTGTTAGGAGTAGAAGAATTTGCTCTTTTAAGGGGAAGTAAAAAGTACAGTCAGATATTTCTGCAATTCTTTTAATATAAAAGAATATTAAAGTAATTATCATGAACGCTTCAGTAAATGCAACAAACCCTCCGGTAAACGCAACAAACCCTCCGGTAAACGCAACAAACCCTCCCGTAAACGCAACAAACCCTCCGGTAAACGCAACAAACCCTCCGGTAAACGCAACAAACCCTCCGGTAAACGCAACAAACTCTCCGATAAACGCAACAAACCCTCCGATAAACGCAACAAACCCTCCGGTAAACGCAACAAACCCTCCGGTAAACGCAACAAACCCTCCGGTAAACGCAACAAACCCTCCGGTAAACGCAACAAACCCTCCGGTAAACGCAACAAACCCTCCGGTAAACGCAACAAACCCTCCGGTAAACGCAACAAACCCTCCGGTAAACGCAATAAACCCTCCGGTAAACGCAATAAACCCTCCGATAAACGCAATAAACCCTACAGTAAACGCAATAAACCCTACAGTAAACGCAATAAACCCTCCGGTAAACGCAATAAACCCTACAGTAAACGCAATAAACCCTACAGTAAACGCAATAAACCCTACAGTAAACGCAATAAACACTACAGTAAACGCAATAAACACGTACAGTAAATTCAATAAACACGTACAGTAAATTCAATAAACACGTACAGTAAATTCAATAAACACGTACAGTAAATTCAATAAACACGTACAGTAAATTCAATAAACACGTACAGTAAATTCAATAAACACGTACAGCAAATTCAATAAACACGTACAGTAAATTCAATAAACACGTACAGTAAATTTAATAAACACGTACAGTAAATTTAATAAACATGTACAGTAAATTTAATAAACATGTACAGTAAATTTAGTGTACACGAACTTTCAAGTTCATTAAGGTACATTTAATTTAATGTATACATACTTTGAAGTTACTGAACGAGCACATTAAATTTAATGTAATTTAATTATAATTTCACGTAATGATAATTACTTTGGCATACTTTTACACAAAAAGTAAGGCAGAAATTTCTGACAGTCCAGAGTATGTCATTTTTCAAAAATTCAAGAAGTCATAAATCAAGGAGTAGATAGGTAAAAGACAATAGAATGGTGAAATTCCTAGATTAATAAAGAGTGTTATTCATACAATTCTTTTTTGTAATCAAAATCTGGTAGCTACAAGATTTATTTCCCCAGAATATTATACCATATATCAGGCGGAAATGAACATTTGCGAAATACACACGAGGGGTATGAAGGCTGAATTTGAAGGAATTCTGAACGTGTAGAGTAATGAACTTGTGTTCAAAGTCTGCCAAATGACTCTTTGGGTTAGTGATTAACTTAAAATCTGAGGAAAAATAAGAAATTAAATGGCATGTCTGAGTCAAATATAACTTTCATTTCGACATAATATAGCGCTAACTATTATATTAATTCCACCATGTAATAATGGAATTAAAAATGAATGAATTCAATTAATTAGGACTGAATTGCTAATTAGAAGAGAAAATTATCAATTCCATGAAATAAAAAATAATTAGAGTTGGCATTAAAATATTTAATGCTAATTCTACCATAAACGGACCAGGGCTACGGACCGCATGCATTCCTCCCTTCCCAAATCTTTTGCCACTTCCTTTCTGAATACCTGGTGTTGGGTTGATTGTCTCCCCCCCCACACACACACACACACATGGCCATCCTACGTGAAATAAAGACTCAGGCAGCTTTGCGAGAACTTGGTTATTGGCGAAGACCCAAACTGTACTGGAGCGCAATCGGAAATAATGTATAGGATTGCTTTATTAGTATTTTAATAAATCATTCAACAGTTGGAATTTTCCTGCTACTATGCGCGCACGTTTTCTTGTTCCTACATCTCCCAATATAGTTCTTGCACAGACCGGTAGAAAATACGTGTGCCACTAGGAACGTCACGGATCAGTTTGATGCACACCTTCTTCCTTTACAATGCAGACTTTTTGCTTTTGCTAGATTTTTGCTTGCTCTTTCTATCGATCTGTGCGCATCATGTTTGTTCTTGTTATCCAATTCTTTCTATAACTATTAATTATTTCTTCAGAATTTTAAAAATCTTGCCTTGTTTCTCATTGCTATGAAGTCCAAGACGAGATATTATGCCGAGTTTTCTGTCAATGATGTTGACAACACCGACTGCAGTGACGTAAACAGAACCCACCTCTCCCCGCACCTCGGCTGTAGAGTATCAAGAAAGTACGTATACCACACGTTTTATTCCATTCCATATTTCTCAACCCTGAATGCCCTATGCTATATGATACATTGTGCCCGTTGCCATTGAAGTATATAACAGAAAACTAAGATTTCAAGCACCCACACAATTGTGTATACGAGTCAGTCCACGTCAAATCGCACACTCACACATCACTATTTTTTTGCGACTTGAAACTTTTTTTATGAGGTCTAGGGTTGAAAAGCGGTAACATGTATTTTTTTATTTTTTTTCTAATCCCACTCCTTCAAGAAATATTACCAATAATTTTTCGCGCGCGCTAATGTTTAAATTTTTCGCGCAAATAGCGTTTCCTTCAGAAAATTAAAATTACACTTAAATTTAACTTTAATATGATGTAAAAATAATTTTTGTAAACATTATTTTATTTATTTAAAAATATTTGAATTTTTAAAACGCAATTTTTTACAATAGATAGACACTTAAATTAATTGTCAAAAACTCATGTATATCTACACTGTTGTATATATCTGCCAAATTTCGAAGTGGGAAACACATAAACCTTTTTATAATTTTTTTTTTTTTTTTTTTTTTTCGGAGCACTTAGGCAACCCGATACTCGCCGGCCTGGCTGCTCGAACGACGGGGCGTCAATGACACGACGCAAAAGGCAACCGCGAGACTTAGGTGATGAATCGCAGAAACACACATAGGGTCTCAGATGGAAGTCTTCTGGCGAAATGTGACTATTAAGTTTATTTATAAATAACTGACACTGTTAGGGATTGCCTAAAACAGGGCAGCCTTCTTTCTCAGTTATACTGAGTCAATTGTGAAAACAGAAATCCGCGAAACGTGTGTCGTTTTGTGAAGTTAGTAACCACAGATAGCCTTACACTACCATTGTTATTTGCATTTTCTTAATATGAAAATCTATAATTGCAGAAGAAGTGTACGTTTAGGTTGTTACACCCAGCATTCGTGAGAAGTTGAAAATTGACTGGTTGCCGCCAAAAAAAAGCTATAGAAAAAATGGTTTTCAAACAGTAAAGTGATGTTTTTTCAAGAAAGTGAGAAACGACCATTCTCGTTAATGCCGCAAATATGTTTGGCAGTGACAATGATGAATAAACGTGCACCGCTGTACGTGGTCACCTTAACGTATCACCTGAAACAAGTAATAAAGAAACTGACCGAGTAAGTTCGTCTTCTGTTTCTTCTGCTGCCTTCGCCCATCGTTCGCCGTCTATTGATCTCTTCACGCGACAAAAATAACATTTGATGCGATGAACTTTCATTGTCCAGTGTGATTTCTTTAAGAAAATTACTCTTTCGTACTTAAAGTTATTCATAGACTTCCGTCTTAGCTACTCTGCATCCATTTGTGCTGTACTTCAGAGAAAGCAAAGAATTTAAAAATTAAAAAAATTTCAATTTATTGATGTCTGAAACACAACACGAATTCAATTCAGCCTTCTCGTGTAAACTCACAACACTACTCAAGCAAGATTATGACAGTGTTAACAGACATATTCATCGGATGGGGTCAGTGTTTAGTTAGAAAACAATTCGAGTTTATACTTCCACAAATTCTGCCTTCAATGTGAGAGCTGAATGGCATTTCTTCGCTTCGCAACGCCTTATGGAAAGGGACCATGCGACGAAGAGAGTGGAGGAGGCAACTATAATATTCTAGATAAAACACTCCTGACAGGAACCTATTAATTTGCCCAGGAAGTTATTTAAGTGGGCTGATGATAATGTGAAGAACATTACTTCTATATTTTTAGCAACGCTTAACAATACTTAAAAAGAGGGCTATTGTAACAATGATACAATAAAAAAGCACAAAGTAAATACATAGTTTTATATCTTTATGAAAAGGTGATGAATTAACGATAATCTTTGCAAAGTGAAGTAAAAGAAATATCAACATAATTAACAGTATCACATACTCTTATTCGTATAAATATTCCGTGTTTAATAGGAAATCTAATCTGAGACTAATTTAAATTTAATAGGCTATGAATGTCATATGTATGCATATGGCAGATAGTAAGATGTGAAGGGATACTTCTATTTATAGCTCTGTAAAAGTAGATAATGACGGTAATCGTCTATTGCTAATTGGGGGTGACGCTCTAACAGACACTGTAGCAAAACAGCAAATGGACATTTCTATTTTATTTCATTTCTCAGAATCACCTCAATGTCTCACTTTGTAATTTACTAGAGTATTTTGTAGAACTTTTTAGATATTTTAATGTTTTTTCTTCAAATTTTTAAACTGTCGATTTTTGGTAGAAATTAAAAAATAAAAATAAAAGTTAAAAAGTGATTTTAAAAATATTTAATGAATTTAATACCTACATTAAATGAAAAAGCATGTTTTTTCTTTAATGTTGCAAAATGAATGCTGTGAATGTCTGCTAATGAATTTCTGTCTCAATTACAACATGAGTTAAAAATGATAAACTTTAGTGATGTGAGCCTTTTTTCAAAAATTTTGAAATTAATAAAATCTGGAAAAATAATATCTGGGAAGAAACAAAAAGCACGCGTTTTATATTTTTGCTTATACTCTTCACAGAAAAAAAAGGTTTAAAATCTGGACATCAAGGTTAAATTTTCCTTAAATTTGTGCGATTTTACGTGGAATGGCCCATATACAACTTAAAACATTGATATGTTTCCAGTAAATGTCCGAGCACATTATGATAATTAAAATACCACAACTTTCAGAGGTTAGGTTCATCCACTGGGTTCAAAGATGGAAAACACTGAGTTGAGGAACGAACGTATTTGAGGAATTTATACGGGAGAGTGGGAGGTTGGACAATATTGATTAGTTGTTTGGAAACGCAACTGTCGGCCTCATTGATTTCCCGGAAATCCCAAGCGAAACTATGAAAATACTAGATTACAAAGAAATTGTCAACTGTGAGATTCCTGTGATACTCCACAAACCCAGTGAAAATAGCACATATTTTGCACGAACGACGACGTTCATCGGAGTCACTAGACAGCATTAATTTTCAAATGATAAAATCTACACAATGATATAAAAATGGCAGTTACTTTAGAATAAAAGTAAATCGTTTGTCGAAATGTTTTTGTTTTTATTTCGTTACTCGCCATAATAAATACGAGAACATATTTAGACTATTCCCACAGAAAACTGTCCAATATAATTTCGCTTTTATACATAATGAATGATTGCGTACATTGCACTACCTTGCAGTTCCTTGAACTCTTGTACAAGAGATATGCTAAATACAGGTAGTACTGGAAATCATCTTAAATAGTTGTAAACAATATACATTGTTACATGCTACGTGGAAACCTTTCTTATTTCCTTTTCCTACTAAATGACCCATAGAAGTATGATCACGTCACGTACTCGGATAATGTTACCTTCAAAAAGGACCTTTCTTTTCGCATTGATGCAGCATTTTTTAAATTGTCTGAAAACGAAGAAAGTGAAAAATGAGCAAAAAGTTTCTTCCCCAAAAAGCAGTTTGTTACCACTGATACGTTTTTGATTTTTTCTATACTAGTTTACAATTGTTTCCATATATTCCTAATTGTTTCTGAGCCAATCACGTTTATAACAAGCACGACGTCACTTCAACCTTTAATGTAATTATTACAAGCATTTGCTTTAAAAATTAGAACTCTATTATTCATATAAACAGTACCAGAAGTGAAATGTTTATTGAAAAACACGAGGCTTGTAGACACGTGGAATCGTTCACGACGAATACCTTCAATTTATGGGTTATGGACTGCTTTAGAAAATGCTTCAGAGTATACCATTAGATTGCCTAGACTTATTGCAATTATTGACAAATAAGGACAGTTCTCCATTGATTGATCCATCCATATGCTTCCAACACAGATGATAAGATATGATAAAAAGGATGATATGATACGAATTCTGATGAGGAAACAAAAAAAATATACTGAAGAGCTCATTAAAAACATTAATACGGAGTTCTTTCCGGATCGAAGTTTGAAGTTCTCTACTAATTTATAATTAAATTTATTTGAAAATATCTTCAAACACACGACTATCGAATGCATTTCAAACGAAATACATAGCAAGAACGTATTTCAAATAATCGATGCGACTATGACAAAAGCACATGGATTCACTTACGGCGGCAAAATCGCAACGAATCGTCGAATTCAGTTTTAAATAAAACTTGCTGTCGATGTAGAAATACATATAGAAGCCAAAACACGAATATTTAAATGAAAGCAAAATCCGACAAAACGTCCATAATTACAGAATGTGTCAGAAATAGTATTAGGGAATCGGCACCTTAATTCAATCGTACATTGGCTGAGTTTGCGTCTGTGCTTAACCTTCCATACCTCTGTGACGGTGAGCCACGTGTCGTCCCAAATTGGTGGATGAAGCTTTGGGAAGTTTGGATGATGTAAAAATGAGCGCTGGTGCACGTATGGCGAAAAAAAATAACCACCCTGCACCAGAAAGTTAGGGGGCGGAACCATGGAATAGTAAAATCGAAACATTTTCACGTGATTAATTCACTTTCTTCTTCAGTCACATTAAACCGCACAACTGGTATGATTAAATTGATGTTTAGGCACGAAGCATTCTGTATCGCAACACAACTAACAAAAGCAACTTATCGATGCGTCCACTTCGGCGTCACACACTAGACTGTTGCCTTCTTTCAAGGACGCTTCCCTAGCATGGCGTACATGCTGTCTCCAATTGTGGAGGCCGGGATCCGCCCTGAGCTGACGTTAAGTTCAACAAGGCTCGAAGCACATTGGAAACATTACATCCTACCTTAAATGTTCAAAGGTCTACATATTCGCTCAAAAAATATTAATACACAACCGTTGGCCAAAACATATTAATGATGGCAAAAACACATTTCAAACTATCATCGACACCAACTGCAGACTGGGATCTGCATAACTCCACGGGAATGCGCCGACAATGATCGCTGGCCTACGTAACTGAATAGCTGTATGACGAACGAGGGTGTTTCACTCCTGACGTCGCGAAACTTGAGCTCTGCTTCTAGAAATGATCGTCATCAATGTAACATTACTCCGAGAAACCCAACATCTTTCAGTATTGTGAACATGATGCAATACATTTCCGAACTTTTTTATACAAAGGGAATTGTCCAGAAAATAACAATGGCAAGTAGAAAATGTCCAAAAATAACAGTAATCTAGCTGGAATTTCACTTTTCTGCTGAGAAAAGAGGAAACAAATCTGATATCTTTGCTTACACACGGAAAAGAGTAGTGTCAAGACCTTTTATCTTCGCTTATACATGAAAAATTCCAGTGTCAAGGCCAGCAAAAGATGCGAAGAAAGAACCGTCTGAAATGTGTAATTACAACTATTGAACATAAAGTTGGCTACCTCTCACATGTAATAAAATGCACTGCAGCGAGTTGAGACAGTATTCATTTAAGACTTTAGACGAGTATAAAAATATAGTTGTTAATGTCTCCTAAAAATTAATTTAAGAAACACACGTAATAAAATGCACTGCAGCGAGTTCAGATAAGATTCATTTAAGACTTTAGACGAGTATAAAAATATAGTTGTTAATGTCTCCTAAAAATTAATTTAAGAAACACATGTAATAAAATGCACTGCAGCGAGTTCAGACAAGATTCATTTAAGACTTTAGACGAGTATAAAAATATAGTTGTTAATGTCTCCTTAAAATTAATTTAAGAAACAAAATTAACGAAGTCCTTTATCTTCAAATTTTTGTTTCGAACAAGGTTTTTTTTTTTTTTAAATAAGACTTTGTAAATCATGTTATTAAAAATGGGATGAATTTCTCCTGTAAGGTAATTGGTTATTTATTTAACGAAAGGACATGAAAACTATAACGTACCATGGCTAGAAGTGCAAAATGTGTACGTTTTCTTGAGTTCTAGGATCTCTGGATTAACACATACAAGGTGGCCACTCATTCCCTGGAACAAACTTTCCTGATTTTCCAGTGCATTTTTTAAAAACAATTTCCTGATAAGATTTGTAATTGCACACCACTTAAAGAAAAATATTAAAGCTACTCTGGTACTAATATGTCGGCTATCTAATTTCGCAGAGACAAAGCATAAATAAACAATATTTTCCAACCAAGTACAAATTTAGTAAAAATTGCGTTAATGTGTTTATTTTCTCGTATACGTACGTATACGAGTCATTCCACGTCAAATCGAACACCGTTTTGACCATAGGTGTTCGAAATTGATTGAAACTTCTTGAATGTGTTCTGAGGGTAACTGAAAGAGGATTAAACGTGTTTACTCGAATTTTAATTAATTATTTAGGAATTTATGCCGCATGAAATTTGACGATAAACCGCGCGCACCAACAAATAAAAATGCTAATTTCTCCTGCCGTATTGATCGTATAGGACTGAGATTAGTCTCAAATAAAAGCTCAAAGACTGTCATTTAAAACTAGTTATAGTTGGATTTAATTGTTAAATATCATTAACTCAATAAATCTCAATTATAAAAATTTTAATTTTACAAATTTCGCAAACTTAAAAATAATATTGTTTAGTGAACTTCAAATGTGGAAAAGTTCAAATTGAGATATTTATAAATAACGTAATTAAGAAATATTAATTGAACGCGTGCGCAGCTTCATAGTGGACCGCTGGGATATTTCCATATTAGTACTACTTCGAATGGTGGAGATCGGAATGAAGCGTGGAGTCTACATAATCTTAAAACATTTTTAAATGTCTAGGCACGACTACAGGTTATTTTTTAACCTGTAGCTTTTGGAGGAATGTTTTGTGGTTGTTGTTGTTGTTGTTGTTGTTGTTTTCGTTTGTTCTAGGTAACGGCTCTGAAAATCGAAGCCCTCTTTCTGTCATCGTCGGACTAAACGCGTGCAATTCATAGGGCTCTACCAGACGTAAACAAAGAGTCTTCTTCTAAATCTAGATGAGCGCCATCGAGGTTTCTGCCAGTATTTGTTTACCTTTTCGTGAGTTCGGCCCCACTACAGCCTCGTCAAGATGAGCATACTACGCTGTCCGGCAGATTCAATTTTATTAGTTACAATGGGCTGTGTCTATGCCCAGAAAGTGTAATCCGTGTTTACAGCAGGTTTTACATAATTTGTGTTAGACTTACCACAATGAGTATTTATTTATTTTCGTCAAAAGCAGTTAAAAACTGTGTGTGACGTGCTATGGGGAGAAGTTAATTTGAAGTTACATTTATGTCCAGAAGCAAAACAAGGGGCCATCTCAGCAGTTGCTCGAAGATCAGGGAAACTGGACGAAAATCTGATCGAGATGGGGGTCACTGACCCAGAAGCTGAAGTTCAATACGTGTTACAGGTTACTTACAATTATACAATCCAAATTACATATAATACTTTATTATTACCCGGTTAGACTTCACCACTTTGTCACGTATTTCAAATATAATAGTCATCTAAGGCACAAAAATGAAATAATATCTGAAAGCCTGAAGTATGGTACAAATACAGTTCACCTCTAAATATTTGATTGGAATTTCTAAAAGTTGAAGTAGGTAATGTCAAAGAGGAAATACATATTTTCTGATGGAGCAAGTGCGCTATATAAAAACCGAAAAATGTGTGTTATTATATGTGTACACGAAAAAGATTTTGGGGTGAATTCTGAATGGCGTATCTCGGCCACATCCTATGGCAAAAAGCCTAGTAATGGAATTGGCGACACCACCAAAAGATTGACAACGCGAGAAAACCTGGAGACATTACTTGATTCAATTACAACACGATAGAAATTATTCGAGTGGGCAAAAAAATGGTATTTACTTTATGTTTTTGACAATTAATGACCAGAAAAAAGAATGTGACTTATTGAAATCCCGTTATGAAAAAATGAAACTAATTATACAAAAATACATTTTCGTAGATCTATTATTTTATTAACTTTTGTAAAATGTATATGAATGAATAAATGAATACGAACTTCAGCTATTACGCGTTAAAATCATCGAAGCAGGGGATTCGGATCATATATCACCGACAATTTTAGTGGAGACGCCAGGAAGGCCGACCTTACAATGATTACACAAGGGAACATTTTTTTTCATACCTCCAGGATAAATGATTGACAGGGGATTTTTCAGTAGGAGATTTTAAAGGAAACAATCACACTGATTTCCAAAATAATTATGAAAAGTGTCAATCACATAAGTTTAAAAGATATGAACATTTTTAGTATCTGAAATAAACAAAATACTATACTAATTTCCTCATTGTCACTCCAGTTATATTACTACAAAATTTTATGAGCATGCTTTATATGAGGTAGGAACAAGTTAAAAATAGATTACACATATTCGTGCAATAATATGCAAACATTAAAATGGTTTGTTGGTATTCTCCACAACATTGGTAGAGTGACAATGATTAGAGCTTTCCATACAGCCACAATCCAAGGTTCGTGGTGCAGGTGACAAATCACCGGCGAGCAGCCCATGCTTTGTCCTGACCACAAACACGACAGCCAAAGCATAAAGAAATTTCAAGTTTTGTACCAACAGCTGGATACTTGTATACTTGCGATAAGGTAAGGGGCTAAAGTAATTCATTTCGGTGACTGATGCGCAGTAGGAAATATAAAGGTGCATTGACTCGTTTCCAAAACATCCACGATGATCTACTAAGACCACTAAAACCTACTCTTAATTGAGCACGACAACCAGACGCAAGAATAAAGACGGCAATCGTCGAATACGGACAAAAAAACACGTAAACCTAATTTTGTTGATATCTCATGAAAATGGCATAGCTGAACTGAACAAACATTTTATTTTTAAATAGATTTTGTGCGTATTGATTCTACATATCTTACAGGTTCAATTTAAATGCTTTCGCATTAATAGGAAAATACGGGATGATATGGTATAACGATACGATATATTGAAAAACTGTGACATGATACATTTTTAATGTGATATTCGTAATCTACGTATAAAATTGAGTATGTTGCGCACTCTACCTTCCTATTGGTACAAATGTCGTGTTCCCTAGTGTTATAGGCGACTGCACCAATGTGTTAAGACCGAATACTCCCCATTATCGAGCATGGAGGAACGTATACTGTGACAATGAGCAAAGTAATTAGTATACCGGATTTGACAGAAGTCCCCCCCCCCCCGCCGAGGGCACAACGATATGCGGCTTTTGTAACCATTCGGTACATATAGACTATTCCCGTTTGGATTAAGAATACACCCTTCAGTGCTGGCCGAGCCAGGCATGGACATTGCCCTCTTCAGTGACAACTTGAAAGATGTCTCATTTGGAAAAAGGTGTCTAAAATTCTCAGAAGGACGAAATTACATTTTCAACCGAGCAAATGCAAATACGGTAGGAATTCACTTCAGTATTTAGGATACGACATGGGCGGTAAAGTACTTAGACCACTCCAAGCGAAAGTTCACGCGATTTAGGAGTATCCGGTCCAAGTCGAGAAACCAAGTCAGGAACCATCTAGAGCTCCCGGGATATTATAAGTTTATTTCGGAGTTCGCAGAAAAAGCGGCACCGTTAAGGGGGAGAGGGTACCATGTATTCCGCCTATGTTAAATTTGCTTTTATTGGTGCACCCATTCTAGAAAATTGTTAACTAGAAAATTTTGATATTTCGCACATTTAAAGATACAGCCTTTGTTATTATTTTGACAATTTTACAGTAGTTTAAAAAATAATTAGTATTTGTTTTACAATTATAACATTTGCACTCATTTTTTCAGCATTTTGAAACAAACCTTTTTTTCTATATTTCATTATTGCAGAATGTTAAATTAAATTAAATTAACTCGTGTATTTCTTCGATAATGTTTCTACGACAATGCAAAACTAGACGCACAGAAAAACATTTTAAAGAATACTTTGACGACCGGAGCATTAGGCCCCCACCCGCCTGCTGTCGCCAAGGAGCTTCAAAGACACGTCAACGGTCAAACATAAAACCAGCAGCGTGAGATATAATAACCGAAAATCGCAGTAAGTAGCAGTTGTGTACGTTGTTACAAACAGCATTGTTGAAAACTTAACCGTAAAAAAACTAAAATGTTATATGTATCGGAAAATCAAGTTTCCAAAATTCCTTCTCGTGACGAGTCAAGTGATGTTTTTAACAGAAAGTAAGAATCGCCTGAACTTGTGAATGCCGCAAATATATCGGACCGTGACGATTGCACAGCTCGTTCTGGTAAGGCATGTTCACCCTAATGAATCACATGATAAAAGAGAAACAGAATTAATTCTGTTTCTTCTGCTGTCCTCATCAGTCTTCTGTTGTCTTCATGAGACAAAAATAAAATTTGGCGTCAGTTTTCACTGACCAGTGTGATTTTATTTTAGAAAATTCTTCTTTCGTACTTGAGGGTCAAGATGCAATTCAGAGAGTGCACTGAATTAATGACGATGAATAAGCCACGTTGCATCCTTTTGAGCTATAGTCCAGAGAAAACAACGAAATTCAACATAGAACAATAATTGTTTTTTCGGAATGCCTTACACACGGCACGAATAACCTTTTTCAGCGTAAACTCAAAACACTTCTCAAACAAGATTACGAGACAATGTTGGACATATTTCTTGGATGTAGCCACGTTTTACACAAGAAATTAAAAAGATAATTTATGCTTTTACAAAAATTACTAATTTCCGTGCTAAATGGCAACTTTTCGCTTCGCAACGTCTTACAGAAAGGGGCAATGCGACGAGTGGAAAAAGAACTAAAAAATAATAAATGAAAGCTAGCCTTCAACCCTATCGCGGACCTATTAATTTACCGAGGAAGTATTTGAGTGGGCGGAGGATAACGTGAAGAGCATTACCCTTATGATTTTCATCGACCCTTGAGAACTGTTTAAACAGTTATATGAGAATAAAAGACCTGTATAAGACAAAGAAAATAGTACGCATACATTTCTTAGTGAAGTAGTCAATAAACTATATTTTCTGTAAAGTGAAGCAAAAGAAATATAAATGTAATCAATTGAAACGTATATTCTTACCAGTAGAATAATTTCATACGTTTAATACTAAATTGAATCAGTTTAATACCTTTTAATGTGACTTTAATCGACAATGGAGGTGATAAACACGTCTGGCAAATTGTAAGATGTGAAGAAATATTTACATATTGCTTTGTGAAAGTACAATGGTAAGTGTGTACTGCTGATTGCTTAGAGGTTGCTGCGCGTGCTTGGAGGGTTTTTTGTCTCAGAATCCTCTCGGTGTGCAACTTTGAACCTTGCCAGGCTTACAGAATACTTCAGAGAATACTAAGTTTTTATTTCCAATTTTAAAATTGTCGGGTTAAATCACAATATAAAAAATTAAAATATGTCAAAGGTTCCGTTTAAAAAATTGAATTCAATAGATGCATCATATGAATGAGCATCTTTGTTCCTTGTATTAAAATAAATTTCTATCTCAATGAAAACATGAGTTACAAACGATTAGCTTTAGTGATGTGTAAGCTTTGTTTCAAAAATTAATATATCGAAAAAAATCTTCGGAAAAAATGCAAAAATGTATTTTCATATTTTTCTACATTCCTACATTCTTCACAGAGAAATTAGATCATCCACAGCACATAAATTTTAAATTTTCGAAAATTCAGAGTTCAACAAAAATCAGATATGCACCATTCTCTTAAGCGTCCTTTGGTTTATTAAAAAGATTTAAAGAAAATCATTTGGAGTGTTGTTGATAAAATGTTATTGTTATAAATTGCATTAATTTCGAGCAGAATTTACGCGAAAATCGTTTTTCTTTTCTTTTTTTTCCAAAAATTCTACACGACCCATTTTTAAAAGCTAATTTCTTTGAAAGCAAAACCTTCATCTCCAATTTTATAGTTTTAAAAGGTTAATTTTTTGCAATTTGCGAAAATTCAAGAGTTGCCGGAAATAAGGTTTGTACCAATTTTTACTGCCACTTAAGACATAGGAGGAAAAATTTTCAAGAAAATTTGAGCAGTTTTTTAAGAACAAAAATTAATGAACTATATTTCATGCAAACAATTATGCGAAAAACTCATATTTTCGACAAAATTGTCCATGACCTTATTTCAAGATCCGTCTTACAGGAACAGATTTCATTAAGGGAAAAATCGTACGAATACAATATTTTCTCTTCTCACAAACTAAGGGCGAGAAAGAGAAAAGTTCAAAAATCAGGGACATCAATGTCAAATTTTCCATAAATTTGTGAGATTCGACGAGCACTACTCATTTGCGTTGCTCGCCATTGCTGCGCTGCCTACCGCTGGGTCGCCCGTGGAGCCTTGACGAAGGGCCATGACCGTGCCCATCACTTCCGACTAGCTCGAAATTTCTTCAATATTGTACTTTTGCAATGTTCTTTTCATTGGAATTTCAAAAAAAAATCAGAGTTCGATTAAAATGTAACCAGTGCTACTTTTAGCGGATTTTGTTACATCCGATGAAAAAATAAAGAAAATAGAGCAGTTTTTGAGAAAATAATTGCACAAAAATTTCCTGTATTTTACGCAGTAAAGGTAATCTAAAAGCGGGAAAATGGTAAAAATGTTTGTTTTTTTTATTTTTTACCTACGGCCCAGCAGTCTGTTCCAGGGATCGAAGACACAGTAATTATTTTTTTTTTATTTTCTTTCAAACTTTTTTTTTTGCGTTTGGCGCTGAGAAAATATTTTAATAAAAGTTTTGATAGTATACATAAATTATTTTCTTATTTTTCATATTTTTTCAATCAGATAAAATAATGTTCAGTGGACCAAAATATTAAATTAAAAGAACATGTTTTTGGCTGCAGAGCGGTGAGGATAATGGAACGGGCGGCGGCGATGGTGTGACGGTTAGCGTACGGGACTGTTATACCCAAGCTCGCGGGTTCAAACCCGATCGAAGCCGTGGATTTTTAGGGCGACAAAATCCTTCGTACGCCTTCCTTCGGAGGGGAAGTAAAGCCGGCTGTCCCATGTTAGATTTACTTGCATGTAAAAGATCCTCAAGCCTAAATGACGCCTCTGAGCGTGTTTCTCGCCCAAGAAATACCTCCTTTCTCTGCTAGATGAAAGGAGCGTAGTGAAATTTGCGTGGTCAGACGGAAGAGCGGGCCTGATGGCCCGAGTCTCGCCACGTAAAATAAGGCCAATTCAATTCAACGGGGGCTAAGGAACCTTCCAAAAATATAATTTTTATATTAGTCATAATTAAGGGGCGGATTTTGATGGCCTAAAACATTGCCAAAATGATCAATAAAATGCTCTTAAAATGTTCTAAAAATGACCTAAAACAAAAATGATCAAAACCACTTCTGGTGAACAACTCAAGCCGTTCGGTATGTAACTGGAGGAATCGAGGCTTCTTTCATTTGTTAAAGTGAACTCAGCTTGCAAACTTTTGGTTTGGATTGATATTTATATCTGCCTTTATTTGTCGTGAAATCAATCAAAAGGGCAATGGCACCGATACGCGCTTCAGGAACTTTTGATTACATAGTACTCACAATGGCTGACAATACATGATCGAAGAAATCGAATAGGCAACTCAGGAATTCTGTGGCGAAGATTTGTTGCCCCTTGTAAACATTATTTTAAGCAAGTACCATTAAAATGTTAAAAATCAATTATATCAGTGGAAAAATGCATTAAAATTACGTAAAAGGTAAAAAATAACTTATTAACCGAAATCGACGAAAAACGTAAAAGAAGACAAACATGGTCATTTCGTTTCGTTATAACATAAAATGAATTTCTATACTAAACACCATTATTTTACAGTGAAAAGAAAAAAAGATGGCATTTCATTAAAATCCGCCCCTAGTTATAATTTAACTCCTCATAAGTCATTTGGTTTACGGGAACTTAATACCATTATCCGGCGGTACCCTTTCGCCAGCTGAACACCTTGCAAAACCCACTATCTAAATTTTGAAATGCTATGGAGTATTAGAAATAGTTTTTAAGATGCCTTCTCTTTTTAGCGTCAAGTGTCCAGTGACACATTTTCTTAATAATTTTACAGAAGTTAGTTATTAAAAATCGTAAACCAATACTGTTTTTACGAAAACAGAAAAAGAAACGTACATACCGTATTTTACTGACTATAAGACGCACTTTTTTCTTCGAAGAATTGCCTGCAAAATTCAGGTGCGTCTTATACACGAAATAAATACAAAAATGTCCAATGTTCGATTTACAATTCCCGCCAGAATTAAAAATGACCATATATTCGATGCTGCGGGAACTTATCTCTATCTGGCAACAGCAGTGAACTGATGCGACGAACATGAGTTGCGGGAATTCACAAGCTTTCTAAGCTTCGCCCCCCCCCCCCCCTCCGCCATCACAAACCCAGAACACTGACTACAGCTCTACCAGAGTTAAAAACAATTCAATGCGCATGCCCGAAAGAGGGCTACCCCTCCATAGCTAAAAATATTTCTCCGCATGTCTGCGCTCTGTCACAACATAGCTCTCTCTCGGCCTTTCTCTCGTGGGTCGCACGTGATTTTTCTTGCCGTTACTAATGGTTATGCAATATTATTTATATGAGGGTTGACTTTTATAATTCAGGATTAGGGAACAAAAACAAATATTAATCATCGAAAATCACTTTATTGATTTTCAAAATATTACTCATGAAGATCTATACACTTTTACGTAGATGTGCACGATGAAGAACGAAGTGGGCGTCCATCTTTGGTTACAGAAGAACTGGTTCACGCGATTGATGACAAGATCCAGGAAAACCGAAGGTTTACAATTAGTGCTCTCGCTATGGAATTTCCCCAAATTTCACAATCACTAATGCATGAAATTGTTACCGAAAAACAGAAATTTCGAGGCACACTACATCCCCAGCAAAGGTTAAGCCGAAGCAATCTTGACACCTCGAAACATGATGTACACAGTGTTCTGGGACTGGAAAGGCATCTTATTCATTTATTTCTTACCGCGTGGTCAAACAATCACAGCAGATGCTTATTGCGAGACACTTCGGAAATTGCGCCGCGCAATACAGAATAAGCGCCGAGGATTGCTGTGAAAAGGTGTTGTTTTTCATCACGACCACACACTGCAAATGTGACGAAAAACATCCTACAGGGATTTGGCTGAGACGTGTTTGACCATTCTCCGTACAGCCCTGACCTCGCTCCTAGCGACTTTCATCTGTTCTTACATCTCAAGTCTTTCCTTGGCGGTTAACACTTCAACTATGACGACGAGCAGAAAGAAACTGTTTCCAACTGGTTGAAGACACAAGCGGCAAATTTCTATGAAGAAGTTATACAAAAACTTGTGCCACGCTATGACAAATGCCTGCAAAATTTCGTCAGTTATGTGGAAAAGTAGTTTAAGAGTTGTAGAATTTTGTGCACTAAATAACTTTTCGGTATCTGTACACAATTTAATCTTATTACCAAACGGAACTTACTATCTGGATGTACTCTGTATATTTCGGGCATTTAATTCATTGTGTAAGGTATGAAGTGTATTCACGAACATATCGTAAGAGTTTTTGGCCTTGCAATATTCTTCGTAAGCAGTATGCGAGAAAGTAAAATAATTAAAACTTAATAACTAATACGATAGTGATAGCGTTGTCAAATAAATGCAAATAGATCGAAAAATATATAATAGTGATTATTAAACACTATGGTACTGTAATATTCTACAAATATATAAAATTATTAGTTTATATTACCGCGAACCAAAGGCATCCGTCATTTTGGCCTATTATAAGTGCAGCGTAACGCTGCATTGCTGAAACAATGGGTTACAACAACCAACAACGAGCGCTCATCTATTGGTTTTCACATTTAACAGAATTAAGGGCCGCAATTTAAAATGAAATACAATATAAATATAATAAAAAATAATAAAATGAAGTATGAAATAATATATAAATTCTAACTTACGTAGCATCCAACTGCGTAAATTGGGAGCGGGCGACTGAAGGCCTTATTTTATATTGATTTCAAATATGTTTTAAATAGTTTCCAAAGGATTAATTTGTAAACGTATAACAAAAACCCAAATGTAGGAAAGGAACAAAGAAATATAAAATAATATACACATTCTAACTTACGTAGCATCCAACTGCCTCATAACTCTAAAATTACGATCACGAAGAGCAGGAGACGCTACGCTCGAAAAATTCAACATGACCTTATTTGATGAACATATTTCATTAGGGGAAAAATCGTATCTTCATAATTGTAGTTGTACGAAAACTCTGAAAAAATATTGATTTTTTCCAATTTTCGAAAAATTAGGGTTTTCAACTAACATGAGACCTTTGAGGAAATTTTGAAACTGTCCTAGGGGCTTCGTGTAAAGTATCCACCAAAATTAAAATATCAGTTTCAAATTGAAGTGGCCGCAACATCAGCCAGATCAATTGGGGATAATCAGCGTTGGCAGAGATGGTGATAACGGAGGTAGTGGTGATTGTGGTAACGGTTAGCGTATCGGACTATACCCAAGTTCACGGGTTCAAACCCGATCGAAGCCGTGGATTTTAAGAGCGAAAAAATTCTTCGTACGCCTTCTTTCGGAGGGGAAGTAAAGTCCGCTGTTCCTTGTTAGTAGATTTACTGCATGTAAAAAATTCTCAAGCCTAAATGAAGCCTCTGAGCTAAATTCAAATCGCCTGCTCCGTCGCCCAAGAAATGCCTCCTTTCTCCGCTCGTTGGTGAAAGGAGCGTTTTCAAATTTCCGTGGTCAGACGGAAGAGCAGGTCTCATGGCCTGCGACTCGCCACGTAAAACAAGGCATCAATTCGATCAAGTTGAAAAAATCGGCTAACGGTTTAGCCGTTAGCGTTATTCATAGACGGACAGACTTTTCTATCGATTTTTCGGTTTAAAGGACACATAAAACATTGGATATGGCTACACCATGTGTTAGAGGATTTCTTTTTTTGTTGCTACATTTAGCAACAGATTTATCCACCTTTTCGTTACCAGAGTCCGGTAATAAGAGTTTTTCTGCCGAAAAATCGCTGGTTTTTTTCGCGCAGCATTACATAACTTCCTTTACTCAAGCGCGAGAAAGTATGAAAAAAAATAGCGACTGGCGGGCTAGTAAAGAAAAGCTTTATAAAATAGGAAGACAATGTGAAAATAGAGAACTGAATGCAAAATGCCAAAAAGATGATGTATTGAAATGGATTCAAGGACTCCCGTCAAATTAGCATTGGAATTACTACATAAACGGTTCAAATGCACGCTACAGGTTTATGAAGCGTCATGGACTAAGCATGCGAACCAAAACCAAAAATCTCAGAAAAGGCCACAATACTATGAAGAGAAAATATGTTTCCATCGCTTCATTATTCAACATGGAAAGAAAACCAGTGAGGAACTCAGCCGAATACTGAATAAGAACAAGAATTCATTGATTGATCTTTTGATTTCCTAGTCCATAAAACACAGAATAATATATGGTGCGGTTGATGCCATTCGACGTTACACTCCCAAGTTTCAACACATTTTTTATTAAACCTCATTACTGTGAAAATTTTGTTTCTCACGCAAAAGTGAAATGTATTTATTTATTTAACACTTAATTTCTCCATCCATGTTATGTCCAGCAACTTCAATTGCAAAAATCTGTTTAGAACTGCACTAGGTATCTCGCTGATGGTGGGATCCCCAAATGTACACTAGAGGGTGAAATTATATTATGTGTGTAAAAAGTTTACTTGTAGAGAACAATCCAAAATACCCTCATGTGTTATCTACATATGTAGAAAGCCTATATGCATCTCATGTATTATCTACATATATTATAATCCAAAATGAACCAACAAAAGTGGTCAACCATAAAAATTATTTCCATTTCAAATAATCAAATAGTCACATTTAAAATCAAAAATTGGAATAGTTCTCCATGCTATTTTATGTACACTTACAGAAACAAACCTCTTTCGCATTTCAAAACTTCTTCCAACATTTGTCTATTTGATTATTGGGTATTAACTTTAAAACTGTTTTCTTACGTAATCTGCCTTCGCACTTCTCACATTTGTGCTATTCATTTATGTTTACTCAATGTATATTGGATATGTTCAATATATTATAAACAGAGTTTCCTTTAATCATATGAAATAATAGTTAAGTAAATCCATACTTATGTTTACATAATGTGCACAATGTAAATTACACAAGAGAATACTGATGTTATTTTTTAAAGTCATCAATTCAATATCACTATCTTATTACACTTAGGAACAGTTTAGCATAAAAAATTTATATTTCTACTTTTTAAGTTACAGGCCGTTTTTCCCCTGAATTTTTTGGCACATTTTCTGCTCTTTGATTTTCCAATGACTTGGAAGTTTCAGTTTTCCCAGAAAGTAATCATCCTGTAGGATTAATAAGTGATATTGTCTTCACAACACAATATTAACAAATCCATTACCCCAACAGACTCAAAATTATCAAAAATGGGTCATAATATTTATGAGAAATTGTAGAAATAATTAAATATAACAATATAATGGGATTTTGTTTCTTAATTATAGACAGTCAAACTATTCATATTAGGGCATAATATGATTTATTCCATTATGCACTTCTCTTTACATGAAAATAATTGCAGGTAAAACTTTTCACAGACCAATACATCCGATTTCTCAGGTATTTATAGCTTACATAATTTTATTTAAAAACATATATCAGGATATGATGTCGTAATCAACCAATATTAAATATTAATACTCATAGATGTCATGTTTAAACATCAATTATCAAACAGGTGCATAACAATAAGTTGTTTTTTTTTTAACTCTCCTGAAGTGACACCCCCAGCACGGCCATAACGAGATCTGAATTTTATAAATATTTCTTTAATTTACCATCTACTTTTATGAACTTCTACTAAAATGACGTTCTTTAATATCTCAATAAGGCAACTACAAGATTTAATTTTTAATATTGGTTGATGTTGATATCATATCCTGAATTATGTTTTTAAATAAAATTATGTAAGCAATATGTACCTGAGGAAGCAGATGTATTTGGCTGTGAAAAGTTATACCTCAACTGTTTTCACTGTAAAGAAAAGTGCTTAGTGGGATAAATCATATTATGCCCTAATGTGAATAGATCGACTGTTTATAATTAAGATTCAAAATCCCATCAAATATATATAGACAGTCAGTAGAAAATTTATTTAGATATAAAAATACAAAATTTAAATTACATACAAAAACATTAGGAACATTAAACCAAAATATGACCATAACCACTAAACAATGTGTAGTCAATGTAATTCTAAAGGATAAGGACACATAGGTGAACAATCCAGAAATGGTGTGCGTGTGTGTGTATGTATATTCTTTATTCTATAAAACCTAAATGTTAATGTGTTTCTTAGGGGAAACCTAGAAATGATGAAGATAGTAATGAAAGGTAAGATTAGAAATGAACAATGCTATCTGTGAATGTATGTTTGTTTATATTTTGTATATAATGTATTTTTATTATTGTTACGATTTTAACAATAGTAATCACTTAATTGTATTTCTGGAGTTGTTTTAGTATGTTTTCATTTTGCCTATTTTAGCTTCTGATGCCCATTTTTGTAATTTTGCCTTATTTGTACCTTTTGTACATTTGTATCATTATTTTCCCTTTTTTCCCTCCTGGCACCAATCTCTATCAAGCTGGAATTATACCTGCAAGCCTGGACAAGGCACGGTCGGGTATAGCCTTTCTGTGTACGCGAAGGTTCCAGTATTAGGTTGTGTTACAAATCTAAAAGGGAAAGGAAGATGATACCAGTGAAGATTTTTGATATTTTTCAACGATGTTGATAGACTTCTCCCATCTCATCCTATGTTTGGGTATGGTTTTGGATCCCTTCTGAGGAGCGAGCTGTCTGTACATGATATACCCTTTTCAGTTTATTCTTGTTCTCTCTTCCCTTCAGGTGATTACACAAGTGCAAAGACTGAAATCTTTAAATTCTGTTTTCACTGACACTATTTCAAGATTCGAAAGCAAGTCCATCTGTTGTTATAGGAATCAGAAATTAATTTCCTTATAGGATATATTACTCTAGATATCACTGTTTAAAGAAATCTCTCAGTCCCTCCCAATGCAGTGAGGTAATGAATCAATATTAATCTCCACTCTTCTGCATTTTAATGTATTAGTTGAAAATTGCAACATTCTAATACAGGTTTATCTATAAAATGTATCTACTTGCAAAGTGCTGAACTACAAATGAGGTATTATTTACATGTGGGTTAAGAAATTCAATAGGTATTACAAACAAATGGCCATTAATGGAGGCAACTGCTACATCAAGGTGGCCAATTTAGAAAGATTCACTGCATATAAAAACTTTAAAATATAAATGATATTAATTAATTCAGAATATCTCTTAAAGACTAGAAGTGTCTGTCAAACCTGGTTTATATAAATATTTAAATAAAGTTATTTAATAAAGCTAAATAAAATTATAGTTATTTAAATAAAGCTCTTCTCCATCATTCTTCCTCTATATGTCTTCTTATGCTATATTGATGTATTTCTTGTACACTGCTTTGTTGCATATGCAATTCATCGCAATATTACTTTTTTCAATTTAGAGGCAATTCAGACAACTAATTTTTCTTCTGCCCCTCTCCCTCCCTTCCCTCCTTCTACCCTCTCTCTCATTCTACATGCTTTCTTACATTCATGAATCTTTATGGAATATTTACCATGATTCTGCCACATATTTTGAGCATATGAAACTTGCATGCAAAATTCTTTATTTTTTTGTTTTTTCTTATAGTTATTGTCCTATGACACTGCATACTTAACGCTCCTGAAGGAACATTAAATAATATGTAACTACATATATACTTGCAGGCTCCTCGATTATGGAGTCAGAAGAAGTAAATTAAGAAGAATTAAAGTCATTAATTTCCATGTTTAGGCTTAAACAAACAAAAATAAAACTACAACAAAAAAACAAGTAATGTTTTTAACAGAAACAAACTGCCTAAGCAATCATCAAACACTAGACGCAAAATAAAGAGTTAAATATAATCATCCAGTTTCCCTCAATCCACTGAACAAATACTGAAATGTGAATATTTAGTTTCACTATCCACATGTTTTGACAGGTTCTCTTCTTATTAGCTGTGAGACAAGTGGGGCTGGGGAGGGGTGCGGTGAGGTGAGGGGTGTAATTTGCTGGCAACACTATAAAAAACAAATCTGTAGTTCACTTCCCAAGGCAAGTGTGTTTTCTATTACATGGGAGCGAAAATTTCTAGTATTCATATGTTGCTAACCATGTTTGTTGATATCTTTATTCATAATTTAACTATGTGTAGAATGTGTATAAATTGCAGAGCTCAAAACAATATGTACAGATTACACATTTCCGCTATACATCATGTAATTTTGGTAATAATAAATAAAGTACATGTCATTGTCATTTCTAATCCTCACAATGTCAAATCTTCCTTAATAATACGACGTATAAGTAACAGCGAAAAATGTCCAAAATGTGTTAATTAATATCAACATCTTTCACAGAACTATATAGCAAATATTTTTTCACAAAGGGTAACCACAACCATCTGTACCAGCTAGCAAACATTAACTTATCTTACCTTTTTGAACACAATATGATGTTGTGTTAATAGACGTTGTTGCTTCGCATTCAATGTAGGTACACAAATTCCTCCACCAGAACTCTGCATTAGATTTTGTACCTTTGCACATGCATCAATTCCTCCATTTTCAACAGATTTTGGTTTCTTTTTTTTCTTTTTCTTTTTATGTTCATTATCAAAATCATTCTCTCTGACACTACCATGATGCACATTCTCTTCTGTCATTTTCTCTTGAAGATGCACTCTCTCAGAACGTTCTTGTAATGGATGTTTTCCCACATCACCAGTGGTTAACAAAAACTTTTCAGAACCACTTTTTTCCTTCACAATTTCAACAGATTCTGCCATAATAAATCCTAAAAATAAAAACAATAATATAATCTCATTTGTTTACAAAATAAAACTAACTTAAACAAGACAGTGGGATTTCTCCCCCAGAATAAGGATAGCTTTATATCAAAGTTTCAGCTTTATAAATTTTCTATAATTTTATTACATTACAGATCTTTTATTCGTGCAACATATTGGATAAGATATCAAATAAACAACTAGAAATATAGGCATATTCTAATGCTATTTAAAAAAATTACATTAAGCAGCAACTACTTTTCAAAAAGTTCAAAGAAAAAAACAATATAATTGCAAGATTGAAAAGCAACCAAAACACCCATGTTTCTTCTAACATCCCAAATTACATTAAAATACTCTTCTGACAGGATAAATTCTACAGATTTATACTGTCATTGTGCACTCACTTGTTCAAGTGTCATTAAAAAGCAGGCAACATTACAGAAATCACTATATGAGGCGTACTTCGTCCGCTGGCACTAGAGAAACTTGACCTCTCACGGGAAGGCAAACTTCACAAGCTAATTTGAATGGTTTAATAAATTTTGTCCAGCAGGTCAGAAAAGTTACACACTCTTCGCATGTAAGCCCACGCAACAACAGACAATTCAACAAAAACAACTTGCATTCAGCGCATCCTTTTAAGCTGACAAAAATAACAACACTAGTACTACCAATCAGTGCTTTGGTCACAGATTCTGCATAGACCTGATACGGACTCAGAATATCACACAATGGATCCAGAGAAATTTAGAGCATCCCAATACACGTATTTCGATGTAGGATTCACTTGTGCATAAAAGTATTTTCCAAAGTTGTGAGTTTTCATGGTATCATCTCTACCCTATGCACTGCATGAACGACACGACATACAAAGCCAACACAATACAATCAGATGTGACCTGAACTTTGTCCTCATCCAAAGCTCCTTGACTGACTAGATAGGGCACATCCGGTCCTTATTCAAATTCCATACGGTAGCCAATCAGAGTTCAGAGCGACGCCATATACATCTGTACAACACCAACTCGCTCAAGCGGAGAATATGTGAACTACTTATTCATTTTGAAATTTTTTCGCAAACGAGCCGGTTGGTTAACGTTGGATTCCTTCCTCGTCGACCTATCGTATATTCACGTGCTGTTCGTAGGGCTGTTAACGCTATATCGCAGTCAGTGAATTAGAGAAATGAAGTGATTTACTGCTGTTTGAAGCCTGAAGCGTGCATTTTGGCTCCGAGAAGATGAAGAGTGCGTAACAAATAGTGGAATTTTTTTAATGTTCATGTTCAGTTGCAGATCCCGTGTTTGGACCAAGCGAGGTGACACCCACTGCAGCTATGGGTGTAATTGGTAAGACTTTTTTAATAGAATATTACTAGATTATAGTTTTAATAGAATATATTTTTATAGTTTTAGTAGAATATATAGTTTGATGGGAGGCTATGATACCAGCATTTTTTAATTTTCAGATCCTTGTACACAGGCAGCTTTTCAAACTGAAAATGGTAAGTCTCTTGTATGTATGTAAAATGCAAAAAGGGGCATGCTATTAAAAGCATAATGTATTGGTAATATTTTGTTGTTGATTAATAGAGACTCTAGTGCTGTTGAACATGCTGTTACAGTAAGTGCAGTAGATGCTTATGCTAGCCCTGTGAAAGATAAATATTTGCTATAATCTTTAAGAATCTCAATTATTACTTTGTTGCATTTATTGAAGATGGGATAGATTTCAAGTTTGTCTCCATTTTCAGATCTTTTTGGCCCATGTGAGGTGTCACCTCAAGTTTTCATGGATGTTTCTCATGGTATGTTTCTTTCAATATACAGTTATTAGTGCCAATTGAGGGCAAATTATAGTAAATAAAAAACTCTTTTTTTGGTGATTACAGATCCTTGTACTTCTGGACAGGTGCAAGAAGCCATTCTGGGAGATGAATCTGCACCTTCAGTGTGTGGTAAGTGCAAGATATTCATGTGCTTTCTAATTTCGTAATTCTAGATGGTGAATTAAAAGAAACATCTTTCTTTTTGATACAGATTTGTTTTCAGAACATTCATTTGAGGACATAGTATCTTTCTTAACGGCATTTTTTGCTTTTCAGATCCTCTTCTAGACATGGCTTCTGAAGCATGCATATTAGACCCTACGAGTTTGACCCTAAGTGGCTTTAAATTAATGTTCACGTTGAGTCAGAACTCAGAGAGATAATTTTAAAGAATTATTGTTATGTGCAGCGAATGACTTGCTTCATTGTGCACAAAGTTTCTGAACATATCTCTTTTACGCTGACAGTTTGTAAAAGTATGAACAACGAGAGTTTTAAAATCAGTGTGTAGTCTTGTCATTGGGTACAGATCCATTTTATAAACTGTATTTCCCACATCTGATTTGGAAAGTTCTAATTAAATAAAATTTAAAGGTAAAATTAATTCTGTAAAGCATGATCATTTTCTCAATTTTGAAATGCCTCTTGCTATGTTAAGACACTTTATTTGAATATTATGAATACAAAAATTTTGAGTTTCTGTTTCAGAGGGTATTTTCATGCCAATTACATTCTGGATTTGAATGGTGATCCTTATTAGATTGTGGATTGTTATGAGTCATGAATGCAATGCTTGATTCCATACCTCAGTTATTAGGACATCTACACAGTTATCAGAAGGTCCCAGGCTTGGCTCCTGGTGCTAGCAAATATTTGCACTTTGACAATCCATTTTCAGAATTAAATTGTGGTGCATAAGCCTTGATGGAATTCCGCTATTTGTAAATCATTGTTTTAAAAGAGAATTTTTTTTCGCTGTGGATCCCATTTTAAAAAAGCCAGGCTCTGAACTGTGCATGTGTGAGATTAGCATGGGTAAATAAAATAATTTTGTCAAATATTTATTGACTGACGAAAAACATTTTAGGTTGCAACTAGTAAAAGTGGTTCTTTCAAGGCATGCAGAGCATGCTTAAAGCTCTATTTTTTGCACTACTGCTAAATGTGGGACAATGCTCAAATGTTCGGATAAAACTTTGAAAGCAACAAAGAAAACAAAATACATTCATGTGACCTAATCAGATACTACTGATCTTAATGTAACAGTACATAATTATGTAATTCGTATTCTTGGATTAAAATAAAATGAAAGGCAGTAATACCACTTTAAAAAACCATGGTGAAAGTGATTTTATTTTGCTTGTAGAAATGGGGCACCTGACTTATTGCCCTAGTGGCGCTACCTTTCCTATACGCAAAACAAAATGGCACTTTCACCCCTTTTATCATAACTATTTGTTTTACCTGGGCGAATGTGCGGTAGTATTTTCATTTGTTTCTTTTCAATTATGTTCATATTGTTCATTCATAATGCTTGTAATAATGTAGTATTTACATTAATTTGGCACATCTACAAGCAAATACTAAAGTTGCAATTGTGCAGGTGTACTGATTATTACCTTCTGTAATATAAAATTGTTATTACTAATGAAATTACAAAATTGTATAATATCAATATGCTCAATAAATACTAGATTTTATTACCCTAATTTGACTTTTTTTCTTCCATAAAATCCTTATAATTATTATTGTGAATTTTTTAAAAATTAAGGCGTGAAGTATGGGAGTGAAATTTTAAAGTTCCCGCGTTGCTGGTTTCTTTCAAATTTACCGGTTACTTCTTCGCTATTGGCTCTCCGTTTACCCAATAGAAATTATACAGAACAATGTGGCGGCACCGGAAGTTGGGAAAATAAGGCTTTTCCTTTTAACATTGAGTGCCGTCTCTGTAATATACTCTTTGCGTACTAACGTAAAAGAGGGGGAGGGTGTGTGATGCAGTGTTATGTGGTGATACTGGTAGGCGAAGTAAGGGGTAGTGGAGTTAGTTCGTTACGTAACGCTAATAGTTTTATTTTTAACATTTCCTGAAATAATTTATTTTATTCAATCTTATACTAAATCATTGAAATATTAACAAATTAAATGTTTAAAAAATATAAATGAACTAAAAAGTTGGAATGGAAATATTTTTTCAACAGTGGTTTATTGATTGAATCTGTTAGATTACGAATAAAAAGTTCAAAACTCATCTATAATATATTCTAGAATCCAATTAAATTGGCAGAGTAGACTCGTCCATTCGTCCCCCCACGGCGTCGTTTACTATACAAGTACTACCAAGTATTAGTCGTATACTGTCTCTCGCTTTCACCTGGCCTTCCCTCACCAATTGTCTCCAATCTTTTTGTTAGGGGCAGTCAGCATTGCCAACTAATTCTGACTTTAATTAGCATACATTTTAATATATAACAGAAATACAATTAATGCTTTTTCACTGTTATATAATTCATTTTTACTTATTTTAAATAGGGGTTTGTTGTCGGAAGTGTTACGTAATTATTTAGAGGCGTTCAAGCGAGCGTTAGAGGTGCGTTACATGTGGAAGACAGAACATTCATACATCAAATTTGCGGTACTTAATTTATGGACAGTCCCGTATTAAAATTACATATTCACATATATCATTCACGTCCACACTCACATATATCATTCTCATTCACATGCATTTAGGACTTTCACCTAATATTAGTCTCTATAGCAAGCCTCCACAACGCCTGTTTCTGCAGGCATTCTGCACTCATCAGCCGGACGTCTGCCCGCGATAGCGTGCAAGTAGTTGGGGGTGGACAGCTCTGCGGGGAGGGGAGCAGCCTATAATATTATACCATTGCAATGACGTCGCAGGGCGTAGATTGAATGCCTAGGCAGGCATTCTGCATTACTCCATGCTCCATGCCGTCCATCCATACATTGCTCCATGCCGTGAATTTATTTGCCCACTTATTTAGATGGGTAATATCTAGTATTTCTAGCTGCAAGGGCCAACTTTCACTGTCTATGTATGGACATATTTTTTCTTTTTGATTTTTTAGTTTATACTTATTTTGACTCTTAAACAATATATTTAAACCAGTGGCCTCTTTGTAAATTTATTATTTAATTTTACCTAGCAAAAATGAACAATTTAATAAATTTCCGCCAATCGCGGAAAACGAAGCGGGGGAGGGCCACGTGACCCGCGAAGCTGAGCAGGTAGCTTCAAAACACAAGCTCGGTAATTTCCGATAGAGGAGGCGTCAGGGAGCAGAAGTGCCTTTCAGACGAGGGCGAGTTTCTTTGGCTCTGAGGGGGACGCCAGTGAATGCGTTACCGCTTCGCCGCCGCGGCGCCGCCTGCAGCCCCGACCACCTCGCTAATAGGCAAAAGGGTGAGGCGTGACTCAGCTGTCGCCTGCTGTCGACCAAGTTTTTGTTGAGTTTCCTTCGCCCCTTGAGCAAATGCTGAAATGGCTCCTTCTTTCGCTCGTGAACAGTAATTTAACTTCGCTCTCTCCACCCAAGACATCATATTGACTCATCATACACGATTGTAATTGTATATGTGACTCAATAAATATTATTATTACATATACATATATAATTATACAATTCATAGTTATATATTTAACTCATAAATACGAAGAAAACAAATATAGAAACAGGATGATTGACCTCGTTGCTCATACCGACCCTGAAATAGAATACACTATGTTATTGATGTATGTAAAATAAAATAGGGTGAACCCTATTCAATTTTTTGGAAAAAAGCAATTATTTTAGCATTGGAAATGTTTTGCATAAAGGTAGCCGAAATATTACAGTAAATAGTGTTCCCTGTTGCTATTATTACCTATTCATCTAATGAATATGAAAGAAGAGAGAAAAATTATTATTTAAGTATTATTTGGGATCCTTTTTATTGTTGGCATCTACAGCCAAAACTGTGGCATTTTACCTCGTGTAACAGGGGTTTTGCAGCTTTTTAAAATGACTTCTTGCGTGAACCAAGATAACATCTGTGCCAAACGGCCTCCGTGACAATCACAACTTGGTCGGATTGGCTCTTTATTATTCCGCCGCCAGGTTTTCAATGCGCTGAACAAGGCCATCACAGTCGACTTCGGTAGTATAAATGTGGTCATTCATTAGCTCCAAGAAAATAGTCCAGCTGATTCAAACTCGGCCATGCTATTGGGCCTCCTCGTCCGATCCATATATCTGGAAATTGCATATCTAGGTTTTCACAAACTCCGCGATAATTATGTGGGGTTCCGCTATCATGCTGTTACCACATCTGTGCCCCCACATTCAACTGTGCGTCCTCCAAAAGCGTAGAGTACCTGAGTTATAACATTCAGATACTGAACGCCTCGCAAATACTCGGGTAAGATGAGAGGAGCGATGATAAATTCACCCACAATGCTAACCCACACAATTACAGAAAATCACTCTTGGTGAGCTAAGCTACGTGCAACGTGAATTTTCCTCGGGCCACACATGCACATTAATTTTTCCAGTTATTTTAAAACACGATTCATCTGCCAAAGAATTTGCCTTTACGCAGGAAATGCCTCGAGTATTCAGAATGACGTAAGTCTGTAATGCGCAAATTCTGCACCCGCTGGAAATGGAAGGTCGTAATCTCTCCGTATGAATTGTTCGCCAAGTGAAAGACCTTGCGCACTATTTGCCTTGCGCTCGTTTCCGGGGCTTAGCGGATAGTATTAATAACCGAGTTTTCTAGAGAAGTGGCGAGCCCTAACGCTCACTTGCCATAGCACGGGTTACACGAGCAACGAGGACTGAATCACCATGTACAGATAAGTTTGTTTCCCTTAAATCTCGAAAAGCGTTTTCATAAAACATGCATTTGTAAATTAGTTATATTCCGTCTCTCTGGAGAATTAACACGTTAAGGGCATACGCACGGCGGATTAAATTCTGGCTGCTCAAGTAACTGAAAAGAAAACCCTTGGAGGACCGCTGAAGGTGAGGAAGTCTCCCTTCAGAAACACTAGAAATACGTTTGTCTCAGATATGTGACGTCAGGTTCAATAAGAAAATGTTTACCATAATAAAATAAGTTTAATAGATGTTAGATGTAAATAAGTACACACACAGTACACACTAATTCCAATTAAGTATGACATTATCTAAGGCAGTTCAAGAAAAATTAAAATGAATGAGAGACGTATGTGCCCTGGGGTACAACAAAATTAAGCAATTGTAACTTTAACATTGCAGTTATGATCGCAAATTAAAGAATATTTAATTTCCATTATTACATATTACAAAACTAAACTCAGTCACAAGAGAAACAATTATGCAGTAATAAAATGAATTGTACATTGAATTCAACATTATGCAATGACGCACAGCAACGATTTACCATTATTAAATTGCATATTGAATATTATGCGAGTAATTAAATTCAGCAAAGAGAAATATTTTTTTTGCAATTTTACAAAGTAATTAAACAGTTGAAACACAGAGACATTACAATTACACCAGTCAAGTGATGAGTCTTGAAATTGAAGTTACTCATATAATTTCTGCGCAATATGCTACCTACGTTTCCGTAGACACTACGAGCAGTGTTTAATACAGAATCGCGATAAATAACCGGAAAGCGAGTACATATTGAGTTCTTACTCGAAATTTCTGTTATTTCAGGGGCTTATGGCTCAGGTCGAGAAGGAAGATCAAATTCCAGGTAGATACGGGCTGAACAGTAACATTAAACAACTTACGAACATACTCCGAGTTAGGGGCTCCACAGTGCAGTACATCTAAGTCAAGTTTGTGTTCCTTTAACAAAAATAAAATTGATGTGAGAGGTTATTTTCGAGCAATGGTAGAGTACAAGGGAGTGTGCCGGGAAGGAACTATTACGGTAGTGAGCAAAGCAGTAACGAGTAACGTGATGGGAATGGATACTTTTAGGATTTTTCAGTTCAAAATTGAAGACCGAATAAATTTGGTGTCTGAGGAAGTGCCGTTTAGTGACATAGAAGTTTTGGGAGAAGACTTCAAGGAGCTGTTCCTGGACCGATTGAGAAGGGCCAGAGACTGGGAGGCCCACATTCAACTAAAAGATGGTACCGTTACCCGCTATTGCAAGGCAAGACCCGTCCCGCTAGCACTGAGGGAGCAAGTAACTTAAGAGCTGGTAAGATTACAAAAACTTGAGATCATTTCACCAGCAAAGAGTAGTGCATGGGCTACGCCGCTTTACTACTGTAAAGAAAGCAGAAGGTACTATTCCGTTGCGCGGGGATTTCCAGTCCACAGTGAACGCTCAGCTAGAGATAGAGGAGAACCCCATTCCCCGACCAGAGGAGCCTTCCTAGAGGCTAGCAGGGGGAAGATATTTTTCGAAAATATACTTAAAATATGCATACCTAAAATCCCATTGGATGAAGAGTCTAGTAAGTTTTTAACAGTAAATACGCCGCTTGGGCTGTTTCAGTACGAAAGACTGCCATTCGGAGGGAGCCTCGACAGCACCGATATTCCAGAGATATCTAGAGCAATTGATCGCGGGTGTGCCGTGTAGCATGAATTATCTGGACTACATTGTGGTAACAGGTAGGACCAATGAAGAACACATTAAAAATCTGAGGATGTTGTTTTGAAGGTTGCAAGAAGCGGGACTTATGGCAAAGTTAAAGAAGTGCGAGTTTTTCAAGCACAGCATAACCTACCTAGGACATAGGATTGATAAAGACGGCATTACGCCTGCACAGGCAAATGTGGAAGCCATTATTAGTTTACCGGCACCTAAAGACATTAAGCAATTGCGATCGTTTCTAGGCAAGGAAAACTACTACGTCAAGTTTGCAGAGCTAGCAGCCCCAATTAACGCTTTGCGCTGAAAAGGCGCCAAATTCTTATGGCCACCAGCGTGTAGCACAGCTTTTGAGGAAATAAAGAAGGCGCAGGTGGAAGCTGATACGTTAAGACATTTTGATCTGGAAAAGGCCCTCATCTTAGCGGCAGACTCATCAGACTACGGCGTAGGAGCAGTCCTGTCACAAAACGACGAGTGGGGGCAAGAACATCCTATCGCGTTTGCGTCTAAAGCGCTTAACGTAGGTATTCCAAAATAGAAAAAGAAGCGCTATCAATAATTGTTGGGGTACGTAGATTTAATAAATTCTTATATGGCAACAAAGTTTGGATAGTTACGGGTTGGCAACAAAGTTTGGATCACAAGTCGTTAGTAGAACTGTTTCATCCTGCGACGAAGATACCCGATAACACGCTGCGGAAGCTACAGAGGTGGGCTCTATTTCTATCGGATTACAATTATAAGATTATGTTTAGGCCTACCGCTCAGCATGGCAACGCGGACGCCTTACCCAGGCTGCCGGCGGGACCAGACAGCAACTTCGACAAGCAAGAGGAAGAGTGTCTGTAGATAGATCAGCTCCAGAAAGAGGCGGTCCTACGCTTTCCCCTGGATCAGCGAGCAATAGCAGCACATTACGGATGGGGACTCGCAGCTAGCAAGTATCAGAGAGTTCATCAAATCAGGTAAAAGGAAACCCATAGAAAACCTGGAGGCAAGCCCGCTATGGAAATTCAGAGATAGATTAAAAGTTAGGACAGGTGTCCTGTTGTTGGAAACCGGGGATCAGATCAGAGTAGTCATCCCGGTTAGTTTGAGACAGAAGTCCCTGAGTATTCTACATAACGGACACTGGGGAATCGTCCTCACGAAACAGTTAGCTAGAAAATACTGCTACTGGCCTAACATAGACAGGGATATCGAGGCTAGGGTTAGAACATGGGAGCCATGTCAGGCGTTCCAGAAAAGCCCAAGAAGCAGTTTCAAGGAGTGGCCGGAACCTCAGGAGGTGTGGGAGAGGTACATGTAGACTTTGCGGGCTCATTTCAAGGAAGCATGTGGCTAGTACTTGTGGACGCATCAGGTTTCCCATATGCTACTCGCTTGGCAAACTGTACAGCGGACACCACAATCCGGGCTCTTCAGACAATATTTTTAGAAAGGAATTACCAGCAACGGTAATCTCTGACAATGGCCCCCAATTTACAGGAGAAATATTTAGAAAATTGAGCCAGGAAAATGGAATCGAGCACATATTGGCTCCCCCCTTTCATCCGCGTTCCAATGGGGAGGCGGAACGCTTTGTGCAGACTTTTAAGAATGCAATGAGCAAGGCACGTTTCGAAGACAGGGACCAACAGGAAGCATTGTTAGAGGTCCTGAGAACATACAGGGCACTTCCGGGTAGAGATGGGGTCAGTCCGGCACAGAAGCTTCATGGTAGGCAGTCGAGGACGCTCCTATCGCTATTTTTTCCAAAAAAGGTGTACAGGACGGAGCGACCACGGTTTGAGAAGGGAGACCCAGTGATGGTTAAAACGCTAACGAGTCACCGCGCTGGATCTCAGGTACAGTGGTAGGAGGTCAAGGAGCTAAATGCTATGTGGTACGGACCCGGGAGAGAGTGCTCAGGCGGCACTAGGAGCAGCTGCGGACGAGACATTTCAGAGTAGAGGAGTTGGATGTCCTGAGGGGGTTAAGAGCCGAAGAACCAACGGAGGATAGCACGTCTAAAGCTCATTTTCAGGAATGCAGAGGATCTCCTAGTTGGCGGAGAGAAGAGCAGCGGCAGCCAGGAGAACAGGAGTTAGCCCAGCCGATGCAGCCGCAGCAAGCACCTCCTTTACGCGCTGCACCCCACGAAGATGGGCGGGAAGACATCGGGAAGGAGCAGCCCGAACTGCTACTCCAGGACCCCGAGGGGGAACAGCAGCAAACCGGGGAACCCCTGACGATGGACGTCGAGGAAGGCCTCCAGAGGGCGAACAGCGCTGGACAGCAGGAGTCAACGATGGCTCCGGAGGCGGAACAACGAGAGCAACCGCAGCCAGACCCCCAGCAAGAAGAAAAGATGGACTCATCAGAGCGGAGCCAGCACCGGCGTCGCAGTAAAAGGTTGCGCAAAAGATACAGACCATATCAAGCGCAATAAGAAGGGAGGGTGTTATGGCATAAACAGATGGGGCCGCGGCAGCGGCCCAGCGGTGCACCGGAAAGGCCGGTGGCACTCTGGCACCAGCCGACAGAGCCGATTGAGTTGTCAAAGAAGACCGCCAGGTAGCATCTCCGCATACGCGCCTCATACTACGTGCTTCTGCGTCACTACCCAGCGGCCAAGATTGGAAAGGAATTAGGATTGGGGCGGGGCAGGGTTTTGGACACTTCATATGTGTTGGACTAGCCCTTGTGAAGCAGCAGACCTCGTTTTGTTGGAACAAATTTCACATGAGGTTGTGCGGGTATCAAACCCGGTCCTCCTTGGTGAAAGGCGAGCGGCGAGCGGCGAGCGACTTCGCTCTGAGGCAGCCTTTCTCTCCCCGTTTCAAAGCAGCCAGGCTAACTACCGAGATAAACAATATGAGGTCACGTGAGGATTACCCAAGTAACGAGTATATGACCCGCAACCACATTAAAAGTTTTAGTTGGAGCCCTTGAGGTCTTGCAAGTTGGACACCCTGCGATATATAATCTTGCTACAACAGCGCAGCAATTTTTTGCCGCTCAGAGACTAGAATTTAGCTCATCTGAGTTCACTCGTCGTGCGCCCTACCTCTGCGCCATGGAAACGGCCTGACATTTCAACTCGTGCCGATGCTTAATAATCTAATCCTCTTAACCAAATATTTCCAACACGCAATTTTCGAAAATGAGACCTACCTTATTCTTTTAAGCGTCCCTTGTTTTATGCATGGAAACAAAGGAAATTACGTGAAAACTAGTTTTTAATTTAATTAATTTTTTGTAGTTTTAAATTGTTAACTTATTGCAATTTTCGAAAATACGGAGTTCGCCGGAAATAATACTAGCACAACTTTTTATTGTCATTTTTTATATACAAGGAGTAAATTTAAAGAAATAAATTGGAGCCACTTTTTTAGAAAAATTGTTTCAAAAATTTGACAACTGCCTATATTTCACGCAAAATTACGTAAAAACTACTCACATTTTCGAAAATTTGTACAAGATCTTATTTCAAATGTCTTTAAAGAACAGTTATCGTTAAGGAAAAATCTATATCTTTAATATTGTAGTTGTAGGAAGACGTCAAAAATTGAACTTTTGCAATTTTCGAAAAATCAGTAATTTCAACGAAAATGAGTCTTGTGTCATTCTTTTAATCGTCGTCTATGCTACTCGAGGACAAAGTTTAATCACAAAATTTGGCGACATTTTGGAGAAAATTTTGCAAAATAAAACAAAACTCTCAAATCCTTGAGTTCATTCAGTTCAAACGGGGAATATTAATTATGGAGAAACTCGGCTTTAATTGTTGATCGAAAAAACTGTTTAGGTGCTAGCGCTGACCACAGACGGACGGACAAACGTTTTGCCATCAGAGGGTGCATTCAGGGGGGGGGGGCAACTGCCCCCCCCCCCGCAATGTTGGGACGATTTTATAACATATATACATATATACATATATATACACATATATACATATATGTATGTATATATATACATTTAATTTCTCTGATCTTTAAATTTATATTATAAAATATTTACTTTTTTCTGTATTTCGAGAAAAAATTTTAATCCCTATTGCCTGCCAGGTATTCAGATTTGTCCATATTAATATTAAGTCCTGCTTTTAAAAAAATGTTCATTGAGTTTACGGATCATGAAACTTAAATCGTCTGCATCTTCTGCAATTACTACCTGGTCATCGGCAAAATATAACGTAAACAATTTATCCTCTCCGATCGTCATTCCCATTACTCTGCATTGTTTCTCCCACTGCTGTAAAATTTGATGCAGATATATTTTAAACAGTGTTGGGGAAAGACAGCAACCCTGACAAAGACCTTTGCTGACTGGGAATGGATCCGAGAGCGTGCTGTAGATCTTAATCTGAGAGGTGTTATTCTTCTATAGATTCTGTGTGGCTCCAATTAAGTTTTCACTGATTTGAAGTCCATCCATTTCTTCCCATACTCTAGCAACCGGTACATTGCCATACGCCTTCTGAAGATCAATGAAACCCAGATGAACTTCCCTACCTCTCCTTGTTCTCTTTTCTATAAGTTATTTTAATGTAAATATATTGTCTATGACCGACCTGCCGGCAGTAAAACCACATTGTTCCTCTCCTATTTTTCCTTTTATCTCTTCTTCTATTTTATTTCGTATTATTTTGCTATACAGTCTACCTATAGATCCAATAACTGCTATTCCTCTGTAGTTTGTTTCATTGTCTCTAGATCCTTTCTTATGGATTGGTATTAGGTAAGACGTTCGCCACTCCCGAGGAGGATTTTCTCCATTCATGCACCTTAAAAACATGTGTTTGAGCATTTGGTGCAGTTTATAGGGACCATATTTCAGTAATTCTGTCGGTATATCTCCCGGACCAGGTGACTTATTGGATTTCATTGTCTTAAGTGCTTTTTCTAAATCTTTAATTGTCAGATTTAACCTTTGCTCAAATTTTACTTCCTTGTGTGATTGGAAGTTTCTGTTTTCTAGAAGCAGTCTTCCGAAATACTCTTTCCATATATTGATTCCAATGTTTGATAATGCGATATTGTTTTTCTCATTCGATTTAATTACTTTCCAGGCTTCTGAGCTCCGTGCTCCATCTATGAATTGTTCTATATAATCGCATTTATCCAGCCATAATTTATTCTTCCTTGACAACACTTCTTGTTTTACTTCTCTACTTACTGCTTTGTGCTGTAAATTAGTTTCAGTTTTTTTGTCACTAAGCCATTTTAAATACAGTTCTCTTTTCCTCTTAATCTTTTCTTCTAGACTTGGATCCCACCAATACTGTTTCGGTTGTAATTTACAAGTACCTAAAGCCTCCTCTGCAGCCTGGTGAATACACTCTTTTATGTGTTCATATTCTTTTTCTATTGGCCTGTGTTTAACTAATAGTTTAGTTTCAAGCCTTTTTCTGTAGAGATATGCTGTACTTTCATCGAAAAGACTGCTTAATTTGTATTTGGTAGGTTTCATGACAAATCCCTCCTTATTTTCTTTATCAGTGCTATTCAATGTAAGTGGTATGAATATTTTAGCAATTACCAAACAATGATTGCTACATTGGGCTCCCCGTTTCACTCTAACATCTTGGACTTTGAGTGAAGTTTTTTGCTTAGTTACACAGAGGTCTATTATAGATTTTAGTTTTTTTGTATGTTGGTACCAGGTATACTTATGAATATCTTTATGTAGGAAGAAAGTGTTATTAATTTTCATTTCATACTCTTCACAAATATTAATAAGTCTTTTTTCCATTGTCATTGCAAGTTTCCTCACCATGTTGACCCACAATATTGTTCTTGTCTCTTCCAACTCTGCCGTTAAAATCTCCTGCAAATATCATTTCATGGGACTTTGGAATACCTTCAAGGGTTTCTTTGACTGTCATTTCAAAATCATCTTTCTTAGCCATTGGGGCATCATCATTCAAATTATATATTCCTATGACACTTATGTATTTTCCTCTGATTTTTAACACTACTTTAATAAGACGTTCGTTTATATACTCCAAACTTTTTATACATTTACCGAATCTTTCACCAATAACAATAGAAATTCCGGCTTTAGCATTTTCATGTTTGTTTACGCCACTGTTAAAGTGCACAAAGTTGTTCAGTGTTTCGCTTCCCTTGCCTTTCTTTTTTGTTTCAGACCAGACGGCTATATCTATGTTTCTTCTCATCATTTCCTGGATTACTTCTTGTTGTTTATTTGATATACTTTGTACATTCCATATACCAATATTCAGAGTCCATTTTCTTTGCTGATGTCGTTTCCCCTTTGAAATATTCGAGGCATTCCTATAACAGATTTTTAGCGGTGTAATGTTTTACGTGTGCAGGGTGCTGGCCAACAGCACAACCCCCAAACCTGGAGTACCGGAGCTTTTATTTCAGGGGTTCCCATCCCTTAGGCTGATTGCTTTCACCATAGCTTAAGGAGTCCAGCCTACCCCTGATCCACTCTTTAGGGATGAATTAATTCCCAAGGTTAGTGAATCCCACCTTCTCCTGTTGGATCATGCACCATTCATACTTGGATGCTTCTGGGGTGCTACCCGCATAAGACCTGTCTACTACACTCTAAAGAAATAAGGCAGGAAGATGAGGAAAGACTCCCTAGCCCTCGAAACCTAATAGCGTCAGGGTCAGAAAAAAACAAGAGTTGACCAAGGGAGGCCGATAGAATAGATGAAAGCATTGTGGCACAAGAAAGTTTAAGATGTCACAATGGTAGATGAAGGAACCATAGCGATATAAACACATCGTTATGGGGGAAGGACAAAAGATGGGAAAGAATGTACGATTAAGATTGGGATGGATAGGACGTGGTAAGACACGACTTAGTCTGGCCCCTCAGTTTCGGCCTGTCCGGCATGGGTGACCCTACCAGTAGTCATGTGTAGAACATAGTCATGCTACCACCGGCTTAGCCCTCCACCTCACTGAAGCACACGAGCCTTCCCGCCCGCACGGACAGTGCTACTTCAAGGCGGTGTCCCCAGGGGAGGAGTTAAAAATACATTTGCATAAACCTGCAAAGTATTGCTTTGGAACTTATTGAACTTGAAGAATTTTAGGTAAATACGGAGAAAACAAAATTGTGAGTAATGCTGCAGAAGCACATTTACGTTCTTACTTTCGACTTCTCATATTTACATTCTTAAATCCTGATTTTCAAATGAATGTGAGTAACACCTTATTCTTATTAAAACGTAACTAACACCTTATTCATATAAACATACAAAACAGTCGCCTTTTAATGTTTTTATAGAATCGCCTACGAAACGATAAATAGATCAATTGCAGAAGTAGAAGTGAACACAACTAGACAGAATTTGTGGAGTTTTATTCTCTTTAAAAATTAGGAGACAAACTATGCAAGTGTTAGGGAAATCCGTGGAAGAATAAAATGTACTTGTAGAAGAGTTTGCGACATAATTTTCGGAACTAATTGAAAATGATCTTACTAGAGAATAACGCTGATGAGCAGCTTACAGATGATTTTTGTGCATATAAGCAAAAAACGTAAATCATTGTAGCTGTACAAAATTCTAACCATTCAGCATAATTTGTTCTGCAAGTACTTTTACGGCGTTTATATTTTTTTAATTGCAATATTACCAGTTCATATCCCCTTGGGGGGTAACATACAATGCCATTGGGGGTTGGAAATTCTTGAACAGGAGTAAAACATTAGCTACAACGATTCATTGGTATGTCCAATGCTAGACACTGTAAGAACTTATTTGAAAAAAATCTATAGACGACATACATTTTCAACACATGAAAATACTTTTAAAACGGCTTACAGCGTCGGCAACGCCACATTCAACTAGTCCCTACGTAGTATTTGTGTAATTGTGAGTATGCAGCTGTGTGGATCTGTCAATCACGGTTAGACCACTTCTCATGCACCAATCGAGACATAAGGTGTTATTCAACGCACTTCAGTCTCCTGATGGGTAATTTAATACTGATAATTTGTTTTCGTATCCGGCCAGAAGATTCAAGGAAATTTGCAAACACATGGTTTGGTAGCTTGAACTTCAAGTGAATACGGAGAAAATCAAACTGTGAGTAATGCTACAAAATTAAAGCACATTTTACTTATTACGTTCGACTTCTCAGTTACGTTCTTAAGCGTGCAAATACCAATTTTCAAATGAATGTGACTAACAAATTATTGGTGTTAAGTTTAAAAATAATTTGTTAGTCACATTCATTTGAAAAATAATTATATATATACATACATAAACATTAATTCCCATACAAAAGGATTAATAGAAAATTGCAGAAGTAAAAGTTAATACAAATTAGACTGAGTTTGTGGAGTTTTAATCCTTTCAAAAATTAGGGGACAAAAATATGGGAGTGGAAAGCAAATCCGAGGAGGAATCACATATAGTTGTAGACTTTGGGACAGAATTTTCGGATCTAATTGAAAATGATCTTATTAGAGGAAACCTTGAAGAACAGCTTACGGGTGTGTTTATGTGCACTTCAGTGCTTATTAGCAAAAAGGAGTACATAACGGGAGCTTTACTAAATTCTAACTATTCTTACCATCCATACCATAAATTGAATGTAATAGTCTGAAAGCATATTTTATTGTAATGTATCACAGTTTAGGATTGCAACAAACATACGTATATTATGATTAAATAAATTCTTTCCATTAAAAATTTCCTAGCGTTTTTAATATTTCTAATGCCGAAAATGGGTGAAAAACTTTAGACCGTTGTCCATACAAACCGAGTTTCTTTAATGGATCTTCAAAAGAAGAAATTTGTCAATGGTGCGAAAAGTACGGATTCAAAAAAAAAGTCACAGAGTGAAGTGTGTAACTTTTCTGTGATCCACAGTTCTAGTGTGAACATAGTGTTAAGGCCCACTCACAATGCAAACATAAACATAAGCACGGCGTTCCCATAAGAATAACACGTAAGACGTTAAGCTTGCAAGCTTCAAACTTCTGTGCTTATGCTCTAGTAAGACATAAGAAATGAACCAATCACAGTACGTTAACTCAAAATCGAGAATCAAAAATCGATACACGAACCCCGTATGGGCCATGGACACAGTCGATACCCCGAAATCGATTCTCACATCCAACCAATAGTAAACTAGAATGTCTCACAGCCAATAGAAATCCTTATTTTGCTTCCGTTTATGTTAGACATTGTGAATACTCCAGTCTATCATTTATGTTAATGTGTGTCTATGCGCTATGCTTATGTTTGCATTGTGAATGGGCCTTTAGAGACCAAAGACGCATTTATAATTTTTGGAAAAGTGAAAATATACGAATGAACTCTTTATTATGTTATATTTTGTATGTTTTTTTCGTTATAATGTAAGATACAGTCGCCTCCGGTTATAGTGAACTTCTGGGGACTGACCTTTCTGATTCACTATATCAGAGGATGTCAAAATTGGATAGTTTCTCTACAATGATTTTATTAATATGTAGATAAACAGAAAATACATTAACAGCAGGAACTGAAAATTTTAATATCTTTATTTGTTCATTAAAAAAATTAATACTTTTTAATTGTTTGCTTCCTTCATTTTTCATTACCTGCATTGTCCACTGTCTCGAAGTATCGTAATGCAGTCTTGTCACCCTTGGCAGTCTGTCATTGGCCTCGTGCACTGTTGAAGGTCCTTTTACTTCCCCAATAACGTACGAGATCCTTTCGGTAGCGACAAGACGCAAGCGGCTATTGAAACGTACCGCTTTTCCGCGCGGTACAGCGAGCATTGGGAGGCTGTGGCAGCTTCCTGTCTCCTTCCCGCTTTGACCCGCGAAATATCACGTAACACCACCGCTACTTTCACCTCAAGGGAGACTTCTTCGATTATGACCTTTTGCCGATACTTTTTTTCAAGCTGCCTAGTGTTGGAAATTGTACTCACACGATATATTTTTTCCAGAAAGGATTTAATTTCCATATCGTTGTAGTATATCGTAACTAATGCACGATATTTGTTTGATGCAAAGAATACACTGAGAAAAAAGCGAACCTGTTATTTCCACAGAATATTTTCTGTTATATTCAATGTCATTAGAGTAATTTCACCGATGTTATTATAAACGCGAATCTGTTTAAATCACGGCGGTACTTTTATAAAAATAAAAAAAAAAAAATTGCCATTTTTTTGGACAACAGCACAATTTTCATTACAAATGTATAATAAACTCTGAAACAAAATGCTCAGAACTGTTGCACTCATTTTCAAAGTGTTACAAATGTACATTATTTGTGATTTAAAATGTTAAAAATTGTTTTTATTTTTTTTTTACTGCAGCTCAGCAATCAAAAACATCTGAATACAAAACGTTTTGTTTTAAGAAGAACTTTTGAGATATATTCAAGCCTGTTCCAGGGTTGTAAGACATAATAATTATTTATTCATATTTCAAAAATAAAAAAAACTTTGCGCTTGAATTTGGCACTGAGAAAATACTAATAAAAAAAATATATTTTTTTCGATATAGATTATTTTTTTATTTTTCATTTAAATAAAATAGTGTTCAGTTGACAAAAATTTTAAAAAAAAGTTTCTGGCTGTAGATGTGTGTGGGCTTGATATGCCATTTGGTTTAAGGGCACTTTTTACTATAATATGCGGGGGGACCCTTTGCCCTCTCCCCTTAATAAACGATCCGAAATCCCGCCTCTGTTTGCCGTCAATCAATTTTTCGGGATCACGGACCGACTAAAACCGATTCTGACTACACCACGTTGGAGGAAGTAATTAAGGTAATCAGTAGGGTCGTTTGTCATCTGACTCATATTTCACTATACAACTATTAACAAAAACAATACAATGTACCAGTTGCCACACTAAACAATGCACCATGGTAATGTCAAAATTGAACTTCAATCAGCAATACAACACTCACTTCTCATCTTTACACAAGCTGGGACAAGATCGCAGGAGCAAGTATAGATTTATTAGTGAGCAGAAATTTGGGTTTACTCTCAACATTGTGCAAACAAAACATTAATTTCAAAATTCAAAAACACTACTTAAAAAATACCAGATAAAAAAAGACTTTGTAGGAAAAATTATGCACTTCCAATCTAACATAAAGATACATAAAATACTGTTATTATAAAAATAAAGAAAAAATGGATGTCAATAATTGCTGTAACACAAAATATTTTAAATAAATGAACTAATGATTAATTTAAAAAAAAAATTATGTTATTAGTTCAGGTACAGAAATAAATGTTACTTTTATTAAGTTTCAACAAGTATATTTTCTTTAATTTTTTTTAATTGTGAAAAATAATACTATTATGAAAATGTAATGTTGGGAAGAAATCTTACTAATTTATTTTCGCAGTAGGGCCCATTTTTCCTGCATCTTAGTGACAACAATCATTGGCATGTGTGTGTAATAAAATGGCAGTATAATGAAACTCGACAATGAAGAACAAATTGCACACAAAATACACATTACACAGGAGTCAAATGAAAAAAGGTAAACTCTCATATTAACAAACACATACTTTACATAGTTCATTCACTGAAATTTTACTTATTTCATACAGTTAATTTTCATATTATTAATACATTCAGAACTAACATTGTTTGTAAAAACCGACATTTGGTACTAGAACAGAGCTTGTCCAACATGAAATTGGAGTGCCAACGAAATTCACTACAAAGTTGGCATTTTCCGATATGAACAATTTGACAAATATGCTATATTGCAGAAGAATATTAATTTCTCAGTGGTCCAGTCACAAATACTTATCATACAGGAACACAGCAAGTATATTTTTACACTTCATAAGTTAAAACTTTTATCTGTCTTCAATTAATATAATTTTTAAAAAATAAAAGAGAAATTTTAGGTTTTCAATTCTCAACTTGGTAATGCAAAATATCACATAACTTATATGGAAGAGTCTCACTGGTTGTAGTGTTTTAAAGATGTGAGTCACAGTAACAGTTTAAAAAAATAGATCTGAATAAGAAATTTCAAAAAATATAAGACGATTTACTTTGAAATAGTAGTATCTGAAACAAATTCTAATTTTTTATGTAAGCAGTTTTCATACATTTTATTTAGTCATTGACTTTTTATTGTGGAAAAATTAGAAGGAAAGTCCACTTTGGAACACAAAAATCCTTAACTGCACAAAACAATATCTAACCAAAAAGAGTTCACAAACCTCTGGGATCAAATACCAAAAGAATGCTGATGTTGTCCAAAGATTTGTAAAGATTTGCCAAGACTTCACCATACCACCAGTACAGATTCATGATTTTGCATATTTTTGTCCGTTGCTTCAGGGCTCGTTAAGTGAAATTTCTTGACATTCGGTTAGTATTGGATGCTACGGAAACTTACATGTTAGTTCATATTCTTAAAATTATAGGTGCATATTTTACATATTTCGTTAAAATAGAGGCTTATCTCTAAAATGTTTCATCTTTTTATAGAATCTACTATTTATTTGTGAGCATTCATTGATTAGAATGAGTTTGCTACAGTTTTTTTTTCTTCTTTTCTTTAGATGATAAAATACTTGTTCAAATATAGGTTATTTCTTGATAACATATTTTTTTAAACCAAGCAGAAGAAATGCAACAAGGCACAATGTATTTCAATAAGGTGAATATTTACTTCAATTATTTCTCCTGTGAAGTAAGGTAGATTGACTTATGTTTGCATAAAATAAATATATTTTCATTCCAAGCATGCTTCTCCTGAATTATATCAAGAAAGTTTTATACAAGAAATGAAAAATTGTTAATTTTTATTGCATATTAAAGTGCATATTTCAGAATTTTTAGGTCATAAATGCAAATTTTTAATAGTATATTTCAAGAAGTTTTAGGGCATAAAAATCCTCTCCCTAGTGATTGCAATGAATGTGTGTGCTGGTTTACAGCTCAGTTTACTTTTTAATAATGTGAATTGAAACTCTGTTCACAAACACTTATTTTTCAGTTAAGAGCAGAACGGTAATGAAAAAGATAATGGATCCCTAGTTTTCAACCTACTTTATCCCTTAATATCATCGCCAGTACAACATGTTTTTGCATCAGTCATTTTGGGATCAAGTGTGTGAATTTACAGGCACTAAAAGGATTAAGATGAGTCAAGAACTTAAAACTGGCTAAATCAAACTTTTTAAAAAGTGAACTCTCATTACAGTTTAAATATTAATTTTCAAATACTTCTCTGAATACAGCTTATGTGAAATTTTATGTTGTAACTGTAATCTAACATACATTGAAGATATCAATCTATCACATTGATACAAATTTACATTTTACCATTTTCGTAGTATTTGACATTTGGATCAAATGTCAGAGTATGGGGGTGAAGAAAGCATGTTTTGTTCAAAGTGACAACTTTTATGACAGGAGCTTGTAAATATCTGGAGATTCAACATCATGGAATTTCAAAATGGTAGCAAAGGGGGGAGCAGACGAGAGAGATTAACACATTAAAACGACTAATATTAATACCTATGAGTTCCAACACACCAAGTAATTTGGTTGTTTGTAAGTAGTAGTTTGGTTGTAATTTGGGTACCAATTGTAATAATAATGTTGGTGGGACCAATCCCAATAGCAAGAATTACGAAGTATTAAGTACTATTAAATGTACTTTTGAAGGATTTAATAGAATATTTCTGTTCATGTTTAACATCTGAATTTGTTATAGAGAACAGTGGCATAATAGTAGAATGAGATAATTAGAGAATATTACTTTACTATTGGCCCCAGGGAGCTATTATGTTCCAAGAAGAAATTCTTGCAAAGGTTTATATTACACCACAATTTCAATTAATAAAAAAGAGAGAAAAACTGTGGCAATTTACCAGAAATATAATTTTTTATCAAACATAATTTTATTATGTCGTATTTGTACAAAACTGATAGTGCATCTTTTATTACCCCATGCGAGGGAATGAAAAAATAGAAAATACATATTTTTGTAGCAAAATATGTATGCTGTGACAGACATGTATCTGTACTGACAATTGAAGGGTATATGATGTAGTATCATTTAAAACTAAAATTAAAAAGTTATGAATTTTTTACAGGGATTAATAATACTTCTCATTTCTCTTTCTCACACACTTTAAAAAGATGTAAGTAATGGTGAAGTATATGGGTTTGAAAATTTGACAAGATGATAAATTACTAATTTATAAGAAGTAAGTCACATGTGGTCGTAACTCAAAAAGTATGTACAATTTTCATATAAACTGATTTTCTTTTTTCCTATACCTTTTCAACTTAAAAATGAGACCAATCACACTCAAATCACAAACAAAGCAAAAATGAGCACTGTCAAATTGGGAACAAATTAGTTCATATTGAGATAAATCACTCTCAAATTAAGACGTATCATTTTCATATTGAGACCAAACAAGTTCAAAACAAGAATAAACAGGCAATAGTTAAGTTGACCAAAACAGGTTATATCATCGAGTTTTGTTTAGTTGTTCAAGACAGTTTTTCTTGTTGATTAATTATGCCACACATATATATATGTGTATATATATATATATATATATATATATATATATATATATATATAATTTGGGCTGCATGAGTTAGAAAAAATATAAATAACAATATCAATACAATAAATGTTGATAACTGAGAAAAATTCATTTGCTTATATTCAAAGATCCATACCAGATGCTTTAAATTTAATTGATATAATTGTGTAATCAATTTTATCTACGTTCTGATATTTTTGTTTTGTGCGGTTTATTAAAATGTATTTCTACTTCGCATTCCTTTCTTGTTTTTTTTTTTTTTATTTTAATTTCCTTTTTAATGCTGTGGATCAGGAAATGAAACAGTTAAATGTTTTTCACAATTTGAAGGTGATTCGTCTTCATTAGAACGAGCTTGTTCCCAATCTGAAAGTGTTTGTCCCCAATTCAAAAGTGCTTGTTCTCAGCTTGAAAGAGTTTGGTCTCATTTTGAAGTTGAAAAGATGTAGAGACAAAGGTGTTTCTCAATTTATTTGCCCCATAGACTTAAACTTTTTTTTTATTATAGCAAGCTACCAATTAGGAAATATCCCTTTAAAAAAAGTTGGGTCTAGCTCGTGTGCACCAACATAGAGTGACTGCCTTCACTTCACTTGATCTGTAATGCATTTTAGTAGATTTCTCAAGGATTGAAAAAATGAGTCATTGGGTAACAAATCAGGTCTGTTTGTAGGATGATCCTACACATTCTAGTTAAATGATTCAAGGTTTTTATTGATATGGATGGACTGAATCTGGAATTGTGATATGGAGAAAGACATTTTATTGGCATTCGTGGCCATATGACTTATCGCCCTCATATATTTCTGAAATTTTATGGACAAGTGCAACCTATTTTTTGATTTGCCTTTGTAACTAATGCTTCTCATGCGAGAAACTCTTGAACATTTTATTACTTGTATTTAAATATTGAAACAACAGTAAAATTAAACCGACTAAATTTAATATAGAATTTCTGTTCAATATTACAACAAAATGCCATTTAAAGTCCTTTCTATTGTGTTTCTACTCAGGCCATTTCTGACAAAACTGCAATTCACACAAATAGAAAAATTATTTTTTCATTCATTCATGAATCTCCAAATGGTTATGACATATTTTACATTATTCACTATCAGTTGCAAAGTCATTGGCAACAAAATATTACTTATACTCATTTTAAAATACGAACAGCTATGAAGAAAGCATACAGAAGATATCATACCACAAACATGCGTAACTATGGCCTCATCATCACTCTTGTAACAGAGCGAAGTGGCTCAGTGTGTAGCGCGGTGACTTCACAATAAAGGTAAATGCTGGGATGGTTCAAAAAGTCCACAATCACCTTTCACCAATATCCTATCACCTCCTAATCCATTAATAATAATAATAATAATAATAATAATAATTTCACAGTGGGAACAGAGTTGCTTGAGTTCATGGTCTACCACACGTGTCCCCTAGTTAACGCTAAATGAGCAACAGTGATTCACCACCTACGCACTTGGCCATTGTGGGCGTGCGGATCCCTACAAGTTGAGGGGAAAGTCTGCACATCTATACTGGTCGGCACATCACCAAATGGCTAACATGCCAATGGTACTGAATATCGGAACAGCTTGACTACACAGTTGGCTTTAAAAAATGTTACGTAAGTGCTATTATTATTATTATTATTATTATTATTATTATTATACATTTCACCACCTCATCAAGTTGGAAGTTTAACAATTAGCAAATACATTTCCTGTTTCACAACTGCCAACTACAGTTGCAACCCCATGTATTGTATGTCCTTCAGGGGCCATCTCCTTAAGGCTGTTCAAAGAGTTGACTGTCTCGGCTGCTCAAGTGGTTAGAGCAGCTGGGTACATGCCAGGAGATCCCGGTTCGATTCCCGGCAGGCGCAGCCAACTCTTTGAACAGTCAAAACATAATTTATAACAATTATTGTTTCAAAATACTTTAAAACATTACTTAATAATTATTATTATTATTATTAATATTATTTTCACAATGTGATACAAAAGTAATTTGAATAAGTAAATCAGAAACAAATAAATCTCCAAAGAAGCTAGTGGAGTAAGTTTGACTCCTAGCCTGTAATGGTGATTACGAGTTAGAGTTCTACTTATAATTGTTCTACAAAACTATTAATTGTTCATCCTACTTAATGAAGTTATCTTTTACTAGTATTTGTTAACAATGCCATTGAATTATTTTTGAATTTGGGCTCAGGAGATGAAGTTCAGGACCTTATTTTTCAAGCAATTAATTTTCGGTCTACCTCTATGACTAGATGTGAATGCAACATAATTTCATATTATATATTATTCCGGTATTAAATTATTTTTTATAAATGCAAACAATCTGAAATATGTTCACCAGGAACATAAAAACCTAAAAAAATCCAAATAGTGGACCAGCTATTAACGTAGACAATACCTGTGATGCACACAAGCTACAAACACAGCTTCACAACAATCTTTTGAAGAAAAGGCATTCTGATTTTCTAAAATTGGACGAAACACTTCAAATAAAATGTTTCCTTATATTTTTGCCTCCTCAATTAGCATTCTTTGCCCTCAAAATGAACATTCTCTATTTATACAGGATGCATCATTTTACCATTTGCGGTAGGTAGCAGCATATGCACCACGTGTAGAGGGACCAACATTGATATTATTAGGGTTAACAGCTACAAGCCCTAAACACGACTGACTGCAGTGTAAAGAAACTTTAACATCAGACTGTAACTGGAAAAGGTCAGGGGGCGCGGCATGCCAAGCCCAGGTACTAGAGGTGTCGAAAACTACCTCTTTGATGTGCAGTGTTCAGTGTACTTCACACGTCGGTAGATTGATTGTAATGGCCCGCTACCCGGCCACCATGATCACCTGACCAGAGGCCTCTAGATTTCTTCTTCAGGGATTTTGTCAAGAATCATGTGTTTGTGACCGCATGGATAACGCCCAGGATGGGTACACGGGGATATAGTCATCACCACCAGCAAAATATTGCGGTGTGTGCGTCAGAGTATTGTGGCTATCCACAAAGTAAGTAACAATAAAGGGGGTGGAGGTAGAGGCAACGTTACACTGCGTTAAATAGGATTTGGGGGTTAATTTAGTGTAACGTAAAGCCGATATTTTTATTTTTTTATTTTTCATTATTAACAGAAATAATTCACTTTATTCAGTCAAACTATGACACCAAAACATTAAAATATTTAAAAAAATATACATACATAAATGAAAAGTTATGACGCATAAATTGTTATAATAAACAGAAATATTGTTTCATCCATGGTATATGAATTGAATCCGATCTTCATTAGATTATGGAGAAAATATTCAAAACTGAAAGAGTGCAATTAATTGAGTACTAGAAAATCGACAACAGGTCATCCACAATCACGTCTGCTGGGCTTGATTACAGAAATTTATTTGCCTTTCCTCAAGAGTTGTCCCCAGTTTTTATTGTTATAAGGAGCCAGCAATAACATCTAATCAGTCAGTAGTGTACGGTAACGGTTGGACGATGGATGCTTACAAGTCTTATGCACAAATCAATCGATTCTACGAAAAAATAGCCATTTGCAAAAGTGACCACTTCATTGATGTGACCATTCAAACAGGTTTTACTGTACTCTTACGCGTATTCGCTTGGTGTGTCGCAAGATATACAACTGCTCATTTGATGATTGAAATCAGTACGTCACCCCCAGTGATGTGGGGAGGCAAAATCAAATTGGTAGACAGCAGCACCGAGACAGAAATTTTTCGAAGTTTTAATTAACATACAATTATGTTATCCATAGTAAAGACATTGAAAATCATAGAAATTCATTAGTTTAAAACATACATTATTTCTTCATAAAATTCTTTGGTAAAATACAAATTAATGTACTTCTATTAAATTTGGTCTCAAATTAATATAAGAAATAGATGCAGTCCACCATACACAACATTTAAAGCTAGAAAGATAAATGATTGCACATACGATGATTGCACTCTCTGAAACTGAATTTACCAACTTGTGAATCTGCACAAAATCTCAAATTATCTAAATGTATAAACCTTTCACAGCACTAGAACGAAGTCCGGGCTTATAAGATTTATTTACTCTTGATATGTATTTCAAATTATAATATAAGGAGTCTTTTCTATTAAATGAAATTCAATGTAGAGCTACTATAACAACAATCCCTCATCTCATTACAAAAATCTCATTTATGATGATCTATAACAAAATATGAACTGTTTGTAAAATTACAAATACATACAATCCTATAATTCAATTCATTCATTTGATAGATAAGAAAATTTAAATAGACTGAGTGTATGGTGTATTTATAAGGTTCTTGCTATCTACACTGTTAATCACAAATAGGGCAACATTGCCTCTTGAAAAAATTTAATTAACCAAACGAATTGAAAAACGAATGCATAATACAAATATGTTTACAACACCTACGCCCAGTGACGAATCACAATGTTCTAAAACACACTGTTCGAGACAGATAGGTCCACACCAGCAGTGATGTGGTTTACAACCCTGCAAGGCGGCCCTCACTTCAGGATTCACCTGCGATGTCTCTGTTTCTGTTTCTCGTGTACTTGTCAACAAGGTGCTGTCTCAGCTCAATGTTGTATGCTTTCCACTTTGTAAACAGACTAAGACTTGAAGAATATGTTCTGTAGAAAATAATACATACCAGTACTATATTAATTTTTTCGTAGCATTTTAGCTTCAATGGATAGACAGTCTACCTTCCCTCCCTCCACACTAGTCTTCTACTAGTAATATGTAATATTGGTTATGTACTGTCGTCAGTCCAATCATTGTGGAACTATATGTGTACAGGTAAAATGATATACCCTGTATATCATCATTCAAAACCTTAGAACCAATTTCTTAATTTGCACATTTCTTGTAATTTCATGTGCAAAGTATTTACAAATAAAAATTTCAAAATGTTTACATATACGTAAAAGTTACATACTTAATCACAGGTGTTCCATGGAATGCAATTTTGTCAAAGTCTAGGGGGCAAGTCCTCTATAATTTTGCTCAAATTGCTTAATAACATGTTACAAGGTGAATGGAATTTCCAAGAGTTTCCATGAACACCCGTGATTCACACTTTACAGTTACGATGATACCACTGTTTCTGTTATTGTATCAGACAGTGGATCATTAGGCACAATAATAATCGAACTAGCACATGGCAACACAGATTCTGAATCATTTTCGGTATTGCAGATAAAAACCTGATGAAAACCATCACTGCTCAGTCCACTTTCTCCAGCTGCTGCTAGTAAAACTTCTATATTCTGTTGTGAAAATGCAGATGCCTGTAATGAAAAAGATAGGAATTAAATAGGAAAATGACAATATATACATAAAGGATGTTCAGGGAGAAAATGTCGAAACTTCGAAAATAAGCTCTTGAGTCAATTTTAAGCATATTTTGTCTAATAAACCCCTTTGATATCCCGAATGGCTTAGCCACAATAGGCACTCAAAAGACGGTGTGAAAATATACTTTTTATACAAAAATTTGCATTTCAGGAGCATATAAACACTCCAGAATCATGTAAATTGTTTATTATTTATAAAAGAAATAAATAGATTTGTTCACAATGAAAAGTTAACCCAGAAATAAAAAAGCAGTCAAATTGTGTAAATTTTTCACGAATAAAGCTGAAAAAAATAATTTTTTTTTAAAAATAAAAAGATCTGATTTTTTTATTTCAATAGGATTTTTTAAAATTGTAATAGATGTTTTTATTTTAAACCAAAATTGTTACGTGATTTATTTATCCTTAATTACTTTAAAAGGAGAAAAAGTTTATTAAAACATCAATTTTTAAATTTATTATTAAATTATTGTAATTTTATTTAAAAATATTGTAATGGGACGGTCGCACAAGTCGGATGGCGACGCGGACAAAATATTTTATTTAATTAGGAATCGCGCCTGGGTAAAAGACGGCAGGAAATGTGCCGTTTGCAATACCTGGCAAGGCCGCTTAGCGCGCCGAGGGAACGGAGGAATGTACCTCCTTCGTTCAGCACAACCCACGCCGGCCGCACCTTCGTGACGCATGGGGAAACACGCCTCCCGCACCCCCAAACCGAGCAACGGAATTGCCCGCGCCCAGTTCTTGGAATTTACGTGACGGAGGTTACTTCGGAGAAAGTTGCCTGGGCGCAGCTCTGCCGCTGATGCCGTGATAGGACGGAGAAACCACGGGGGCCGCGACTACCAATCGCGATGTGAGACGCGGGGGAGGAATCACGTGACACGCGAGCTTCCCTGAGGGACCGCCGAAGGACGCTCGATCACTTGTTTTGGAGGCAGCGGGGAGAGCACTGGTTTTGGAAGCGGCGGAGCGAGCTGACTTGTGTTTGAAGCGGCGAAGCGAGCTGACTTGTGTTTGAAGCGGCGGAGCGAGCTAACTGACTTTGGAATCAGCGGGGAGAGCGCTCACTTTTCGGATGGACGGATAGAGCTGTTACTTTGGTTCGGAGCCGGGGCTTTCCGGGCCTGGTCACCCCGAATGCCGCGCCGCCTTCGCTACCATCGCAGTCCGACTCGCGTGACGGAAGCCGAACTATGGGACGGGACACCACATGTGAGTGCCTGACCGCAACAGCAAAGTGAGTACGAGCCGGGGCGTGAAAGACGACCACGAAGCGACCCGCCATCGCCCGGGCGCGGCCCTGCTGCCTGATCGCGCTGAGCGACGCCGAGGCGCCGTCCGGTCGACGAACGCCGCTGGCCTAATCCTGTGACTGTGGGCCGCAGCCGCCGAGTGGTCGCCACAAAGGAACCAGGGGGCAAGCACCGACCGTGGCTGCCCGAACGCCGCCCCTGGAAGCTGGGTCACGACCGCCCGGGAGGGCGAAAACCAAGGAGCTGATATGAACTCTGGCCATGCCGGCCTTTTTCTAAGTTAAGATTAGTTTGTAAGTTTTGTTTCTGGCATTGGGTTTCACCCGCATTGAATCAAATATTGATTAAAGTAATATTTAAGAAAATGCCTCAGTCTTTCTATCCAGTAGTTAGACAATCACGCATGCCTCCCTCTAGGGAGTCTGCCGACGAAGCAGCCGGGCGAAGCTGAATCGCCGAAGGAAAGCAGGTAATTGGGCGAGTCGGTGGTTACAATATAAAGATATTATACATTTGAGGGGTGCGGTGCAGCACCGCCCGAACCAACAAAATCTTTAAATTTGATTTACTTATAGTTTCGTGCCTTTGAAACACTAAAACATCCTCTAACGCATTGTGAACCCAGAATCCCTGTTTTGTGGGTACTTGATACCAAAAACTTGATTGACCGCAAAACATCCGTCCGCCTGTCTGTCCAGTGTATGTGAACAACACTAGCACCTAAACTAGGCATAAGATTTTTTCCAAACTGAATAAACTCTAGTCGATCTGGCCTGAGTCAGAGCTCTGAGATTTTGAAAAATGTTCATTAATTTTTGGGGAACTTTAAATGAATCCCCATAAACATTTTCGAAATTTTCTTAAAAATGGCTCCAAATTTTTTCTTTTAATTTCTTATAAGAATAGAGTAATATACACTTATAAAGATGGCATAGGTTCGATTTTCACTGTTAACTCTGAATTTTTGATAATTGCAAAAGTTTGGCTTTTTTTGGCGTCTTCCTACAACTATCAAATTAAAGATAGAGATTTTTTCTTCAAATGAAATTTGTTCTCTATAATTAGTCATGTACATTTTTTTGAACATTTTAGTTTTCATGCTATATTGCATGTAATATGTGCAATTTTAAAAAAATAACAAAAACAAGATTTTCTTAAAAATAGCTCCAAACTTTTTCTTTGAACTTTTGGTATGGACAGTGCTAAATGCAGTCTATGAGATGACATAAACGTCATTTAGCTCTATTCTTTTGTTGTTTCAAAAATTACAAATACGTAATTTTGATTGACAAGCCTTCTACGTCCTTAATATGTACATTAGGTGTGATTTCATCACAATACTGCATTTATAAGTGTATGTGCTTATAATGATTTCCCTAAAGTTTCTCAAAAACTCAGTGAACTTTATGTAAAATTAAGTCTGCCATGGTTAAATAGGTATTCAAGGAACAGAAATTTTATTTTTACATAACAAAAAGTTTCACATCTAGTTTCTCACTTATTGAAGTTCAAAATGAGTTTATCTGACTTACCCTACTACAAAGTTTGTGTTCTGACTTTGCAACAAAGTTAGTGTGTCTTGCCTTCTTCGATACATATGAGGCCTGACATAGAAAATAATTTTATGAGAGATGGGGTTAAGATGATCTAAGCATGTTTGATGTCTAATGACAAGCATGAAAAATTGCTTAAAGGATGGGAGTTAAGAAATCTGAAGTTGACAATTTTGCACTGAAGAAACTGATCAAAATATCTCTGCTTTTGACTGAGAGTTTTCCAGCCTCTGTCAAGTGGCATTCATTGCAGCTCATGAGGAAGGCGTCTGTACTGATGGATGGTATTCAATGTCTGGAGCGTCAACAAAGAACAGAATGAATGAGTGTCTTATACAACAGCAAGTCTTATACACATATTTGCAGTCTGGAGTCTATGAGCTACCACTAAGAGTGCTAAGAAAATTGAATAGTGACATGCATTGGCTTTTTATTTAATGACTTTTGCTTTTGTTGAGCATGAGGTTAATCGCAAAAACAAAGTTGCTGATCCTCAAGAAAAAGATCTAGGTTTTTATGGAGGTGATGAATCAGAAAAGCATGCAGATGGACTTTGAGGCAGAGATATTGGAAACCAGTCGTTTTTGCTCCATTTTTGCAATCTGTTAACGATGAGTTACAACTTTCATTGAATAACATTTATGTTCTTGGAAGCGCAAAAAAATGTGTGAACATCATCTAGCTAATTTGGTAATTAGCCAGATTTACACTTTATACATGAAGTACATAAATGTCACACAGAAGAGGATAAGAAATTAATTGTGCTCTAAATCACAGAAAGGAATGGGAAAATATTAAAACTATATTAATAAAAATAAGAATTCTTTTGTGTACAGAAACATTTGGCATACTTACCTGGTCAGTGTCTTGACTATTGTGAATGACAATTATTGAGCTGTCATTAGTAGTTTCATTTCCAAATACACCTACAACTGAAAACAACATAAATTAGTAAAATAGGACATTATGAACACATTTACTTATAATGCACAGAAACAATTTATGTATATCATTAAAGTATGTATGTTTATTAAGGTTATAAATAGATAACAAATATACAGATATGCATAAGGTGTACAGTAAATATAACTTTGCACCTTGTTATTAGTTGTAAGAATACTTTTTGCAATGCTGTTATTAAACATTTGATATTAAAGTACCAAACATGTACATTTTAGGTGCCTAAAAGGCATTACAAAAATTAAAAATAGGCAAAGGAAGAAGGCATGAAAGGTCAAAATTGGTGGGAAAAAGGCATTTATGTTTTAACTACTATATTTCATAAATTTTATAAAAAAATACAGAACATTTAGATGATAACTATACCATGAAGGAAAATAAATGAATTTGTAACTTCAAATGTTTTTCTCAAGGGTGCTAAATGCACGGTACAATTTTTATGAAATATTTTATCCTACCCAGCAGCTGAGTTCACGTTTAAGCTGTGTTATGTTTCCTTAATTTCTATCACAGTGAATTCCCTATCTTTCAAGTTTTCCAGAATTTAATAATTACGTTGAGGTTTGGCCATCTCCATATCAGTACTACTGCATTCACCAGATGGAATTTTATAATTAAAGTTTCTCAATTTCTCATAAGTCAGTCTCCCAATTCACTTTCAAGGGTGATTTTTAAGGCAGATTTATGGAGAGGCACATCTCGTTTACAGACTAGGGATGTGGCCACGCCACATAAGATTTTATCAAAAGTTAGCCTGAGGGACCTGGCAGATTCAGCTACTTCAATGAAAATTGCCATTTATGCCGAGGTTTACTCTTATTTAATATTTTTAACGTAATATTTAGGTTCTACTATTAGGAAACCAAAAAATTGAGGAAATGTCAAAAAAATTCATTTTGGGCGGTGATAGACGGAGCAGGCAAGAGGATGGGGCAAGATTGTAAAGCCATTCCACACCAAGGAAATTAGAAAAATTTACTACGAGAAAGTCTGTGCCATTCTGTAGCACCACTAGCTTTTGAAGTTGTTTGGTCTCAATATGAAAATGATATGCCTCAATTTGACTGTGATTTGTCTCAATGTGAACGAGTTTGTTCCCAATTTGAAAGTGGTTGTTCTAAATTTGAATGTCTCTGTTTTGGTCTCATTTTGACGTTGAAAAGGTACAGAATCACTTTTATTAAATTTTTTTTTCCCCTCCTTTTTTTTCCTTTCCAGTAATCCAAATTTATTTTCCCTGAGTTATCATTTTTCCCTGTACATATACCACTGAATTATATGATTGCACTATTTTATTATCATTTCAAATAAATAGAGAATTATTATTGCATTTCAAGTTTTATGCATATTTATGTATATAAAATACATTGTGTAACCTTTCATAAACAACGGCGAATTATCATAAGAAAAACTCTTATTACCAGGCCCTGACAACACAAAAAGGGTTAAATCCAGTTGCTAAATTTAGAAACTAGTGATGCTAAAACAGCACATACTCCCACCTTTAATAGTTATGTAATGCTATTTATACCACAATTTCTCTCCGAATTAATACATCTCAGTCGTCAGTTTTTGTAAAACTCGTTACAAATCGTACATTTGGTGCAAAAACTAAATATTTGCGAGCAAATATCATACAGGTAAATCATGTCCTAAAAATTAAACATAATTCACAGAAATTAGTTCCCGAGTCATTGTTGCTGAAGCATTGTTGCTTCCAATCTGATATTTCCTGAAGGCAAGCAATTTTTATTTCATATATTTCAAATAGGTTATAAATAATTTCTAAAAGATTAATTTGTAAATGAATAACAAAAGCTTGATGTAAGAAACAAACAAAGAAATAATAAATAATAAACAAATTCTCACTTATGAAGCATCCAATTGCCTGGAATTACATTCACGAAGTGCACTGAATTCGGAGAGGACGACTATGTTTGATGCTAAATTACACAAAAAATACTCATATCTTTAAAAAAATTAAATATGACCTTCTTTGAAGATGGACACATCTAGAAAACCTGTATCTTAACAATTGTAGTAGTAGGAAGATGTCGATAAATGTTTAAAATTTTCCAAAAATCAGCCATATTAATGAACATGAGATCTGTACCATTCTCTTAAGCACCCCTTTACACTATCTAAGATCTCAGTTTAATAATAATAATAATAATAAAAAAAAAAAAAAAAAAAAAAAAAAAAAAAAAAAAAAAAAAAAAAGCTGTTTTTAAGAAAAAATGGTTTAAAGAAAATAAAAATTGAGAATGTTTGACACAAAATTTTACAATATATACTCTTGTTTTTGAAAAATCAAACATGGCATTATTTTTAGATGTTTTTCTTGAACACATTTGTTACGAAAACAATGTTTATCTTCATAATATTCAACCAATAGCAGACCTTCACCATTGTCTTATACGTCCTTCAAGACTATCCAGCAGAAAAATGTAATCAAAAACATGTCTTTTTTGAGAAAAAATTGTTTATATAAAATTAACTACTGGTATTAGAACAGCATTTGCTTTCTCAACTTTAGTAATGGTTGTGTAATACTATTTATAGCACGATTTCTCTCCAAAATCAACACATCTCTGTCGTCATTTTTCGTAAAACTATTTACAAATGGTAGAACATTTGGTGCGAAAACTAAATATTTTCAACTAAATATCTACACAAATTTGACAATTACAACTGCTCTTCATACAGCTGAATCATGTCACTACACCACACATAATTCACAGAAATTCGGGAGTTGCGACGCGGAATGCCATGGATGTGTTCCCATCTGATATTCCCTGAAGGAAAGCAATTTTTATTTCATATTATTTCAAATATGTTTTAAATAAGTTCTAAAAGATTAATTTGTAAATGTATAACAAAAGCTCCAATGTCAGAAATGAACGAAGAAATATGAATATACAAATTTTAACTTACGTAGCATCCAACTGCTTGGAATCCCAATTCATTGAAAGTTCACAAAATGCAGGATTTTCCGAGCGGGCGACTAACTTTCACGTCAAAGTACACAAAAAATTTCAAAATAGGAAAAATCAGCATCACCTTATTTGAAAATCAGTTTTTGATGAACGCATTTCATTAAGTAAAAAACTGTATCTTCACAAATATATTTATATTTGTATGTATATGTATATATATAAATGTTCTGTATTTTATTATAAAAGCAGAAGTAATTTCCCACCATTTACACCCCTTTTTACAGACACTTGCAAAGTGTAGAATGATTTTACTGTATATGTGTACATTCATACATACATTTAATGAAATTCGGTTTATCAATTTAAGTACTTATACTCTTCAAACAGGACTCACCTTTACTAGGATCATTTTGCACAAATGAATCGTTTTCATTAGATTCAATTAAAACTTGCAATGTTTCAGGCATAGGATCCTTAAAAGCATCTAAAATGGAAATTAAATGTTTTCAATCAAAAATCCATACCAATATCTGGAGATTACAAAAGGTTTATTAAAAGAAAAAGTATACAACAACATTCACTACATTTTAATCCCTGTATTTAAAGTAAACTTGCAGCAAAAAATTTGCCATCTACCAGAAAACAAAATTAATGTTTATTATTACTATTATTATTGCTAGTTATCATGACTGAATTTTGCAATTATTAAATTCAGAAGCATCTGCAGGATTGCAGTCCTTTGGCATGCACAAAGGGGGCGGCAGTGTCTTGGAGGCAGTGTTAATAAGCTGACAATTTGATACTTGACATTTGGGGAAGAGGCTTCCCAAATTATCTGGACCTACCTATATACATTTCTCCTTTGCCAGTGACGAAAATGAAATTGTAAGAGAATATTACATTGAGGGCAAGCTCTCAGAAATGCAGCTGTGCAGACTAAGAAGTGAAATAAAAAACATTAGGGCCTCGGATACGCATACGCATCCTAGGGTTAAGGAATAGATTGTCTTGACCAGGAATTGAATTTGGGGTTTCTAGTATGCCCTCAGTTGCTATACCACTTATCACACTATCGAGACTGTCAATTCACCAAAAAGGTTCTTAGGTATTTATACCCTCATACTCCGAAAGTACCTAACAAGGTGTTCTAGGAATTGACTCTCGCAGTAGTTTACGTGGTACGGTGCATATGAGCAGAATCTGGTGTCATTCCGAGTTAGAGCAGTAAATTCTTCAAACAGTTAAAGATACTACAACAACAATAATAATCTACCTGATCCATCTAAGTAGACTGTTTGTATATGTGTTTGACCATTTGCTACAAGAGTCTCCAAGGTTTGTTGCATTTGTTCTTGAAACATTCTACGTTGATATTCTTCTGCTTCTGGATACCTTCGGCGACGAGTAATTCGTTTAATTTTTGTAGGATCCACTAAAAAACGAAGTTAATATATCTCAAAGATATTGATTTCAACAATTCAAAATTGATTTCAGTTGCATTTGTTAATTTTACAAATCTTCATAATTCAACAAGATATAGAATTACATACCTTCTGGTTTGTAGCCAACTGGTAGTAGTTCCATATCACTAAAGGTCTCTTCTGATGGTAATAATTTTGTTCGCAAATGTCGTGTGAATAATCTCATCAACTTTTCAGACATAAATTTGTGACCTGAGAATATAAAATAAAACCCTTTTCTTAACCATCTCTAATCTCATTAAATATTCAACAGCATATAAATAATAATCTCAAGTTATGAACAAGCCCTCAAAATTTTTCATTTACCATCCAAATATAAGTTAAGGTACACGTATGAATGTACCTACTAAAGTAAATTAAATTAAAATCAAACATGATTACACCCCTTGAAAATTACTGAAATATAAATAGCTCAAGTGAAAATGTAGAGTTCACAAGATCAAATATCCAATGGGCATTATTTCCAAAGGTTATTGGATATAATGCCCAAACCTAAAACGTCTTTTCTATGTTAAAAGTCAGACCTTCCTAAAATGTCAATAACTTGTTAATCTCTTTATGAGGAATATCTTGTTTCATGGTTGTTTCATATTGATGTGTCCTGCCAGCACTTGTGTAACAAAAGTTTTGTTTCATTTCGAAGCTGTTCTTTACATGTTGGAGGGATAGCGGATTTCATTCTTCGTAAGTCAGTACAGGTTAGCCAACAACACAAATGTACATATTCACAGTTCATTCTGCTAACCTTCTGTATGTAGGTATTAGTAGTATTCATTGTTATTTGTTGATTCAACAGGAATTGGATGACTTTGTCTATTATTGTGGGAAATGAGGCAAGAGGCAGTTAGAATACAGTGGTGTCATGAACATAGATTTGTTCACACTCACATGCAATGTGTGGATTGTGGGGCATTATTAATTGCTACAGAGAACAGAGAAAATGGATATACAGACAGGGTACAGAGGAGACACAATCGAAAGCCAATGGAGCCCCTCATGTCATTGTCTCTCAGGCGGTAGTTTATGCCAAAACAATTTGGAGAGCTACCTCATGGAATATTTGTGGAGAAATGGTTTCAAAAGGATGGGTAGAGATCCATTCCTGGCTCTGGTTGATCATTGTAGTATTGCATTTTGAAGCTTGTTAATTTTCTAAATAATGTATTCTTATGATTTTTAACGGTTTTAAACACACCCTGTAATATTTTCCTTCGTTGCTTTAGGTTAGATAAAATTACATTATATTACAAGGTCATATTCATACATGTTTAGGTCCGTTTCACGTGAATACAAATATATGCAAGTAGCAAGTTGCTTGTTGCAGGGTGCAGAATGGCATGACTTGTTCATTGGTTGGTATCAAGTCAAAAGATGGATGCAATGAGCTGCACCCCCAACATCTAAAGAATATTGCAATTTGTTATTTTACATTTATAGTGATTGGATCTTGTAGGTAGCACTGCAGTTATAAGGCAAAACATTTTTGCAGAATGGGCTGTATAAAACACTGGAGATTTAATTATAGGGCAATTTGCGGTAGGATGTTTGTTAAGACAGGACATTTTCCTATGAACCTCTTTGAAAGGACAATGTATGTTTCAATGTTTTTAAAGGGACATTTCCGTACATGGATATTTTCTATTGGACCTAATGTCTAAAAAATGGCCAAATATTTGTTTCCGTAAAGTTTGTGGATAACTACATTAATTTGGATTCCTTTTATGTATTACAATTCCATTCTTCACACAAGAAATATATGAAGTTAATTTAATATGGTCACCTTACTTAACAGAGAGAATATTCAAACTAAAAGGTGTTGAAAGATGACAAGAAAAATGCACTGGTACACATCACTGTAAAATTAACAAGACATTTTGGTTACGATTCAAATAACCACACAGGTAACTCATATATTTTCATGTTAGTTCTGTGTACTTTTTGTGTTAATATACTCTGCATGTTGTGATAATTTCAGACATACACACTCATCAATGATTTTTATTTTCATCATGTAACATGTTCACAAAATGTGTGTTTTTATTATTTACAAGGTCTATCACACAGTTTTTACCCACTTGTTACATTCCATCATGATTCAGGCTGTTTCAATTGTCTTGGAACTGAAGCTTTTGTTTATTTATTTCTTTCTTTATTCATTCATTCCTTTGCATATTATTACACTGATTAATTTCATCATTTATTTTTTAAATAAAAATTATGTAATGCTTTTAAGTCATGTAAGTAATTTTAATACTAATTTTTATTTCTCTTCATTTCTCAAACAGCTTATAAATAAATGTTTTAAAAATAAGTAAATAAAGAAGTGGAAAATACGAATCTCTGTATCCCAGGTTTAGAGTTTTGATAGAGAGACAAAGAAAAACAGTATCTCTTGAACTGAAATTAGATATAATGGAGCATCTTGAAAAAGATAAAATGATCACAGATAAAAGCTTTGAACTTGGGTTAGCTGAAAGTACAATTTTTTATTAACAAACACTTTAAATATGTGTAAAAAAAATTGAGAGTAACCTATACTGCCACCTATTAAAATGAATATGATAAGAAGAAAAATTTAAAGAGATTTAAACTAATGGTAATGTATGGTTTCACTAGGAGTAACATCACAAATGATCTTTTACCTGGAGATGCAAACAGTTTCCCAATTCCCTTCCACTGCAAAAGATTCATTAGCCTTTTTGTAGGAGGGGCTACATCTAATTTACCAATGATATCTGATGTGTCATTGAGCTGTGATTTGAATTCTGAAACTGGTATGCTGGTTAAGTGATCAGCTATCATTCGACTTCTACCACACCTCATAAATGACCGTATTCCTGAAACAGTCAATAAACTAAGAATAACGTCACACAAATTTATAAAAATATTACTTATTGATCTCACACACATTTATTCTAGACTCAAACATCAGATTTCATATTTTTTGATCAAAAGTCAAATGTTCTCAAATTGCATTTTATTAATCAATACTTAATGACCCAGTTGAAGAATTACAAAAATACAAATAAAAATATCAATAAGAATATTTTTCTTACTCCACGAATGTGAAGCTTCATTTACACAATCTCACAGGATAAAAACAAGTTTATTTTGAGATTTTTTATGAATGAAAATATTCAAATATCCTCATGAACACAGAAAGGCACAGTATTTAGACACTGCTGGGAGAAATAAAGCCAACCGTAGATATTTTCAGTTTTCCCTACTTCTAAGATATAAAATATGTAAATGAAAAAATGATAATTAGGTTTGGAAACAATTGCAATAAGCTAAAATAATTTATTCTACAAATTAAGTTCAAATAAATTCTGATATTTATTAGGGATTATATTATATATTATTTAAATTATTGCAATTGTTATTATTATTATTATTATTATTATTATCATCATCATTAACCATAATAAACAAAGAATTACCATAAGACACAACTAATATTGACAAACAATTGAATACATACATATATATATATATATATATATATATATATATATATATATATATATATATATATATATATATATATACAGAGAGAGTGAGAGCGAGTGCGAGAGAGCGAGCGCGCGCGAGAGAGAGAGCGCGAGCGCGAAGCGAGAGAAAGCGAGCGCGAGAGAGAGCGAGAGAGAGGGCGCGAGCGAGAGAGAGCGCGAGCGAGAGAGAGCGAGCGCGAAGCGAGAGAAAGCGAGCGCGAGAGAGAGAGCGCGCGAGAGAGAGAAAGAGCGCGAGCGAGAGAGAGAGCGCGAGCGAGAGCGAGATAGAGCGAGCGCGAGAGAGAGCGCGCGAGAGAGAGAGAGCGAGCGCGAGAGAGAGCGCGCGAGAGAGAGAGAGAGCGCGAGCGCGAGAGCGCGCGCGCGAGAGAGAGAGAGAGAGCGAGCGAGAGAGCGCGAGCGAGAGCGCGCGAGCGAGAGAGCGAGCGCGGAGCGAGATAGAGCGAGCGCGAGAGAGAGCGAGCGAGCGCGCGCGAGAGAGCGAGCGCGAGAGAGAAAAAATCAAAACATCAGTTTCAAAATCACAGGGCCTTGACTTCTGTCAGGATCGATTGGAAAATATCAATTTTGGAGAAAATCGTGTGAACGGTTTAGGTGCCAACGCTAACAAATGTACATTTTCTGGTGGCGACAGTGTAACGTTTAGCGTATCAGACTGTTATACCCAAGTTCACGGAATCAATCCCGATCAAAGCCGTGGATTTTTAGAGCAAAAAAATCCTTTGTTCCCTACCTTGAAGGGGGAAGTAAAGCTGGCCCTCCCATGTTAGTAGATGTAGCATGTAAAAGATCCTCAAGCCTAAATGAAGCCTCTGGGCTAAATTCAAAACACCAGTATCCTCGCCCAAACAATACCTCCTTTCTCTGCTAGTTAGTGAAAGAAGCCTAGCGAAATTTGAGTGTTCAGGTGGAAGAGCATGCCTCATGGCCTGAGTCTCGCCACGTAAAATAAGGTTTGAAATCAATTCAATTCAATTCAATTATATTCAATTTTGCCATCAATCAGTTTAACTTTCTTGCCCTTACTATTTAATAACAGAAATATTCTAATCGAAAACGCCGAATTTTCAGCAGAAAATCTCTTATTGCCAGGCCCTGCTAATGAAAAAGTGGAAAAATCATTTTCCTATACATGGTGAGTTACTTCCTCTAACACATGGTGAAGTCAGAATCCATAGTCTGTGAGTCCTTAAGTGATAGCAAATCGTCCGTCTGACCATCTGTGGTGACACCCTAGCGGCTAAACCGTTCATCTGATATGTTCCAAAATTGATATGCCCAGAACAATTTAAATGAACTATTGGCCCACTGAGATTGAAACGGATAGCGTCAACATTTTTAAAATTTTCTCACAAATGGCTCCAAATTCTTTGATGAAACTTTGTCCTTAAGGGACGCTTAAGAGAATGACGTACGTCTCATTTTTATTTAAATTCCTAATTTTCAGAAAATTGCAAAAATTCACATTTTCGTCGTCTTCTTACATCTACAATATTGAAGATACATATATTTTTCGTTAATGAAATCTTAAGCCAAATCTTGAAATAAGTTCATGCACAATTGTTTAAAAATATGAGTAGTTTTGGCATAATTTTGTGTATAATATAAGCTATTCATTATTTTTTTAGAACAATTTTATCTCAAATACGTTTTCTAAAAAAATTTTTAAAAACACAAAATTGTTTTCTTTAATTTTTTCCAAGGATAAAACAAAGGATTCTTAAAAGAATAGCACAGGCCTAATTTTCGTTAAAATCTCTGAATTTTTGAAAATTGCAAATATAGAAATAATGCAAAGAAGTATGTGCTGTTGTATCACCACTGGTTTTGGTATAAAGGATGCAATAAATGTAAAATATCTCCAAAACATGTTAGAGGAAGTAATTTACTATCTGTAGGAACAAGATTTATATTTCCTCTAATGCAATTTAGTATCCCAGAATAACAATTTCTCCATTATATACGTTATATTTCGTGTATTTTGAAGCCTCCCCACCCTCTTCCTCACAATGGTCTTATCTGATTGTTCATATTGTACTCTTTGTAATAGCCATTCTGTACGTGCTTTCCACGCTCTGCTGTAAATATGTATATGTATATGTGTGTGTGTGTATATATATATATCTTTATTTATTTATTTTTGTTTCACTGATTTTTGTTTGATCTTTTGTTTGAATTTGTGCGGCTCTACATGTTATGATTATAACAAGTGCTATTTCCATTAGAATAATTGCATTAGATTAATATCATCTGGGTAACTTCTTTTCATGTTCTTTTTAACATATTTAGATTAATTTTCTTCTTTAGTATGTCTAGCCTGAAGATTGGGAAAAAAGAATTCCCTGAAACGTCGCTCTGCAAAACAGTAAACTTGTTGTGATGTGATTGCTCAGAAGAACTTTTTATGATCTAAAAACTGTCTGCGGTTAAAAACTCTGAGGCCAAATTTAATTAACAATATATTTCATAGATTCATTAGTTTACTTAAATTGGTTCATACAGATACACAGAAAGACAGCAATTGATTAGTCGCAACATACGATTTAGGCATCGAAAAAGTGTTGAAAAAATGTTTAAAAATTGAAAAGAACATACAGATACTTCCGGTTTATTTATCTGTAGTGATTGAATTTATGAGTAGAACTATTTCAAATTATTTTTAATAAAGGTTCTCGATAGTTTTCTGCGATCACAGATTTATGAGAGATAATTGACAAATAATAAGCCCTGAGCTAGACTTGAACCCGCGACCGTTTGCTCCGAAGCGCTGAGTCCATTCACGCCATCTAACCACCTCGGCCATCCCGGTCAAACAGGCGTTCATGTAAAGTATCATCAAAAATCAAAATATATGCTTGAAACTCCCAAAGCCTCGAGTTTATTTAAATTGACTTGGTAATTTCAATTTTTTTTCGTCTTCCCACATTAACATTATCGAAGATAAAAATAATTTTTTTGAATGGAATTTGTTCTCCATAAATATTTCTCACATTAACGTCAAGCACATTTTTTGAAAATGTCAGTAGTTTTCGCAAAACTTTGAGTAAAATATGGGCAATATAAAAAAATATCAAAATCAAGAATTTCTAAAAAACTGTTCCAATTTTTTAAGTTCTCACAGAAATAGTGCTAAATGCACTGTAAAAGGTGACCTAAAAGCCAATTTGCAGTAGTTTTTTCCCCTGCAATCTCCCAAATATCATAAATATTTACATTAACAGTCAGTTGTATATGCATATTTAAGAACAAACACTTCAAATCATGTCTTATAAAATTTCTACAAAATTCAAAATTTGGTGTGAAAATCAGCTTGCATTTTCAGAAACACTCTAACATAATTTTCCCGAAAATGGCTACAATTTTTCTATCAATTTTTTGAACAAATAGTGCTAAATGGACTGAACACACAAGATAAATGCCACTTTTCTATGGCATGTACTTTCTCTGCTTAGGAATGGTTATGTATTAATACAATACTGCAATTTCTGTCCATATTAACACATGTCAGTTTGCACTTGTAAATCTCATTACAATTAGTAAAACATTATGCACAAAAACTAATTCTTCTCAATCTAGAATCAACACAAATTCGACAATTAAAACCTTTCCAGGAGCACCCTCTAGGAGGGGATGATCCTTGACACCCCCCCTTTCAATTTACAGCCAGCTCAGAAATATTTTTCTCAATTTGCATACAATTAAACTTGGGTTTATAAGATATCAATCTGTATTACTTAGTACATTTCATTACCTTCCCAAGGTACAAAATCCATTCAAAGAAAAAAAGAAAACCACTTTATATATTGCAATTTCTTTATGCTTTTCATGTTTCTAAAATATTTACATGAAATTACATAATAATGAATAGTATGCAATATGAAAAAAATTAGGGATGATTTGGGACAATTGAATCCCTAAAACCCACAAAAATTCGAGATTTATACTTGAATATTCACCTTTTCTTTCCTTCTTTCTTTCTCTTTTCTGATAAGAATTCTTGAAATTCCATTTTTTAAAATCCTTTTTAAATCTCTATCTCTAAAGTTTCAGGTGTCTTACATTTATATTTCTTTAGTTTTCTTACTGTAATGATTCCTTGAAAATTTTTAACATATTAGAAACTAAAGAATATGTTATCAGTTTTACTTTTTCTGCTGCCTATCCAAGAATGTAGATTCCTCCAGTTCCTTTAGAATTATTTCACATCAACAGAATTTTTTCTTACACAGTATTGTTAAATTTATTATTATTATTATTATTATTATTATTATTATTATTATTATTATTATTATTATTATCATTATCATTATTATTATTATTATTATTATTATTATTGCTACAATTATTATCATTTTTTTTCTTCTTTTCGTTAATCGGCCGACTAGGACCACGCATGCAAGCATCCTGCATTTACCGTGCCTCAGTTTTTATTTATTATCGCGGTAGCAGGTGCTTGCAACAACTTTTTGGGGGGATCAGCATTTTTAGCTGGATCCGATTTTTATCCCCCACGGTTGTTAGCCCTGGGGGTATGGAAGATGAAATGATGATATGATGATAATGGGGGTGAAAGGACAACACATATAGACATACACAAATACACCCATGCCCGAGGCGGGACTCGAACCCGCGATCTTCTGGTCCGAAACCACTCCGGCACTACTGCCTTAGCGATCTCGGCCATCTGATCGGCTATTATTATCATTATTATTATTATTATTATTATTATTATTATTATTATTATTATTATTATTATTATTATTATAGTTATTTTATATTAAAGATTTGACAGACAAAGAATTTGAAAAATTTTTGAAGATGGACTGGCCTCCAATATGAAGAAAATACAATATGTTAAGTACCACTTGTAGAGAAATTTGTACCCTTATTTAATGGTAAAGTAGGGCTCACTCTATCTTCATTAACCTTAGCTTTTTTAATAAAACACAAGCCCTAGAAAATAATACAAGGTAAAAATCTGAAGTTCAAATAGAAGTAATTCATACAAAAACTATCAAAGAACTTTTATTTAAATTTTCTGCAATTTGTCTGTACAAAAATGACAAAATAAAAGAAGTCATCACCATCAACTTAATATATTTATTTAGAGAGCTGATTTTCGATGGCTTTGCCATCAACATCAGTCTCGCTGTTGTGGCAAAAAGTCGGCACAACACTGTTGTGGCACTGTCTCCTGACTTTTCCACAACAGTGAGACTGAAGATGACAGCAAAGCCATCAAAAGCCAACTCTCCAACTACATTTTTTAGGTTGACATAGATGACATCCTGTATTTCTTCATGTAATTACGTAAACAATACCACATCAGAATTCCTACTGTATAACAATGTTTATTTAAAATAACTTAACCAATATAATTAAATTATGTAATATATGAACATGGAATTTATCTTACCAACCGAGTTCCTGTTATTGACTATCTTTGTCACATTTGGCACTTCTGTTGCATTTACAAGAGGCAGAATATCAGTCTTTGCACGGTAAGTCATGGGAATTTTTCTAATAGTTGGTGGAGTGGTAGTAGCTGTGGTAATCGTTGATGCAGCAGTGAGTGTTGCAGGTATTGTTACAGGTATTGTCACAGTGGTTGTTGAAGTTGGTATAGTCATTGTTGGTGTTGTTGCAGAGGCCGCTGCAATACCTATTGCTGATGGATTTATTATTGTTCTTGTTGTTGCTGTTGTTGTTTTTGACCGCACAGCAGGTGTTTTTATTGGCACTGTTGTACCAATTGCTGGAGGAGATGATACTGCTGGACGCTGAGTTGCAGCTAATGATGTTAAGATGCCTGGTGTTAATGTCTCTTCAGATCCTGCTATTTCATTTTGGGCAGTCCAAGTGGATGAATTGAAAGTCTGCTCATCTTGCAGAGTAACAAAGCAGTTTCCCTGAGAATCTGTTGAAGCAATTATCATTGGCTGAAAGCAACACAAACAACTTCAAAATGCTAGCAAAACAATCACAATTTTGAGAACAATTTTTTAATGTTAATAACAAAAGGTTATCACTATCACTATTCCACAAGATTTTAAAAAATAGTTGTTTTTTTTAATGTATAAATCTTTGGTCAAACCATGGAGAAGCTTGAAGGTTTCAAATTATGTATTCCTTTTATGTGCTTACCAATAGACATTTTTCATGTATACTCAATATGTGCAAAAGGGAAGGATACAGAGAAGAATGGAGGAGGAAAAAATTGTTTACATTCATGCTGTGGGCTACAATGAGTATAAATAGTGTTATCTAAAGGTAAAAGTGAATGATTTCAGATCCTCCCTATGGGATGCAAACTTTAATTGCTATGCCCTTGAAATGCATAACCCTTTTCCAAACCTACATGCAATGACTCAATACCTGCAAAATATTACACTATTTCACTTTCATGTTTATGAACACGCAATGCATAATAGGCTCTGAGCTCACTGTAGATTGTTGTTACATTGCAAGAAACATATTGTTTCATAAGACATTCCCTGGTTTCATACAACTACATGATATTCACTTGTAATAGTCCCTTTCAAATAACATGACACATTATATTTGTGAAGAAACTAGAGACTAAAGTCTATATGACATTCTGAAGTGAAGGGATTGCAAGTTAACAAGGATATGAACTGTAATACTAATTGGAAGTTATAAGTGATATCAAGAGAAAATTGTAATGCAAAAATTATTAGTTAATTAAGGTAAAAATGTACCTCTCTTGAGCAACCATTAATAGTTTTGCAAAGAAGGAAAAAGGAAAGAAAAAGAAAGTAAAAGAAAAAATAAATGGATCAATAAGAGGATGGTCACTTAAGAAGAGTTTCTCTCGAATGAACAATATTTAGGTTTTCAGCGTATCACCTACTTTGGTCCTTAGCTCCGTGAGTGTAGTGCATGTTATAGCTGGAAGGTGGTGATGTCCCTCCTCCAGTACAATGTGAAGTCCAATGCAATGTACACATTAGTTTGCAGGATTTTCCTTCTCAAGGTATTACTGATTTAGGTACTTCAGGGCATCAAGTAATGTCACTACAATGTCTATAACCAGGAGGTTCAAGTCCTGACAGCAACAGGATTTTTGACACAAGCTAGATAGCTATTTTGAATTAATCTGCTGTCTGGGGGAGAATTCTAACAGCTCGCTGTTCTGATCGGTAGTTTTCTGTGGTTTATCTGACCAACACCAGGCAAATGCCACAGCAGTATCTTAACCCGGCAGTGGGAACGTTGGGTCTGTCAGACCCAGCGACATCTTTCAAGCCGTCTGTCTAGAAAACAAAATTATTTCTCAATTTATCCACCAATCTACCTTCAAATTAAATCTTCCTGAATAGATAACGACAATCAGTTTGTTAATCAGAAAAGCGTGGTGTGCTATTCCCGCTCAAAGTTGTTGATCATCAGACCCAAAGTTCCCTATTACATGACATTTTTACAACATGAGTGGCGCATCATATAGTTATTTTAATGCATTAAATCCGAAAGATATAGAATTAATAAACAAACTTTTAGATAATTATGATTGTTTATCAAGGGATGAAGTTGCTGATCCATTATTTGAACTAGAAAGTTTGCACTGTACAGATTCTGAACAAGAAATTGAAAAACTGAACCTGAGAGTAAGGAAATTAAACTTGAACTTTTTGTAACATATTTATTTATTTACAGTTTGATTTTCATAAAGTTGACATGTTAGGGTTAAGAAATTCAAATTATTTTAAATTTTTGTAGTCTACTAAACACTTTCTCGAAAAAGTTAGGAAAAACAACATTGACAAAAAAGAATTTGTAAAAAATGCTTCCATAAAACGTATTATAAAACATTTCAGTAAAAATTCTTCTAACATGTTTAAGTAATGCAGACATAATTTGTCAATATTTCAGTTATTAACTTAATTCTGCATTTTCTTTTCTTTGTTTGATCTTCGTTCACTTTCAATTATGTTTTTTGTTCACTAGTCTGAGAGTTTTTAAAAAATGGAATATATTTTGTGCTATATGTTGAATCTATGATTTATTTATATCTTGTACTTCATAATAAAATATTTGTGTAATTAATTAATGCTTTAAATAGGCTCTAATAAGTAGCGGGTCTATGAGACCCAATGTTCCCACTGATGTCAGGATTTTTCACGTTCCCGTCGCCGAGTTAACAAGTGGGCCATGGACCACACATGATCTGTCCTTCCTCTTCTTTGTTCTATCCTCACCCCACACTTACACTTACAAGCACTACACTACCGCACATGCTAAGAGACCAGTTGAGAGCTTAGAGCTTGTCCCGGTTCGAGTGGTGTCCTGCTGGTGGGAAAAAACCTTGCTAGCTGACATGTAGGTTGGTGCCCAATCTCACAATCCAGCAGGGGAAGATCACCACCACCTCCCATGGAAAACACATGCACTACATTAATGAGAACTTGAAGCATTTTTTAGCAGCTTTAGCAGTTGAAGTGCCTGGAATTGCTACTTAATAAATCCTCCAGGTATCTACCCCAGTGGGGCACTGCCTCAGTCAAGGCAAACCCTATTGGTAGTAGTGTAAGGTGTCGGTGTGTGTGCGTGCGTGTATATGGTTCGTGTATATGGTGCATGTATATGGTGCATGTATATGGTGAAAGGACAGAACAAGGATAAGGAAGGGAAGATTGGACTCATCTGTGGTTTATTTGTCAGAGTCAACTAGCATTTGCTAAGCATTGATTGGAGAAACCATGGAAAACTACCAGAGATGCTAGCCACAAGAATTTGTGCTTGAGTGACATAAGCTGTTTACTCCTCATCTTCAAAAGAGACTTGCAGATACAATGAACCAGAAATGGGACTTAAAATCAAGTATACAGAATGTTTTAGGAGAAGAATAGGGGTAGGGAGAGCAACAGTCGGTGTGGGGGTGGCACTGTGGTAATGACAACCACAACCACAGGGACAAGAGAAGAAGAAGAAGAGAAAAAGTAGAAGAGAAGAAGAGAAAAGTAGAAGAGAAGAAGAGAAAAGTAGAAGAGAAGAAAAGTAGAAGAGAGGAAGAGAAAAGTAGAAGAGAAGAAAAGTAGAAGAGAGGAAGAGAAAAGTAGAAGAGAAAAGCAGAAGAGAAGAAGAGTAAAAGTAGAAGAGAAGAAGAGTAAAAGTAGAAGAGAAAAAGAGTAAAAGTAGAAGAGAAAAAGTAGAAGAGCCGAAGAGGAAAAGTAGAAGAGAAAAAGTAAGAGAAGAAGAAAAGAAGCAAAAAGAAGAAAAGAAGAAGAAGAAGAGAAGAAGGAAAACAGCAAGAAGTCCCAAGTGATAGAATGACCAAGAGAAAAACTTGTGCAACATGCGCCTACAGAAAAAAAGAAAAATGAAAACATGTGCATAGCCTGCAGAAAACCAATTTGCTTAGTATGAAGTAGGAATCTATGCCTTTAAAGTGCAAAAGACAATAGGAACTAAAAAATCTCTTGGATCTATAATTCACATTTTCCTTTTTCTACTATTTCAATGTTTTGAACGACTTCATTGCTTTTACCACTGTAATTCAGGATTCTTGAAAGAAATAAAAGAATTGTATTGAAATAGGTATATTAGTTTATTTGTTATTTTATCTTTATTTCCCACATATAATGCCCAATAACAAATTGCAGTGACCAAGTGTCTTTCTGCGTTATAAAAAACATGTTACTATATAATTATTAAACATGATAATAACAATGTTAATATTAATCCTTAACTGGTATAATAAGGTGTACAAAATCCCACGATTGTTTCCTTTCACAGAATTCATGTTATCTTCAAAACTAAGATGAGCCATCTTGCCTACCTTTAATAGGGGTGACTCTCGGTGTTCTTAGAATGTGGCTAGAGGCTCTCATTTTCTCCAAATGGCACCTAATTATATTTACGAGGGGTTCAACAGATGAAACATACCAGTTACGTCAAAGTTCTTGCTTTAGATGATTCATTAACTAAACAAATTTATCTGATACTTTAGATGTCAATTATTCTTCAGTGTGTGTGTGAATTCCTGTCTTGGTGAGAAACACACTTTTAACAGAATTCGATGATTAATAGATGTAGTCTTTTTTGTGATGAAGTTGACCCATTAAGATCCGTTAATGGAAATGAAAAGATACGATACATGAAGTACCAGATGTGTTAGAAAAATTATTGTACCAATTAAAGGTTAAATGCTGCTATTTCCAAAATAAATATTATTTTATTTTAATTAATTATAAATGCAATGATTTAAATTAATTTAATAAAGTAATTTTGAACATTTTTATGAGCAAGTGCTAGATCAGGCACAATAAAAGATTCTCTACTTTCAGAAGTACCATAATATATAAAAAAATTAAATACATTCTTAGGTCCATAATTTGGAGCAAACTCAATTGTGTTTTTTATAAAAGAGATAAATTCCATGCAGTACATTATCTTTCAGTTACCAGGTAAATTTTTACATAATGGCAAAGAGGACAATTCAAATTACCTGTATGGCACTATCAAGATTTGCAGCCGAGAGAGATTCATCAATTTGTATTGTTTGAATGTCTTCATTTTCAGAGAACACGGTGTCAACAGGAAGCTGCAAAAATTACAGTTTATTTTTAATCTCATAGAATAATTTAATAATTCATATCAACACAAAATTATATCATTTTACAATAAAGTTCCATCAATACCTGGATAAACAAAGGTTTAACAGGAAGAAAATAAATCAACTTATAATAAGTCTTACACACAAACACTAATATCAGGGTTGTATACTTTTCTAACAAATATACCGGTTTCCTAATTTTTCTCATGATGACATTGCGAAGTAACAAAACAGCCATGAATCAAGTTATCCTCTTATTCGTCGTATTTTTATTATAAACAAAATAGAGAAAAAATGTATCAGTTCGCCTGATTCCTCCCTGTGATGATCTCACACAGTCCATGGCCCATTTGTTAGGGTACTGCTCCTGCATTCATCTGGTGTTGATTGGAGAAACCACGGAAACAACTGATCAGTGCAGCTGGCCACTAGAATTCTCAGACAGTGACTGAATTTGAAGAGAGAGATCGAGAGGGAGGGAGGGAGGGAGGGAGAGGAGGGAGAGAGGGAGGGAGAGGAGGGAGGGAGGGAGGGGGAGAGAGAGGGAGGGAGAGAGAGAGAGAGAGAGGGAGGGAGGGAGGGAGGGAGAGAGAGAGAGAGAGGGAGGGAGGGAGAGAGAGAGGGTAAAAATAATTTTACTTTTAAAACAATTATTTATGAAGTGTAGTTTTTACATGAGTCCAATCAGTATATTACTAATTACAGTGATATTAATATAAAAAATTATCTCTGGTTAAAAGGTAGAATAAAATGACAAAAGCTTCTTTAAGCCACATATCATCAACACAATTTGCTTATATGGTAACAAAATCTACAATAAATACGCAATGCAGTTTTGCAAATAACACTGCCTTGTTGTTGTAGTCCCTAGCCAGTTTGCAATAACACTTTAACCTTCCTTTGGAAGAAACTCCAGCATGGGGAATCAAAGTGAATTTGGGGTGTAACAAATGTTGAGAATGCATGCTCTCACAGACTGTTGAAGTGTAAGCATCAATGACTTTGTAAGCATTTACATTTACAGTGTAACCTGCTGTATCAATGTATCACTGTTATGACAACTTTTCTATTTTTGTAATTGAGAAATCCAGCTTTTAGGAAGCAGTGCTAAATTGTTGATGCTTTTACCTCTTTCCAAATATTTGTTACCCAGAAATGTCTTCTAAAAATGAGTTACTTAATTACAATTCGGAGAAATGCATTGTTTTCATCACCTCATACTAGTTGTTTGCATGGCATCTTGAAATTTTTAATGATTCCTTGGTTGAGACACTGAAGGGAATTTAGTGGAAGAAACTTGAATTTGATATTTTGCAGCTTGTATCTAGATGTGATGAGACTTAACAAAGAAATAGCAGTATTTTTCATGCTTAGTGTATCATTTTTCCGTTCAAATAAAGCCACACCATCATTATGTGTCTAGATTAAAATTTGCATGTATCCAATTGGACATAACATAACATAGGAAAAGTCATTTCAATTTCAAAAAAAAAAAAAAAAACACCAATACTAACAAATGTAAACTTTACAAATACAATTGTTTAGCAAGTACACATATGCACACACACAATGCAAACATATGAACAGAGGTAACTTCAAATGAGGATGAATTCAATGAGGATGAAATTAGTCAAATTAGACAACAAAAAGTTTTGTTGTTCAAAACAATGAGTACTAAAACAGCATGTAACTTTATTTAACAGCGTGTATTTTCACGCAAAATTACACGAAAAGTACTCAAACTTTTGGAAAAATGTACATGACCTTATTTCAAAATCTATCTTCAAGGAATAAATTTCAATAAAGGACAAAATCTCTATCTTTAATATTTTAGTTGTAGGAAGATTCTGAAACAAATTTTAACTTAAGCAATTTTTGAAAAATCAAAGATATTGGAGGAACATGAGACCTGCCCCATTCTCTCAAACGTCCTTCACAATATCCAAAAACAAAATTTAATCAAAAACAATAGAGCCATTTTTTTAAAAAAATTTGAAAATGTCCCAAGAGCTTCACGTAAGGTACCCCCAAAATTCAAATATCTGTTTCAAATTCAAGGGGCAGTGACATCAGCCAGATCGATTGATCAAGTTTGGAAAAAATATGCTGCATGGTTTAGCAGCTAGCGTTGTTCACTGATGGATGGACTTTTTTTAACATCCTGCCACTACTTCAGTTATAACGTTCACAACAAGCCAAGAACTTGCCTTAGAACATATTTATATAAATGGAGTAATCCTCTGTTACGTCTGTAGTGATATACTTGAGTAGGAATTAGCATAGGGTAGAGTTTAGGACACTTCACAGGGGTTGGACAAGCTTTCGTAAAGCAGCCGAACTTGTTTTGTTGGAACAAATTTCACATGTGATTGTCCGGGAATCGAAACCGGACCTCCTTAGTGAAAGGTAAGCAACATCACTCGGAGCCATGTGACAACTACGTTTTGCCATCGTTCGATTTTTCAGTATCAAGGACCCACAAAACAAGGATTCTGGGTACACCACGTAATAGATTTTTTTTCCTTCTAAATTTAGCAACTGGATTTATCCATTTTTTCATGGGGGCCCTGTAATAAGTTTTTCTACGGAAAATTTGACGTTTTTTTGCACAGCATTACATAACTTTCTCTCTACTCTATAGCGAGAAAGTAAGAAGAAAAATGAATTATTGAATATTTTAAGTAGTAATACTATTTACTACAGAAAACAACTTTTATAACTACATTAAATCTAACATTTTTTAACATCCATCCCAAAGTATAACAAGGTCCAAATCTAATCCACAATTATAAAGTTTTATAAAAAAACACATATATAAATAAACATATATTTAAATTTTCATTTATGAGAGGGCTAGTTTCAAACCCAGCAATCTCCACTTTCTTCTATAATTTAGTTATTGGTCCTAGGTTAATCTTGCATTTCGTCAATTTCGGTTTCTTACAACTTTATGAAAAGCTTTTAATTAAAAATTGAAATCGATGTCTAAGACAGCAATCTTCCAAAAACTGATTACCTCAGAGTTGACAATTTTCAAAACTACCTATTATAGACCCCAAATTGTTCCTAGTGAAATACAGAATTATTAAATATTTACAGTAGTGTAAAGAACAATAATACAAACAACTATACTCAGATTTAAATGTAGTGCAAATTGACTTTTGATCATCTGCAACACAGATATACAGTAACAAAGCTTCCAATTGGATAAATGCATCCCCGCTGATCGCTATCAGTTCAAATTACATTTAAATCAGAGCATAACAAATTCACTAATATAAACAATAATACAAAGAAACTATCTGAATTTTTAAGCGGAGCTTGTGCTGACAGGTTCTTTTACAAAATAAACCTACTGTCCAGTAGGAAATTGTAGTTTTGTTGTATAGTCAGTACTTTGCTCATTGAGTTTGGTGCTGTAATATGCTAAATACAATTTTGACTTGTTTTGTGCGTTGTAACTAATTGCTTGAGGTTGAAAGAGTGCTTCAATAGCTATAATCATTGGCACCATGTCATAATTTGAAACCGTAATATGGATTATAAAAACAAACAAGGCATTGCAGATGCAACTATCATGTTGAATAAAACCATATATATAATTTAATATTAAGACCAAAAGGCAGATTAGGCTATAAGAGACAGGCAGATTTTGTAAAAATATAAATAATAAAAGATTTAAAATTGGCAGTATAGAGGCCAAGTAACATACAGAAAAACAATTTCCCTTTTCTCTCAAACCAAATGGTAAAACCCACTTTCCCTGAAGAAAGGAAAAAAGGTTTGACAGAACAGACTTATCATTGATGAGCACCTCCCTAAGAGCGGTGCCCAGGCAGTGTCTGCATTGGCTGCCATTAAACTTTATACAATGTAGAATACAACGTAAGCATTCTACATAAGCGCAATGTAAAATGTTCCATGGAAAGGTCTGTCTTACATGTGTTGCAGATGGGGGAAGTTCACCTTGCAAGAGGAAGCCATGCGAAGAGTGGTAAAGGTCAATGCGAAGACACATTACAATTACTTCTTCACATCTAGCAAATCAAAAAGAGGAAGACTGGGACTTTACAGAAACCAAAATCGCCCTAAAATTGATGTGCTCTATCTGCCATGCACTGTCTACTGCCAATGGAGAGTTTTAGAAATGCCTTTAAATCCTCTGATGGGACACTGGGAATGTTAATGCCAGACTTCCCAGTTGCTGATTTTGCTAACTCATTGTCTACAAGTCACACATGGCTTGGAATCCAACAAATAACTAGATCATAGCTGTGAGACAATTTATCATGAATCAGGTACTGTATTGTTATTACGGAGTCTGAAGGAGAAAGGAAGATGGCTTGAAGAGATCCAAGAGAATCAAAACAGAGAACTACTCACCATAATGATGCTAATTTGATATATTTAAGGGCTTTAAGAATAGCCTACAACTCAGCAGTAAATATACTGCACAAAGAGTGAATTTGAAATGATTTGGTAAACCTAATACAACGAAAATTGCAATGCTAATGCACCATTGGAAGATGAGTCATCAGTGTATATGAATATATGTTGAGGTATGCTATCATATCATGAAACTGGATCTGGTATACAAGAGTAAAGAAGAGAGAAGAAAGGTTGGAGAGTCTGAGATCAATATCAGGGCATAAATTCCAAGGGGGATGTTTTTTTTTTGTGGATGAAGGAAGGCAGATTTCAAGATCTAACAATAGATAGAAATCAGATACCTTGAGGCTTGGAGAGCAATAGTCCGATAACTAAAGAGAGGAATTCTCTCCTTTTTAATTCTTTTTCTCATAATCATAGGCTGTCGATATATTAATTCATTTCATTATCAATGCATTCATATAATAGACTTTTATGGTGACTACTTAGGAAATGAATGCCTATTGTGGGATAAATGCCTATTTTTGCGTTTCGAGAACGTTTTCCATTTGAATGTATGGTTTCGACAACCGTAACTTTAACTCGCGCTACGTAACAATGTAGATGTGAAGTATTAATTGCCCAGCCCAAAAGCAAATTTTCATTAAAAAGTTGGTATAAATTAAGAATTGCCTCAAATCCTAACACGTTTGCTTTGTTCAATTCGCCGTTTTCTCATGGAGTTTGCTCCCTCTCTTCTTCCGCCCATGATTACAATCGTGGAGCACGCGCCGCGAACGTCCTTCTCAACGTGGATCGTGGCCACAGAAATGTGTTTACCACTGTTAAAAAGATTCATTTTATAAGGCAGGAGATGTAACAATGACATAATGTCATCGGCCACTAAAAAATCGAAGTACAGTCGTCTAAAATCTCGCGAGACGGCACGACGCTAGTTTGAGTGTTCTTTCCATTTCTTATGTAAGTAGTATGCCGAAGAACAAAACTCATACATCAATTTTATATAAGCAATGGATAAAAGACGACGCGGATTTTTCAACTGATGGACCAATTATCTTTTGCCAATGTTGCTGTGAAGAGGTATGTGACAATACCATTTTTATTTTTAAAGGTTTCAAGCAGGTGTTCTTTTAACTCGGAAGAGATCGCGCCTTGTCTATGATCGTCTGGGAGGAAACAGACCCCACAGAAAATTTCGTTGCAAAGAGGTATCCTGAATTTCGATGTAAAAGTGCAATAATGCAAATTGGCACATTATTAATTGTTTTTGTTATTACGCTTCTCATCTTAACATTATAGGGTGATCACAGATAACATTAAATAATAACAGTCCCAACTTTGCGCAATGTTTTGTAGAGGCACCAACAGTCCCTAAATCTGCTCCTTAGGAAGCTGATGTCAACCCGAAGTGGCCTTTGTAATCAACTGACTGATAATATCTTTAGTCGTTAATTAGAGGAATGTCAATAATAATAATAATAATAATAATAATAATAATAATAATAATAATAATAATAAGTGATTGTTACATTTAACCGGTACTTGAAAGTAAACTCCAATCTCCTATTCTTCTTATAGAATTTCTACCTCACCTTCTCGAAAAAGCTGTAGTCAGTTTTTATTTTGTCAAGAAAATCCTTCTCAATCGATACCATTGCAAGTGCGGTACGACGTTCCTCGCCTTGAGAGTTTCTCTGAAAGGTTTTATTCGCTTCAAAGCTGAGATCTTTCGGCAGATGATGCTGTTGCAGGGATTGTTCTTACCTATTCACAGAACTTATGAACTTGATTTAGTTCCCTGTTTAGTCCATTTGAGATACGAAACTCGTGAATTTCTTTCACATTCTTTCCCACGAAATGTTCAGAAGCATAAATTTCCTTAAGCTCCGTTTTCAGTTTCACGAAATCGAAACATTTATAATAAATTTTCTTTAATTGCTAAAGTTTCTTTTCTGGAAAATTTTGTGAAGACGCAGGAAAATTTACGCAATCGAGAAGTTCCAAAAAATCTAAAAGTCTAAAATCTGCCAAAGAATCAAAAGTTGTAAAATTATGGTGTCAAATACTTCAAAATAGTCTCCTTCCTGTACTCGTAAATCATCTCCCAGTCTGTCTCTTGCGCGGCGGGTCACATGACACCTCAGTTTCTTCCCAAATTTTCTGGAAGAAGATTAAAATATTATTTACATTTTGAATTTATTTCGCACAGTACGCAATATCTAAATACTTGGATTGTAGTATGTTGAAAACAGTTTCTGTGTGGGAGAAAATGTCTAAAGAAATTCAGCAAAAAAAAAAAAATTTTGAAGTCTTGTAACTCTGACAGGAAGACATCTGTTCCTTATAACCACATTATCAAACTCGGCACATGATTCCAGATTAGCTTTAAGTTTTTCTTGAAGTTGATCCCGGTATTTGGCTATTGTTTGAACCACTCGATTAGAGTAATTCCACCTTGTAGGGGCAAGGCATGGGAATCGTTTGTGGAGAAATTTGTCCAAAAAATTAGTTATTTTTGATGAAGTGAAGATGGTCACAAATCCGTTCAGTGCCGCAAAAATAGACATTCGCCAATAAATGACACAGACTGAGAAAACACTAAGTTCAACTTTTCTGCATAACAATGAATAAATGTTTCCTCTGGAACAATTTCTTTCACTCTTGACTGCACACCACTCAATTGCCCCGCTACAACTGCAGCCCCGTCATATGTCTGCGAATCAATTTGTTTCCGCGCTGAAACCTGTCGAGAATGTTAATAACAACTCTCGTTAGAACTGCGCTTCAATAAGAACTGACATCACAAATCCCCAAGAATCTTCAACACCACTGTTGTTATGAATATAACGCAGAACAGACAACAGGCATTTGTTCGTAACGTCTCGGGTCTCGTCTATCATAACTGAAACTAACTGGGTTGTCTCTATTTGTGATTTAATTTCCTCAAACTGTGCGTCATAAACGGCTTGAATTAAAACATACTGATTTAATTGAGAGTCCCGACGGTGGCAGGATTTTCGACACTAGCTTGTTAGCTAGGTCAAATTCAATCGCTGTCTGGAGGAGAATTCTAGCGGTGTTCTGATCAGTAATTTTCCGTAGTTTCTCCGATCAATACCAGGCGAATGCAGGAGCAGTACCAACAAATGGGCCACGGACTGCGCGCGATCTCACCTTCCTCTTCCTTGTCCTATTCTCACCACTTACACTAACATGCACTACATTACCACGCATGCCGGGAGTAAGTAAGGTGAAAAAGTAAAAAGAAGTAGCAGTGAAAGGATGGTCATCTTAATTTTTAATCAATGAAAGAAAAACAACTTCTACAGCATCTGTGATATGTGTGAATGCAAGCTATGTTGGGCAGATGAAGAGAATGTTTCTCTTCAAAAAACATTACTTGCTACATGTCAAATACTGAAGGCTGCTTTCTTTACTTTCAGGATCACGCAAATGGGTTGAACATGTCACTCAGTGCCGATATCAACAAAAAAGTGCCCACGTTAACTGCGATAAAAGCCACTAAAAATTCCCGACTCAATATAATTTCACAAATCCCATCAAATTTCCATTTATTTCATTGAATGTGGTAAACAGCAAAAACAGTATATATCATGACCTAAAGCAGAGATTCACAAACTATTCAAAGTTCCACTCCTTACATGTCTAATTTCTCCCCAGACTTCTAAATGATGGTTTTAAATATTATTATTGGGTTACATTAGGATATATTTTAATTATTTATAATTTAAATTCCTTTCATATTAGCAAAGTTTCTTAACTTTTCCTCTCAATTTCTCAGGTTTCTCCTTTCTATTTTCTCTAATACTTTCACCAGTAGTTTTATATTAATGTAGATACTTGAATTAATTATTACCCCTCCTATACGTTATTCACAGACATTTTGTAGAATTCTTTCCTTTTCAGTTTTGGCTCATACAATCTGTATAGGTGAGTTATATCAATGTTTCATATACAATAATTATACATTCACTTTCAAATAAATTTTCACATGATAAAGTACTTCAAGCAATTTGAGGCATAAAATGTTGTAATTCTAAATATTCAATTACTCTGTAAGAGTAATTTCAATACTATTACACCTGTAGCATTTAGAAGATCCATACAAAACTCAAAAGACTTCTTACCTCAACTAAAAATGCATAATTCTGAACTTCAGATGATATCATTAGAGGAGTCATGATGTGACAATGACTTCAGAAGACAATGATCTGGTCAAACTCCAAAATGCATTATATGTCACAGACGTCTAAATGACAGCTGCCATCATTTGCTATATCTAAGGCAGCCATAAGGAGAAATAAGGTCACGCCTACGAAGAAATAAAAGAAATGGAAAACAAAAAAGAATCATCCGAGTTCACGCAAAACATGCTTAATTTTCACTTCTGTTTGGCGTACATAATTAGGTTACACTTCAGTACCTCAACACAAAAACAGTAACTACATAGAATTTGAAGTTAACCTGATTTTACATTAAATATTTACAAACTGAGGCAAAAGCACAATGTATCCCAACAAATAATTTGTACATGCAAATTTCAGTTTTTTTTTAATTACAAAATTCATAATTGTAACATGTTTTCTTTGAAAATTGAAAACTTTTCAAACATTGCTAATATTAATTATATAATATTTTATAAAAATCTATTTAGCATTACAAAGTGCTCTGTTGAGGTCATGCACTGAAACACGAGATGCAGATTAAAGGCAAAAAAATCACTTTCACTCTAACTTATTCAAATTAAACATCTCAAAATACTGAAACTCTACTTAAAAAAAACTAATAAACAAAAAAGTTAAAATGACACAATCCTCACCTCAAGTGTTTCAACAGATACTGGAAAATTCAATGATGATGTGTAACAAGGATCATCCAAGACGGTGTCAAAACCCAGAATAGGAATACGGATTGTAGTAATGCCTCCACCTGTCTGTTGCAATACACAAGAATTATTACATAGAACTAAACCAAAAAAACCATGTATCTAACTCACATTCAAAAAGCTGTTAGACCTAAGATCAAAGATCATGTAGGGCAAGGATTTCACATAGTAATATTTTCTTTTAGCAGATACACATTTTTATGTTTTATTCCCCCCCCTTTAAATTAGTTTCCCAATGGTATCCAATTACTAAAAACGTGGTGTGGTGACAATCTTTCAACACACACATTTAGTAAGTATATGTTTATATATAAAGAAATGTATGACATGAAAAATCAAATTAAAATACAATTCTTCATGAGGGCATATTTCACAACTTTTCAAAGAGGGTATATTTCTATGATATGTTTATAATTGTCATATTTCAGATTTTTAAAGAAATTTTCATACACAAGAAGGGCTAGGCTTGCCTCCTAAAATACAAGGGTGAATGTCATTCTCCCACCATACACAGGCAGAAAAAAAGGTATAGAGGCTCGTGTTCTATGTTCTCATGGGAACCAAAGCCTGCCAATGAGTGAGCATTTACTTCAATAGTAAGCCGATAATTATATTTTTGGCTGAGTTAAACTTCCTCAATTTTCAAAGATTCAGAGGTTTCAATAAAATCAGACTGTTTCCACAATTTCAGGTGACCTGCCCAGTGTTTGAACAAGAAATTTAAAGAAAAATTTGGAGCTGAATTTGAGAAAATTATGAAAACATGATAAGAATTTCATATTCCTTTACAGCAAAGATTCCTGTCAAACTGACAGGCCTTCAAGTTCTGCCAAATCAAACGTACTTACAGTTTTGAAAAAAAATCATGTGTATGGCACCACACCACTGTGATTCAAAGAAAGATATACAGGATGGGCAGACTGACACAAGGATCTCTCCAGACTTAACAGATCCATCCAATCCACTAAAGGTGACAAGGTAACAGTGACCACAAGAGGCACAATGTGTGTGTGTTTTTTTATTTATTTTTACGAAGATAAGGTATGTGGATGTCTGTATTTCTTAACTATATTGGGTTAGATACACATAGTAAGCATATATTAGCTATTCGGATCTTTGGCTTCAAACAGGGATGAGAAAACTTCATTTAGCTTCACGTTTCTGTTAATGGGCAAATTATTGGTGCAGTTACCTTAGATATGTTTAATATAAGCCTCATTTGAGAGTCACAATAGCATAACATCACACCAAGTGGCGGAAAAAACTAGTGGTTTTTTTATTTGCATTTGGAATTTTCAAAAATTCAGAGATTTTTATTTACATTATTTCATGATCACTAAAATTATGTCGAACCCAATTTACTTAGTTATGCTTATAGTTCAATATTAATGAAATTAAAACATTCTCAATGCTGATTTGAGCAGGAAAGGGGTTTATAATAAATTAAGATAGGGCAAGTCCAAATTTCTGCTCATTCCTGTCTTGTACAATTTAATTTATACTAAATGTATCTATACAATTTCATTGTTACTATTAATTTATTGTTACCATTTTAGTTGTACCTGTTGCAGTCAGTCTGAGAAACTTTGTGTCATGTAGTAAAAAAATATATAATGAACTGACTGTCTATAATAGATATCATAAAGTTTAGAAAAGATGGTGGCATGCTTACGTCACTTGCTATTAATTACCTGATTGGAGAATGCACAAGCACAAAAACCCAGAATACCATATTTCTGCATACATTTCAAGTATTTTCGAGATATATCAATTTTCTGAAAATTTTCTTTGACATGTTTCTCTACTAGACTGGATGGAATTGGGGATTTTACTGGGTACTTTTATGAGACTAGTACCGGCTTCTTATTTTTACTATTACCATTAAATAAAAGCTCAGTTAATAATTTTACAAGTACATTATTTTTGGGGACAATGAAGCAGCTTGTTAGTGCAGATAGAAAAGGCAATTTAGGCAAGATACAGAGTGAGAAATGTGATTCCGTGTTTGTGATAAGATTTGTCCTTATAATAAAATTTATGAATGGTCCTGGCCTAGAAATTATTAATTACCTGCAACGATTCCAACATATCACACGAGCGCATTCTTTCTGAAGAAGAAACTCGTTACATACTGCAAAAAACTAACTTTTTTTCCTCGCCAATGTGGTTTCTTTCTCTTCAGATATATTTTAAAAGTTGAGAAATTAAGATACCGATCATAATTTAGACTGTATGAAGAAATTCTTCAAGTATGCCTGGAATGAAAATGTATGTACATTTTATGGGGTCTTGATCTATTGTCGCAAACAAAGTTTTACATTGTTAAACTGTAGTTTAATGGGCAGTGAGAACCAATGGCAAGAAAATTTTGGTTCTTTAATTTTTAACTTTGCATTAGCACTACTACAACACCCAAAAAATGAAAGCAAAAACAAAAGTTCACAATAACAGTCAAAAATAATTTTCATTACTAATATTTGCACAAGAAGTCCTATTGAATAAATAATAAAAAAAATTAATCACAATTATTATCTTTTATTGATCTATAAAATACAAATGCTGACAGCAAGGAAGTGATGTGGATATATTGTCACTAATGAAACTATAATCACAGACTGTAGAAATACCTTTTTATAAAAGTAAAATTCTAGAACATCATAAATCAAAACCTTAGTTAATGAAGAAAGGTGTTGTGTATAGTTCTCCATTACATTATCCCTATTATACAACAATTTGCCATTAGCTATGGGTAATCATTAAACAGTTCTTGTTTCAAATGACGCTAATGTATTTAAATTGAAAGCACAGAAACATCTAATAAAAGCTTCTTTAGATAGCATTACAGTGCCGTAGCAATTGGTTCTCGTGTAACCAAATAATCGTATACACAGAGTTAACTGTGAAAATAATATCTTTTCACGATCCTTATAACAAAAAACATAATGATCTTCAGACACATAGAGGAAATATCAGTTCAGCTAAATGTACCAAATTTCATGTGTTATATACATTCAAAATTACTTAAAATACATCATTAAATATACTGTCATACTGACAGGTAACAGCAACGATTGAAGGAATAATCTCGGGGATCCCAATCATTTAGTTTTAAAAAAAATCAAACTTGGTTATGTCTGGAGTTATTTTATTATATCTGCCAATGTTTTGACAGTAACTCGGAATATTCTTGAGTCCTAGATAAGTCAATAAAGGAATATTGTCTACACAAAAATACAATACAGTATTGAAAAACAATTATAAATAAAATATAAAGCAGACAAGAAAAACAGTAAACATGAATTTATTATTGATGCCTTTATCTGAGCTGTGCGAAGGATAATATACAGTGGGACAAACACCCTACAAAATAATAATAACAGTATTAATAATAAAAGTTTACAAATAAGTTGAAAAGTTTACTCTCGAATTACAATGTAGGGGGGAAAAAATAAAAGTTATAAATTTAATCTAAAGATATAATGAAATAAAAAAGCTAATGCAGCAAAGTAAAGTAGTAGAAAATTGAAAAATAAATGTAAAAACAAGTGATTTTACTCGAGACGACTTGGAGAAAGAAATATATATATATATATATATATATATATATATATATATATATATATATATATATAAAATTTACATTCTCAGAGGCAAACCATTAACATTCATGATCAAACAACAAATTTTTAGGTGTCTTTCAGCATGGGCATCAGCCTGAGGATGCTTTATATTTTGTGACATGGAAACAATGGAAGGTAACCCCAAAACAACCTTGATACTGGAACTTGCAAAATTCCCAAAAATTTTTGTCCCTAAACATTTTTACGCCCAAGTGGACTCACTGCGTTCGTGCTGTTTCAACAGCGAGGCACTGTTCGGCACTGGTCCTCACCCTCCGCGATTTACACAAAATACGTCTGTAACGCATAATTTCCATCTAATTTTTGTGTCAAAAATCACATGAGGTCTTTCAACCCTTCCCGCAGCATCCGCGAACACAGTAACCAAGCTAAGGTGAAGTTCAGCCAAGTTTTCAATATAACCTCACTTTTTAACTTACATTTGAACTCTCTAAACTTCGTTTTACAGAGATTTTGTCAAGAGAAACATATCAATAAATCGCAAAACTCATGTATAGCCGTATAGTTTACATGTTTCCTGCACATTAATGATTGCATTTTATCTAGTCTACTGCCATAGGTATTACGTGACATTTGATATCTAATCTTTAAAATATTCTTCAAATCTTGCGGCAGTAACATTTCACTAACACACGTAGACGGCAATTGTACAAATAAATACATTCATGTTGCTAAGTCAGGTCCTTGCCCCATAATTTCGTTTCGCCCGGCATCACACATGCCGCTTGCACGCTTCCAATTTGTTGCAAAATAACTGCACGTGACTGTACTTCAAACTACCGCGGTTTTAAATAAAAACAAAACAACAAGTCAATATTGACCCGTTCCGACTGTATCGATTATCTTTTTTTACTGTAAACTTTCAAATTTGGCAGTGACAATCTAACAATTATTTTCACACACATCATAATTGTTAATACAAAAGCGATTTACATATATACATACGACTGAAAACATGTACTAGTCACTCAGCACAAAACAAAACAATCCATTGCAATCACCTCTGACATAAGACATCCCATTTTTCGAGAGATATATTCACAACACCCCACTTAAATTTCACTAGGAGCACACAAACAAACAACGAATTCCCGCTAGCAGGCACAGAGCACTAACAGAATCTTCCGTAAGATGGCGGAGATATTCCTTCCTCATAAAAAAGCCAGAATGACGTCACATCAGCAGGTGCTTGGAAAGCGTGAAGCATTGGGGACATTGACAAGTAGCCTCTGAATATCAAGGTTAAAAGAAAAATATTAGCTTAAGGAATACATGTGCTTCAACTGAACGCATTTCTACATATCTATGGTTATAAAAATATTCAAGTCATTGTACAAGATACAATTAAAATGATGGAAAATTGAGTCTGTAAACTTTTACTGTGGAGTATACTGAGGTTGCTAAGTGATTCCATTCAGTTAATATTGTTACGGAAAAAATACATCAAAACCAAAAAAAAGTGTCATAAGTGTTGTAATAAATGAATTTGGGCCTTGGTGGTTTGATTGCCCTCTTTTTGCGGCAGGTGAACACAAAGATTGACAGGAACATATTTACTTGCGGTAAATTTGGGCGCAACCAAGTGAAATAGGTGAAATTCCCTTAGAAGGGCATTTCACCCAGTGGCGTCACTAGTGACAAAAGGGAAAAGAAACGAGCTAGAGGAACGCGCAAACACAGAATCCATCGACTGGAGATCTTAACAGCAGCACTGGCGTTGTCTCTACAGCATCGTTTTCTGGGAAGTCCTAGGGTTCGAGCCCCAAGGATGGTGTATTTTAGACTAGCTACATTGCTAAGTCGAATTCACTGTCGGCAGAAAAAGTCTAGCGTCCGGTTTCTCTGTTCGGTAGTTTTCCGTGGTTTCTCCAGTCGAAAGCAGGCGAATTCCAAAGGACTGCCTTAACAAAGAGTCAGGATCCCGCGCGATCTTTCCTTCTTCATCCCTGTCCCTCCTTTCCCCTTACACACACACACACACTAAAGTGCACTGCACTACTACATATTTCATGAGATCAGTCGGGAGCACAGAGTCTGTCCCGGCTGGGATGGTCCCCTTGTGGGTGAAGAACTTGGGGATGAAAAATCCGCAACCCCGAATGTAGGTTAGCCGGATCTCACGTTCCATCGGGGGAGCAACACCGCATCCTCTCGCGTTGTAACAAACGCAATACTTACGTGTAGCGAGGTGTGACATTTCTGAGTTGTCATAGCTGAAATAGGTGAAACACTTCTTGAAGTGACGGAGGGAGGAGAGGGGAATCACAATATCGTAGGTTGTTCTGTTTTTTAAATGCTCAAAACTACGCTCATTTTCTATTATTTTTATTATTATTATTATTATTATTATTATTATTATTATTATTATTATTATTATTATTATTATTATTATTATTATTATTATTATTATTATTATTATTTGCGCCAGGTGGAAAAAAACCTTCAAAAGGCGAAGAGCGGGACCGGTTGTTCAACAGTGTGGGATTACCTCTTGCTAGGCGACCTCACTAAAAATAACCACCTGTTTCTTCTTCTGGCCTCAGCCTGGGACCGCTTTCGCATTACTTCAGGCTGGGGCCTTTCCTGATGGATGCTTCTTCATTTGTTCCGTCCTTATACACTATCGCTTAGACAGCCTTCTTCCTTCTTTGCCCGCAGAACGCTTTCTATGAAGTGGGAAATTGCGTTCCAGGACTTCTCATTTTTTAGCATTGTGTCGACAATATTCTCTGGCGTGAGACTACCTGTCGTTTCCTCTAGTTTATAGAGTTTTTCTTTCCGGTTTGTACACTGGAAAAAGGTGTGCTCGACGGTGTCCAATTGATTTCCACAGTGCTTACAGTGGGGTGTTTGAACCCTCCCCATACGGTAGAGATAGTCTCTGAAGTAGCCGTGTCCTGTCAGGAACTGTGAGAGGTAGAAGTTCACTTCCCCAAACTCGCGTTGCACCCATGGCAGCAACTTCTTAATAAGTCGGTGCGTCCACCTCCCTTTGGTCCCGTCGTTCCAGCGTTCCTGCCAGCGCTCCATTGTCTCTTTCCGCTCCTCTTGTGCCGCTTTCGCTCTGCCGTCGCCTGCGCTCCTGTCATAAGTTCGCTTGCGCTCCAGCGCGAGCAGGTCGATCGGTATTGCTCCGGCGATCACAAGGATGGCGTCTGCGGAGACTGTTCGGTAAGAGCATGCCACCCTCAGTGCTCCCCTACACTGAACAGCTGTGATCCGTGTTCTGTATTTTTTCACAGTCATCGCTTCGGCTCACACTTCAGCTCCGTATAATAGCATTGACTGTACTGTCGACATCAGCAGTCTCCTTTTGTTCGGTCGTGGGCCGTCTACATTGGCCATCAACCTGCTCAGTGCTGCGGTTGTAGTTGCAGCTTTGTCGGCGGCCTTCTTAATGTGGGGCCAGAAAGTCAGCTTCGTGTCCAGGGTTACACCCAGATACTTTGTGAACGGTTTCGTTAGTACCCTTTCTCTTCCCGCTTGTAAGGGTAAGATGGTGGGTATTCTTTTCCTGGTGAGTACCACGATTTCCGTTTTCGCGGGTGCCAACTGCAGACCGTGGCCTTCCATCCAATCACTGACTCGCCTCATCACCTGGTTTAGCCTTAGTTGGGCTAGCTCAACGCTACGGGCTTCTATATTATTATTATTATTATTATTATTATTATTATTATTATTATTATTATTATTATTATTATTATTTGTTAGTTTGAAGGCTTGGCATCTAAGGCCTTTAGCCTTTTTACTGATTGATGTTATGATTAATCATATATTAAATCTAAATTTTGAAGAAAAGATTGGCTTCTTTCAAGAACTGTATTGTTTTGTCAGTTGCTGTCTTGTCAGTGCCGAGATCTATCTTCATGTTGCCTCTCATGCCGCATCTGTGTCTGAGTCTTGAGAGATCTACGCAGTCTGTCAGAATATGTTTCACTGTCAGTAGTCTTCCGCAGCTGCAGATGGGTTGTTCTTCATTTCTTAACATGTATGAAGAAGTCATTCTTGCATGGCCTATTCTTAGTCGGGTTATGCACACTTGTTCTCGTCGAGGGTAGCTGACATTTGGTGACCATTTACTGATATTTTGTTTAATGGGGTGTAGTTTCGTGTGAAGACTGTCCCACGTGGTCTGCCATTCTGTGAGGATGTACTTCGAGACAGCATTTCTTGCATCCTGAGGTCGTATTTCAATATCCATTTCTGATTGGATGTTCCCGGTATTTCGTGCTGCAGAATCGGCTTCTTCATTGCCTAGGATACCCACGTGTCCAGGGCACCAGATAAACGTAACTGATGCTCCTCGCTGTTCTAATTTATGGCATGCTATGAGAATCATTTGTAGCAGTGGATCTACAGTTTGGCGCCTGTCTATTGCAGTGAGAAGACTTAGAGAGTCTGTGCAGATGACGAACCTTCCTGAATCGAGAGTTTCACAGTGTCGCAAAGACTGCAATACTGCATATAATTCGGCAGTGTACACACTTGCTTCAGGTGGAAGCGCCCAAGCCCTCGACAAGTTCTCAGTTACAAATGCGCTTCCAACCTGATGTTTTGTTTTTGAACCATCTGTGTAGATTATGATGTGATTTGCCATGTATTCTTCGAGAACTGATTGAAATCTAACTTTTAAATCTATGGGAAGGCATTCTGTTTTCTTTACACTGGTAGTATCGAGTCTTACTTCTGGCATTTTCAACATCCAAACTGGAATTTCATATGGTTCGTATTTCAAAACTGGTGGTAGGACGATGTTGTAGCATTTGGCTATCTCGATTGCGCGGATGTTGGCTGGACGAGTAGCTGAAGGTCTTCGATCGTAAATATTTACTAGCTTAGGTCGAGTCATCAATGAGTGGTTTAAATGTTTCGGTAGAGACAGCAATTTTGATCTATAGTTGAGTAGCATTGTTCGTCGTCTGTGATGTAGCGACATGGTGGTGGTTTCACAGTAGAGGCTTGAGGAAGGACTAGTGCGGAACGCGCCAGATGCATATCGGAGGCCTGCATTGTGAACAGGGTCTAGTTTCCTTAAGCTTGATTTTCTGGCTGAGGAGTACACTGCACATCCATAATCTATTTTGGACATCACCATGGATTTGTACAGGCGGAGTAAGATGTCTCTATCTGCTCCCCAATTTATATGGGAAATGCATCTTATTACATTTAGAGCTGTTTTGCATCTACGCAAGGTGTATTCTATATGCTGTTTCCATGTTAAATGCCTATCAAAAATCAAACCAAGGAATTTTGCCGTTTCATTGTATGTCAGTTGAACACCATTCAGCGTCAGCTCTGGATCTCTGTAACTTTTTCTTTTCCTACTGAAGTGAACGCATTTCGTTTTGGCTGCTGTAAATGAGAAACCAATGTTTTTTGCGTTCTGTACTAATTTATTGATGGCATTTTGCATTTTGAATTTGACCATTCCCAGTGATTTGGCTGAGTAAAATATAGCAATGTCATCTACATACATGCATTTTCCTATTGACGCTTCTATGCCCTCAAACATCCTGTTAATCGCTATGATAAAGAGCGTGCCACTCAATGGAGAGCCTTGCGGTACACCGTTCTCTAGTACGTAGCTTTCTGAGATAGACTGCCCAACGCGAACTTTGAAAGATCTGGTACTAAGGAAGCTGGATATGAATTTTGGTAAATATTCTCTTATTTGCCAGTTATATAGTTGTCTCAGAATGTTATGTCGCCAGGTCTTATCGAAAGCTTTTTCCAGGTCAAAGAATACGGTAACCATATGTTTTCTTTTGATGAAGGTATTCTGAATTGCATTTTCTAGATATATTAGCTGATCGATTGTAGAGTGATGTTGTCTGTATCCGCACTGGTGTATGTTTAGGAGGTTGTTTCTTTCGAGACACCATGTTAGCCGGGTGTTGACCATTTTTTCCAAGATTTTTCCTAGACAGCATGTCAGCGATACCGGGCGATAGTTTTCAGGATTTAATGGATCCTTGCCTGCCTTTAAAATTGGAATTACTATCGCTTTTTTCCAGACTTTGGGGTAATTACTTTGTGTCCAAATGTTATTGTATATATTTAGCAGAGTGGACAGTATTTTCTTCGGTAATCGACGTAGTGTGCTGTAAGGGATATTGTCTGATCCTGCTGCGGTGTCTCCAGTTGCATTTATGGCGTCTTGCAATTCTCTCCATGTGAAAAGAGCGTTATATGGCTTATCTATATTGGTTGTAAAGTCAAGTACTTGTTCTTCTTCTTTCTTTTTGTCGAGAAAGTCTTTAGGATAGCTATTTGTGCCACTGGCTTTGGAGTATTGTGTCGCTAATGCATTGGCTATTTCGTCAGGGTTGCATATTAGTTGTCCTTCGTGTTCAATGCATGTTATTGGACTGAAAACATTTTTCCCAGCTATTGACCTGATTTTCTGCCATATTTCCGTGACTTTGGTCGTGCGAGTTATGGTGGTTACGTACTTTTCCCAGCTTGATCGTTTTGCTGTTAGTATTTTTCTGCGAGCGAGCGCACGCAGACGCTTGAAAGCAATAAGATTGTCTTGGGTTGGTGCACGTCTATATCTATTGAGGGCTTTTCTTTTCTCCCTTATTGCTTCTTTGGTATCCGTATTCCACCATGGTACTGGAATCCTAGATGAGCGGCCACTGGTCTGTGGAATGTATTTTACAGCGGAAGATATGACAGTGTTGGTAAAATCGGTAACGTCTTCCTCGGAGTTTCCACTGACATTTATTGGTGGTATATGTCTGGTGAAGCTGGACCAGTCTGCGCGGTTGGTACACCAACGTTTTGGTAAGTGTACTGTGTTCTTTGGCATGTTTGATGATATCAACAGAGGAAAGTGATCGCTCTGATGAAGATCTGGCAGTGGTTTCCACGTCAGCCGAGTTGCAAGATTTGGACTACATATTGAGAGATCTATGGCTGAGAATGAGCCATTTCTAGCATTAAAATGAGTGCTTGCTCCTGTGTTTAAAAGTACGTATTCGTTGTTAAGTAGCAGGTCATCGATTCTGCGACCGGAGTCATTTGTCCTAGAACAGCCCCATGTGGTACTGTGAGCATTGAAGTCGCCTAGAATTAGAAATGGAGTTTGTAGTTGATCGATCAGGTCTTGTAGATCTTCATTTCGCCATGAGGCATCGGGTAAGTATATGCAACATACCGTCATCTTCAGTGGCTTGTACAGGGTTACAGCTACTGCTTGTAGAGGTGTGTTGAGATCAAGACGACTAGCAGGATGAGTATTGCTGATCAATATGGCAACACCACCTCTAGCTCGTATATCAGGTTCTACGTCACTGCGAAAGGTTTTATATCCTCTAAAATTGAAACGGTCTTCTGGTTTAAAATGAGTTTCTTGTAAGCACACACACATTGGTGTGTGATTGACCAGTAGCAATTTCAGCTCACAGTAATGCGAGATACAGCCGTTGATATTCCATTGAATTATATTTTCCATGGTTGGAATGGGGTTTTTCTGCTGTAGGATGCGTAGATCTTGCTTATTTTCTTGGTTTTCCTTTTGGCCATCCTTTCTTCTTTCTCTTCTTACGCGGGGTTTTGCATAGATCGATGGATTGGTAATCATTATTTTCAGCACTTACCATCGAACTTGTCTCAGAGCCAGTGGTCGTGTCTTGATCATTGGTCATTGATTTCATTTTTTGTTTGAGGAAGTTGTCCTCGGTGTGCTTAGGAGAACGAGGCGATCGACTTCGATAGTCTGTTGTCGATACTTCTTTGCTGGGTATGGCTGCAGGCGCAGCTACTGGATTTCTTTCTGCCTCATTTGGTGGGGGTCTTGAAGATTCTTTTTCATTTACCATTTCACATAGAGTGTTTGTGGTTAAGTCTTCTGTGTTGATTTTTTTATTGTGAATTTCGTTGAAGTACTTTTCTATGCATCGGGTTATTGCAGGCATTAGTTCTTTCACTACTAAAGAAGGTAAATTTGTGTTTTTAGTAACTGCTTCCACGTATGTAATATTTCCTTTATTTTCGGGACACACAAGTTTTTTTGCTTCAGGATAGCTGATCTTCTGTCTGGCTTTAACTTGTTGTATTGCTGCCTCCTGCTTATATACAGGGCAGTCTCTCGACCTCGATGAATGTTGTCCACTGCAATTAATGCATTTGATAGGATCTAGGCATGGATCATCACTATGAAATGGCTTACCACAATGGCATACTTTGATTTTCGCACATCTAGATGCTGGGTGTCCAAATCGTAAACATTGGAAACACTGCATTGGTTGAGGAATGAACATTCGTACGGTTAGACGATGAATGCCTGCTTTAATCTTCTCTGGTAACGTACAACGCTTGAACGTCAGGACATGGTACGCAGAAAGAATTATCTGCCCATCCCGCCTCATTGTTAGCCTACGACAGGCAATGACTCCTTGAGAAGCTAGTTCTTGAACAATTTCCTCTTCACTGCAGTTTAGTAAGTCACTACAAACTACAACACCTTTGCAGGTATTCAGTGTGCCGTGAGCACTTACTTCAACATCTATAGTGCCTATTTTCTTCAATTCTAGTAACTTTTTACCTTGATTGTCATTAACTGTTTCTACCAAGAGTCCAGATGAAGTTTTCTGTATATCTTTTACGGCAGATCCAGCGCAGGTGCTAATACTCCTCTCTATTATAAACGGGCTCACTTTATCAAAATTTCCTTAAGTTCTTTTTACTGTAAGGTACTTTAGTACCGCTGCGGTGTTCTTGAACAGGTCATCATAGTTTGTTGATTTTCCAACTTTCATTCTTTTAGCATTAAACTCCGGGCTTTTTTCTGGACGAGGGTTTTTAAGGGTTCCCTCAACCCTAGGTTCGCAGACTTCCATACGAGTCCCGCGAAGCTTGCTATCACTCGTAGCACTATCTGCCAGCGGTGCCGAGTGATCCGCACCCCTGGCATTGCAGTCGCTGGGTGACGACGCCCGGTGGCCTGCTTGCGCACCACCGACCGCCGGTACTGGGGCTCCGATCCCCTGCACCGTAACTGTTGATCCTGACAGATCCTCCATCTTGGGTTTTTTCTTCAGGGTCACCTTCCCCTAGCGTTTTTGAGCTACCGCCAGCTTAAGGAAACGGAAGGAACAAGGGGGGACAGAGAAGACAGAGTTAGAATAGAAGGGTAGAATGGAAACGACTCCCTAGCCCTCGCAACCTAATAGCGTCGGGGCGGAAACACAAGAGTTGGCCGATACAAGATTGGCCTACAGGACAGAAAACAGATGTGTGCCACAAGTAAGTGGAAGCAATGACACACAGAGTTAGTGGGAATGACGGGATGTTTAGGGGAGTGACAGCGGACAGCTGCTCCGATTAGTCGCCTTCTACGACAGGGGGAGGTCCCGTGGTGCTATTCTACTAAAATCCCCGACACCACACGGGGTTATTATTATTATTATTATTATTATTATTATTATTATTATTATTATTATTATTATTATTATTATTATTTCCCTCGTTAATCGGCCAACTAGGACCACGCATGCAAGCATCCTGCATTTACCGTGGCTCAGTTTTTATTTTTATTATCGCGGTAGCAGGTGCTTGCAATAACTTTTTGGGGGGACCAGCATTTTTAGCTGGATCCGATTTTTATCCCCCACGGTTGTTAGCCCTGGGGGTATGGAAGATGAAATTATGATGATAATGGGGGTGAAAGGACAACACATACAGACATACACAAACACAAATACGCCCATGCCCGAGGCGGGACTCGAACCCGCGATCTTCTGGTCCGAAACCACTCCGGCACTACTGCCTTAGCGATCTCGGCCATCTGATCGGCTATTATTATTATTATTATTATTATTATTATTATTATTATTATTATTATTATTATTATTATTATTATTATTATTATTATTATTATTATTATTATTATTATTATTATTATTATTATTATTATTATTATTATTATTATTATTTATTATTATTATTATTATTATTAATAATACATCGTTTTTCAAAATTTCTTCTCTTCTTCTTCTTCTCCCTCAAGCATTAGACCGGTTGGTCCGTTGCGCCTCCTTGATCTAACCATCTTCTCCTGGGTCTACCAACGCTTCTTCTTCCTTTAGGGATGTACTGAAGCACTTGCTTTGGAATACGGTCGTCTTCCATTCTTTCGAGGTGTTTTTTCCATTGTTCTCTGTATTCCTTAATTTTTTTCGTTTAAGTTGTAAATTCCTATATTTTTCCGGATGGTCTCGTTTTTTAATCTGTCCATTCTTGTTACTCCCAGGACTGATCTTAAAAATCTCATCTCGGCTGCTTGAAGTCTACTGTGTGTTCTGGAGTTCATAGTCCAGTTTTCGCTTCCGTAAAGTCCGCAAGGCACTGCCATAACTTTATAAAACTTTAGCATTGTGTCTTTACGGACCTTTCCTTTGAGCGCTCTTTTGATGGTGCCACACATCATATTGAATCTTTCTATCTTCCTTACAATATCAACTTCGCCGAGATATGATACGTCACATCCTAGAAATCTAAAGGTATTAACCTGTTCAATAATTTTGTTTTCTAATATGAATTTACATCTTAAAGGTTGTGAGCCTTGGAATGCCATTGATTTGGTTTTATTTGTAGATATACTTAGATTATATTGCTTTGTTATTTTATATAGTTGATATAGTGCCCTTTGCAGATTATCTTCTTTATCTGCAACTAAAATCTGGTCGTCAGCAAACATAAAAGTTTTAATAAAATTTGTTCCTTTAAAATTGTCTTCTATATTAAGTTTCATGATCTGTTGTTTCCATTCTCTCACAGCATTGTCTAGATATAGATTAAAAAGTATAGGTGAAATACAACACCCTTGTCTGACCCCTTTATTAATATTTCCTTGGGCAATAATTCCAGATTTTAGTTTTATGTTTATCTGTGTTCCTAGGTATATATTTCTTATAACTTCGATCAAGTGCAATGGTATTCCTCTTTTTTCCATAATTTTCCATAGTTTTCCTCTGTGTACACTATCGAATGCTTTACTGTAATCAATAAAGACTATGTAGGTCTTTAGATTGTATTCTCTTCTTTTTTCTATTATTTGTTTTAATATAAAGATATTATCCGAGCAGGATCTTCCTTTCCGGAAACCTGTTTGTTCTTCAAGTAATATACTGTCTACAATGTTTCTCAATCTATTTGCTATTATCTTCCCATATATTTTATATGCCGTATTCAGAAGACTTATACCTCTATAATTTTCGCAGTCAGTTCTTGGTCCTCCTTTAAAAATGGGTATTACTACTGCTTTCTTCCATTCCATTGGTATTCTTTTTTGTTGCCAGCATTGATTTAGAAAATCTTGAAGCCTATTTTTGGCTTCTTCTGGTAGATATTTAAATAGTTCTATATTTAAATTGTCTGAGCCAGGAGCTTTTCTGTTTTTACAACTTTGCACGGCTTCTTGAAGTTCATTGAATTCTATTTTATCAATTTCTGATATACATCTGTTATTTTCCTCCTCTTCATCATTTACATCTTCTCCCTCTTCTTTTGTCCACAGAAGTTTACAGAACTTAATCCATTCTTCTCTATCTAGAAGATCTAAATTTGCTGCGTCTTTTTCTTCTCTGTTTAGGTGTTTCATAATTTTGTAAGCAGTATATTGGCGACAATGTACATCTCTTTCTATGTTAGAAATGTATCTTTCCCAGCTTTCCTTGTGTGCAGCTTTTACTATTTTTTTTGTTTCTCTTCTTTGTATTTTATATTCTTCCAATGTCTCAGGAGTTTTCGTCATGAGCCACTGTAGATATGACTCCTTCTTTCTTTGAACTGCACGTTTCAATTCTTCATTCCACACATTAAGTCCCTTTTTTGGCTTATATTTATTCCTTTTCCCCAAGGTTTCAAAAGCTACACTTTCTATCAGTTGGGTTAGCTTCTGCCATTCTAATTCAATATTCGTGCTGATGGGTTCCTTTAGCATATATAGTCTTATGCGTGATTGAAATAAATTTCTGATGCTAGGGTCTTCTAATAGGTTAGTTTTTCACACTGTTTCCTTTATTGTGGTCTTTTTGCGTGTTGTTCTTGCCCATTTAGTTTTAAGGATTACTTTCCCTCTTACTAGGAAATGATCTGAATTTATATCCATTCCTCTCATCACTCTCACGTCCTGAAATAGTTTTCCCATCTTTTCATTTGCAATTAAATAGTCAATTATTGATCTGTACCCTCTGTTCACCCATGTAAATTTATGGATATCTTTATGTCTAAAGAACGTATTTTCTATTCGTAATGAGTTAAAATTCACAAAATCACGTAACACTTTTCCATTTTGATTAATTACTACTTCTCCGTTTGTTCCAATTATTTCCTTAATGGGCTGTTGTCCTATCCCAGCATTCATATCTCCTCCTATGACTATATAATCATTTTTATTTGTGGAATCTAGTACACTTTGTAGGCTTTCATAAAATTTATCAGATTCTTCTTTTCTACCCTCTTCAGGAGCATACACTGATATAATACTCATATATCCTCTAGCTATTTTGAATCTGCATGTTACAATTCTTTCATTTATCCAACTGTAAGAAGTTATCCTATTTCTCCATTTCTCATTTATTAGAATAGCTGTTCCTGCTACTGCTCTATTTTCGATAGGTACACCGCTATAAATTAATGTATAGTTTCCCAAATCACATGTTCCCCTTTGCTTCTTTTTAGTTTCAGATAACATAACCAAATCGAGTTTAGCACTCCTGACTTCTCTTAGCAATTCGTATTCTTTGTTAGCTATGCCTCGTACATTCCAAGTTCCTATATTGACATGTTCTGATATACCAAGACGTTTGTCCTTTAACTTTGCCAATGTCGTTACCAAAGGATTTCCTTGTTTACAATCATTGAGTGAGCCAGTAATAAGAATCTCCCCTGGCCGCGCTACGAACGCTGCGCAGGGAAAGTTTGGTAGTGGGGCTGCCACCTCACTGCTCCCAAACTCGCAGGATTTGTATAAGGTTTTCTCCCTAGACAGATTGCTTTCACTTCAGCTCTGAGGTCTGTCCCCCCATTAAGAAGCATAAGAACAGGATCTATAAGAAGATAGAAAAAGATTAGTAGTTTACAGAAAGTAGAAGATCAGAAAGGAAAGACTCCCTAGCCCTCGCAACCTAATAGCATCGGGGTCGAAAAATACAAGGGGTCGAGAGTGACCAAAATAGGACAGTTAAAAGAAGTATGGCAAAAGTAAGTGGAAGCATTGCCATACTAGTGAAAAGACCCTCCTCCTTTATCCGGGCTTGGGACCGGCAGTGCCTGCAAGCAGACCCAGGCGGAGTTTTTCAAAATTTCTCGATCACTTATTGTCATTATTATATTCTTGTTCCATAAAATACTATGAAGTCTACTAGTAATTGCACTTCTCTTGCTTATTATTTTAGTAATGCCACTGTCATCAGATCCATTTGCACTAAGAGTCACTCCGAGACAGTGGCGAAAATTCCGGGACCAGTTAAAGGGGGCCTATTTTTAGGGGATATTTTTATCATTTAAGGTACTAAAACTGTTTGTGTTTTGGTATACACATAACATAAAGGGGGCCGGGCAAAAGTTTTGCGGGTTGGCCCGCACTCATTTCATTATGCTACTATTCCAAGATATTTAAAATCCTTTATTACTCAAAATATACCCATTTCTATTTCTAGATCATTCCCAAATTTCCCTACAACCATCTTCACCTTTCATTATTAATTTCGAGTCCCCATTTTTTCTACTAATTTTGATCATTTGATGATTTGAATCATTTTTTAAAATAAATCTACTGAACTCGCAAGGCAAAATTCAAATACTTTAGAAATCTTGGTATGATGGCAAATCTGAAATTCAACCATCCAATAAAAGGGAAATGAAATAATTATTTTAAAATTCTTTCGGTATTCGGTTATTGTGCATTACGATTATTGCTTGTTCTGCAAGAAACTGCATCCCTTCGCAAACAATTTGAAATGGGGTTACAGTCGATTGTGCAGTCATTGTCATTCGAATATTCCACGCGTTAAAAGGATATGCCAAACAATCACAAACCGAACTCGCCGTCCACGAGTTGAGACACGCAGCCACACGATTGGAAGGTGGGTACCCAACTTCCACGTACTGCAGTTACACTCTTATATCTCGGCGGAACACAGCTAATACGTGCTGGGCCTTCTCCGAAGTATTAGAACCCTTCGAATGGCTCTGCCAGATTTGAATAAAGTAAATATTACTGAACTTACAAAAACACTAAAAAAGAAAAGTAACGCCGAACAATTCTACTTATCCGGACAACGGTCGTGTGAACGATCAGAATATGCAAATTGATATTCTAAATTATTTAAATTCATAAAAATGTATATAATGTGTTATGTTAAGCTAATGCTCTCAAAATACAAACAAAAATATATTAATTCAAAACAACACAACGTTTCCAAGTTAGCATTTGCACATGGGCACGGTCGGTCCCGAACCTCAACAGCCCGTGGCAGAGCTTTCTCCAGGCTTTCTCCAGGCGGTACTCCGTCCTAGATCCGATGGCGACGCTCTCGGTGGCCGTGGCTCCAAAGCTGCACCGCCGGTAGCTCCTTTGAGTCGGGCTCTCCAACTTCGACCTCAGGTTGCCTCCCTGTTTTCGACTGCTTGCGTGACTGCGTGGCTTGACCGCTGACTGGCTGCCTTAGCAGACTGGCTCGTTGACTCTCGTTGCAGACTGACCGCTCGGAGTGTTTCATTTGTGAACTTGTTTGTATTTTGCTAGCATTAACTGAACATAACACATTGTGTGTATCTATGGCCAATCCTGCAACATAAAGCCCAAAATAACAACCCATCAGAAGCCCACAGTTCGAAGAGACCCCGCATGTTTCTATACAATTAGAGACTATACAGAGCATCCAAAATGCAAGTAATATTTATTTTAACAATGACATTTAAAGTATTATATTCCGTTTGGATTGTATAATTGTAAAGAACCTGTAACAAGGATTGTACTTCAGCTTCTGGGTCAATGATCCCCATCTCGATCAGGTTTTCGTCCAGTTTCCCTGATCCTGTTTCTATACAATTAGAGACTATACTGATTATTAAAGAAAAATAATGTTTATTTTAACAAAACAGTGATATATAATGTATTGTTGCAGTTTACATTTGTATTGTATATTTTTTTAAAAAGACTTAATATGTTTGTAACAAATAATGTACTTTAGCTTCCGGGTCAATGACCCCCACCTCGATCAGGTTTTTGTCCAGTTTCCCTGATCCATTGAGCAAATGCTGAGATGGCTCCTTGTTTTGCTTCTTGACGTAAATGTAGCTTCACTATGCGCACGTTTTGTTGAACTCTCCTTTTGCTTGTAATGGTAAGAGTAGTGGTAAGGGCAAGTTGTTATTTCGTTAGCAATGCAGAAAAATCATACTTGCTATTCGTGTACCGATTTTTTAAATTTTTACTCATCTTTCAACTATATATAGTTAAAATGACGGGAAGGGAATCTGGAACTAAAGAAAACGTGCGCAGATAATCTTCTCCCCCCTACGTCACATACAGGTTTTTTTACTTTTTTTTGACTAAATAAATCTAAATCATCGAGCAAATGCTGAGATGACCCCTTGTTTCGCTTCTGGACATAAATGTAACTTCAAATTAACTTCTCCCCATAACACGTCACACAGAGTTTTTAACTATTTTCACTTAAATAAATAAATAAATAAATAAATAAATAAATAAATAAATAAATAAATGGATAAATGGATCAGGCAACCCTAACTTAAAATTTCAGGAGACGTTGCAACCTGAAGAAAAAACAGCGGTCAGAACGACTTTACCCACCTGGTGCGCGGATTGCGTGTATACAAATACAAAGTTTATGTTTCAATGCGCTGTTTCAGATTTCCAGCAAATATTTAGGTCGCTTATACTTCGTCCGTTGATCGCGTTGGTATGAAGCTATCTAGGAAATGAGAATGCTTTCTAAGTCAGCGTCTTTTTTAAATGATTTAATTGAAAAATTTTTTGATGTGATATATTAGCAGTAGCATTCATAAATGGCGGTGCAAATACGCTATGGGAGTGAACCTAGAGGCGCAGAGGGCGGCCCTGAAGCATTCATTTTCAACTACTTGCAGATTTTACAAATGAGAGCTTGCTGCAATTTCTCAACTGGAGAATGCTTAGTCCATTTGCGGCCTCATAAGTTCTTTATAAAGCGTGAGATCTAGACTTTCTTTTGCACGTTTTCAATGTGCGGGATGTCTCTCATAGTATCGTGACAGAAATATTGTGTCGAGTGAGAAAACTGGAAGTTCTGACAGCTTTGCTGAAGACAACGCTGATGCTAGCGGGCTCCTCTACTTAGTGGGCGCCGCCGTCGTCACAGCGAGCTCGCGGCGAGCTCGCTCTGCACCTGAGCTGGTGGTGGCGCGTGTCCAGCTGGCGCCACTGCCTCTATGGTACGATTTATTTAGTCGTACACATGAGGTAAATCAGCTGTTGCGGTTTTATCCAATCGGGAGCTTACATGTCGCTACAGTGACGTCAATATGGGGACGTTCAAGCTCTCGATTGGATGAAACTGAACAGCTGTTTAACGTCAAGCGCACAATTAAATAAATCTTAGTATAGCTACTCTCCTAGAGCGCGCTGACATGCCGTGTGCGCGGAATTTCAAAATGACGCTCATAGACTCTCGTAATGTATCTTCTATAATAATGCGTGAAATTTTGAAGCTATCATGTTGATCTACTGATATTCACGAATTTATGAGATAAATGTATGTAAAAGAGCCCTACATCCTACATAGAGTCGAACCGTTCTGTTAAAGTGGCAAAGTTTTAAAAGGCTGTAGTCAGGATTGCCATGTGGATAACTACACAGTAAATCCTAGTTTCCACGAATTCCAAGGAACTGAAATAATCGGTGTTCTTGTTATAAAAATTCGTGTTAACGGTGTTTTTTCGCGATTAAAAAAAAATTGAAGGATGGTGGCTCAATTCTGGCTTCAGATTCAGCGCGTCGAAATACATAGAGAAACAAGAGTCAAGTCTTTGATTCTGACTATAACCCCCGCGAAAAAAAAAAAAAAAAAAAAAAAAAACACGATGTTGTTTCGATTTTTAAAAAAATAGTGAGGGATAGGTGTATTTGTTTGCGACCTGATGGAGTAGATTTAATGGATTTATTAATAATTTTAGTTTTTTTACGTTTCCGTATACGTATGTACATACGGAAAATCGATTTCGCGGAAAAAATCTCGAGATTTCAAGAGAAATACACGTTTTGGAATCCCCCTGATACCGAAAACGTGTTTAAGGAAGAATAGCGCATAGGTCGCTTACATGCGCCTGGAGACGGCGCGATAATAGATACTTAAGGTGAGAAAGAAAATATCTAAAATAATAAGAAAAAAAGAGAAAGAAATCTAATAAAAGGAAAAAGTAGAACATGAACATGCTTGAGACACATTTTGTGAAATCCTGCCGACTTTCTTCAGTCCTGGACAGTAATGTTTGTATGTAAGCGAATGTTTAATATGTAAATCGATATCATGCGTTTTTATTTGTATTCTGTTCACATCGGTATCATAGAACAAAAAATGTAATACCCTAATGCTTCGTCGTTTGCAGCTTTGAATTCAACGATTTTAATAACAAATTATTACTATTTTTTAAATTAAAAATTATAAAGTATTCATTAATATTAAACTTAATACTTTAATTTTGTTAAAAGCATGATAAATAATTTACGTTTTTTTTATAATTTATATTATCTTTGTATATACAAGACATACAATTCCCCCCCCCCCATTCGTCTCTGGATCCCCCTACGTTAACTCAAGGCTATTTCTCAGCTGTTTTTTACTAATACCACTAAAATATCTGTAGATTTGTCCTAATATTCAGCTTTCTAGAATATTGAAAATGCATAATTTTCATTATTTGTTTGGTCATCGGCGCAACTATCGGTGGCCGAACGTCTCGCCGCTGACTCACGCAACTAACTACCACAGTAGTTGATGCGTCTGGAAGTTGTACCTACAAAATGAATCAAACTTCGGCGTCACTAAAGCGGGGAACCAATTAAAAACGTACTGCACGGCGCGAGGCCATTCGGTGCGAGGCCATGGTCGCTTGCGCGCCAGTTCAAAAGGGCGCGCATCATAACAGTTTTCGTTTCACGTGGAATAGTCAAGGCAAATAAAAAAATACGTTCTTAAAAAAGGTCATGAAAAAGTTTTTGAAAAAAGAAAACTGTTTTTTTTTGTAATTTCTCCTTGGAGATAATACAATTGAAGAATATAAAAAACGTTTTGAAAAGCGACTCCAAATTTTTCTTTATTTTGTTCCACAACAAAGGAGTAGTAGTAAAAAATGGCGCATGTCTCATTTTCGGTGAAATCCTTGGTGTCGAAAATTGCAAACGTTCCAGAAATAATGCGAAGCAGTATGTGCTGAATTAGCACCATTAGTTGATATTCGTATTGCACTGCTAATTAGTGCAAGTAGTTGTACTGTCTGTCGTAGTTTTTGCATAATTTCTAATTGTAATTAATGCAATTTGTAATTTTTTCGTCAAAACGGCTCAAAATTAATTATTTAACTCTTTGAGCTTGTAGAACAAATATCGATTAGAGAAAATGATTCGGATATCATTTTCATTGACCTCTCTGAATTTTAGAAAATTGCAGAACTTAGAAACATTGCGAGAAGCCACTAATTTTTTAAGCGTCTGGAAAGTCGAGTCCAGTCGCATGAGTGATAGCGTAGGTGTAACGTGGCTGACCTGTTTACTCGAAGGAACTGAATTCGAAACTCAGTGCAGAGATGTTTCTTGTAAACACTTTTGCGGGTTCGTGTACTAGTACAATTTTGCGAGACCGCTACAAGTAATGCGAAAAAGTATCAACTATTGTAGCTCCACTTATTTCTCATATACAGTAAAATACTTCCTCTAACAGCCCGTCTAATGCACATGCTTTTGGCAAAGTGCATAAGAACGGGCATTGACTGTAGTAGTGTCGATAAATAGCCCCTTAACAGGGATGAGGTTAATGACCTGTACAAATCCATCTGAGGAAACACGCACCCGATTCGGCTTTCCGAACTAAGAGAAGGTGATAAATTGTTGACACCTGAAATGAACCCAGACACAATATTATACGCGGTGCAAATTGCCGAAATTAAAAGTCGTCTGGTTGGGATGAAAAATGCCACGGTTCCAGGACCTGATATGATAAAAGTTAGCCACATATCCTCAGGAGCAAAAATTGAAATATTGTCCCTATTGTACACCCAAATTTTATACAGCGGCTTTGTGCCTTCTGGGTGGAAAACTAATCGCACCATCCTTATACCAAAAGAGGGTAAGGATAATACGGTGGTCACTAACTATCGCCCCATCACAATTAGTTCTCTGCTGTGCAGAATCTTTGGGAGCATTATGGACAAACGCATTCGATCCGTGGTGAAGTTCATTCCACGCCAGAAAGGGTTTATCCCTTAACCTGGCTGTTTCGCTAATATTCAAATTCTTCATGAAGCAGTCAGTGACATGAAAAAAACAGAGGGTGGTGTAGGTGTTGGTCTAGATATATTACTGTTCCTCACGCGGCGATTCGGTGGGCTCTGGGAAGGAGTGTGTTTGTGTTAGCATTTGCTGACGATCTGGTGCTGTTAGCAAAAGATGCCCCGGGAGCTCAAGAATTGGTTGATATTGTGGTGGAATATCTTGGGGCCCTCGGAATGGCATTGTCCGTCGCGAAATGTACATCATTTCAAATTAAACGTTTGAACGATCCTGGTTCATTGAGAACCCCTGTCTGGAAAGGTTGGGGGAGAGAATTCGCCTTGTCAGCAATGATCATACTCTTACATACCTGGGCGTGAACTACTGTATCTGGAACAGCTTCCCATCTAAAGCATCCATTTAGAATTTGATGGAAGCAGTGTCGAGGCGCATTTAAAGCCCACTGAGAAGTTGGCATTACTTCATACCTACATAATGCCACATTACCTTTATCAAGTGGTTCTATCCATGCCATCAATATCGATGCTCAGGGAAGCGGACGGTCAAATCAGAGTAACAGTCAGTTTCTACATCTGCATATGAGTACTGCAGATGGATGAGTACTCTATCTGGCCAAGAGAGATGGAGGATTGGGATTGCTGCGGCTCGCCCAACACGTAGAGTTGCGCTGAACCTAGGATTACGATTAGAAAATTCTGCAGATCCTATTTGCAGATGGTTGAGCTCCTGTCCGAGTTTTTACCAACGGACACTAAAGACCGCAAAATCACTGAGACTCAACTGGGCCTATTCTGAACAAGATTTAAGGGCTTGTAAGAAGAAATGTACCGATGACGAGGTAGCCGCCTGGGAGAAACTGGGATCCCAAGGGAGAGAGGTTAGGGCGCATATAAACGATCCACTTATATATGCCTTTTTGACAGATTATCATCTTCAGAAACCTGATCTTTTTATCACTGCACTCCAATTGAGATCAAATACCGCTACCAATAAAACTACTCTTAGTAGAGAAAAGGCCCAGAGAGGATGTATACCGCAGGAAGTGCAATACAGCGGTAGAAACCATGAATCACATCCTCGGTTAGTACATTTTTACGAAGCCAACAAGAATAAAGCGTCATGACGAGATCAAAAACTTCATAGAAGGGAATATACTCCGGAAATCGGACACCGTGGTGTCCACTTTCACCGTTGCCGAAGGGGTTAGACTCAAACCTGAGCTGGTAATAAAAAGCCGGGAAGGGGTCCACGTGGTCGATGTGACTGTCCGCCACGAGGATGAGTCTAGCCTTCTGAAAGCAGGGGAGGAAAATGTTGTAAAATACCAACCAGTCATCCCCCTGGCAGCCCAACTTCATGGAGTACCCAACGCCAAAATCTTGCCAGTGGTGGAACCTCTGGAGCAATGCCAAGACTCACAGTCAGTGCCCTCAAGACCCTGGGGATCACGTCTCGAGGCGATCTACTGACTATCTCGTTAATTGCTCTCAGAAGCTCCATTAAACTTTACACACAATTTGTGAATTACGATGGAGCGATTTAGCATTGCTGGTAGTAAATGCAGGAAAGAAACTTCATTGTCCTATGGGGAAGTCTAGGGAACCCATTGGATTCTAAAATGCCTAGGAATTACTCAGTTACCACGACTTTAAATGGGAAGTGTATGCTATTTAATGTAGCATATAGATAATTGTGTTGTCAGGATCCATGTTTTGTGAATCCTTGGTACCGAAAAAATTGTTCATGAAAAGACGTCTGACCTTCTGTGAATAACTAGAGCTAAAACGTAAGAAGGATTTTCTATTGAAATTTCCAGATCGATCTGGCTGATGTTGCGGCCACTTGATTTTGAAAAAAAAAAAGTTTGGGAGTACTTTTATGAAATCACAAGGATATTTTGAAAATTTTCTCCAAAATTGCTCAAAACTCTTGGATGTTTTTTTAATCTGATAACGAAAAATACTGCTACTATAGCGTATAAACGTTATAGAAATGGGGCATGTCTGATTTTCGTTGAATTCTCTGAAATTTCAAAATTTGCAAAGCTTTCACATTTTCGACGTGTTTTACAATTACAATATTGAAGATGGAGCTTTTTCTCCTGAATACATTTCTTCTTCAAAAATAGATCTTTAAATAATGTCGTATAGATTGTTTTCAAAATATGAGTAGTTCTCGTATAAGTTTGCGTGAAATAAAGCCGATTTTTAAAAAAATTCTGTAAAACAGCGCAAATTTAAAATACATAATGTGTTTCAGATAGTGGGAAGTATGCTTATAAAAATGGTATAAGTCATATTTACATCGAATTCTCTGAATTTTAGAAAATTGAAAATGTTATGAATAATGCGAGAAAATATGTTCTGTTGTAGCACAAGAAGATTTCTATTCATCATAGTACCATTTTATCAAGTGACGGAAAGCCGAAGTAAATTACACAGAAATTGCATAAAAATGTATTCCGATTAGTAATTGTGGACCAACTCGGACGTACATAGGTAATAGAAGCAGCAATCGTTGATGACTACTATATTTTGGGTGAAGACGCTGAATACCAGTGCCTAACTTTGATTTATGTGCGCCCTAGGCTGTCAAATGCTTTAGCGAACTTTTTTTAAATTTTCTATTATAACATTAAAGCTATTTATAATAATTTGAATAAAAAAATATTGTGCGATATTTGTAACCTATGCAAATATTGTGTACGTATAAATAATTGATTATTCGCATACGTATAAATAATTATCACCGCAATATTTATTTAACATATCTTGTATTCATTTTATATGTGAATATCAATTCATATATTTTTGATTAATTAACACTTTCTTTTGTTACAAATATGGAAAGAAATATTTCTATAAAAACATTCAAAAGTTCGTCTTATTAAATTTTACATCTGCTGAAATTCGTCCGCCCTAAAAAAGAGTGCGCACCAGGTTGCAACCTATTCAGCCTGTTCGGTAATCTGGCACTGCTAAATACATATGGTATATGAGTGAAAGGGATTTCGAGGAACTTCAGTCCAGAAGGAAATGTAAAAGGATATGAAATCAGAAGATTGTTCGTTGTTGTTGTTTTTGTAGCAAAGGTTACGGTTTGTGTACAAATTGTAAGAAAATGGGTGCCGTCTGGAAATTGTCACATAACAATCACATAAATTTTTGGGTGCACTTTCAGAAAATCGAACAAATTTCCAAAAAGTATTTCCTATGTCCTTGAGAAAGAAGTAGAAAACAAAGTCAGTGCCTCCTGTGCAAAACTTGTCGGTAAAGATCTTTAAAAGCACCCCCTTCACCCGCTGGACCCTTCTTAGCTCGTTGCGCCAAAAAAATACGTTGCACAGAAAAGGGATAAAGGATAGAAAGAAGAGTATTAAGTCTAATAAGAACAGCTTGCTGATTATCCCTAAATTATACATTAAAATCACAGAATCTTTTTCGCCCTGCAGAATGACACCTCTTTCCCAAGGATCCAGGAATACCGTCAAATACTCATCGCACACTCACGATATTTGAAAACTAGTTTTAAAAGCTCGATAAAATAATATTAAAACGACGTATACTCTTGGACATTAAGGAAAATTGAAATGAATAAAGCATTTAAAAATATTGATATGACCTTATTTTCCTGGACACTGAATTATTTGACCTCAAAAACGGTCAAAGGTCAAAGATAAAACGCAGCATTATTCACCAATCCTATGGTTCGGGAGCGTGTGAAACTTTCGAAGTTAAAAAGCAATCATGAAGTATGTATGCATGCCAGAGACTAACCATTGTGAGTACAGCAGTTTTCAGAAAGAACTAGTATTTTGATAATGTTGTAGGTAATTAGAAGTTGGTAATTATTCTACGATTACTACTACCACCACCACTACAACAACAACTACTACTACTACTCTACTTAAAAACTAATTTCAATGTATGTAATATGTAATTTCTCAACATTTATGTTATGTGAATAATATATGTGAATATAACTTTTTTTTATTTCTAATGTTTGTCAAACTTCTTTCTAAAATAATATATACATTTCTTCAGATTTCTCTTCTGTGAAGAACTTGCAATGGCCTTAAAAAAAGGTATTAAATCATTTGCTGATATTCCAGGACCATCAAGAATTCCTCTCATAGGAAACCTACATCTATATAAATTTGGTATATAAAATTATAGTCTTAAGTTTTATTGTACTTAACGGCTATGATATGTCTATGTGTATTTATATATTTAAAAATTTTGTTTGGGCCTTTAAAGTTTTTAACACCAGGAACACAATACATATCTATTTTGAATAAATTATTTAAAACTTCATAAATAATTTATTCAAACGCATAGAGACATTTTTTGTAACAAAGTAAAACTTTGCAAATCATTGCAAAAAATGATCATTATAGGCAATGTCATTTAAAAGAATAGGTATTTGGTAATGTACTACAGACACATTCTGCAAAATGTATTTCCATACATTAACTTCAAATCATATCATGAAATTAGGATTAATAACAATGGCTAACTAAAGTTTCTGAATTCAGTGTTGCAAATTCTTGTTTTTAATATCTACATATTTATTTGGACTCAGCAACTAAATGTCCACAAGTGTCTCAAATTGTTAAAAAAATACATTACTTTTATTTTCTTTATATACATATTTATAGTTGTGTCAACAACTGGGTCATTAATAACCTTTTAATATTTTACAATTGAAATTATATATTTGTGATTGATTTTATACTTTAAGGTTTTACTGTAACGATACATTGCAAAGGACTGGCTATTGTAAATAGTTGTTCTGATAATATATTAAGCACCTCAATGCTTTTTAAAAATATCACAACAATGTGCACTCTTCCTATGCCACCTAAACAATATTTAATTTTAATATTAATCTCAGCGTGATAAAAAAATTAAAAGTTTCCTTTCATACGAGACTCCATTCCTTTCATTCATGTGCTTTTGGAATTGCCCTTTTAATATAACATGTGCACTTCATTTTTAATAGGTAAGTACAGTGTGAAGAAATACCATGAAGCAATAAGGGAGCTTTATGCTTCATATGGGCCATTAGTGCGTCAAGATCTTGGAAATATTACAACCATACATGTATTTGATCCAGAAGATATTCAAACCGTTTATAGAAGTGAAGGCCATACTCCACATGTAGCCCCACTTCTTGATACATCAAAGCTTTATAGAGAAAAGCATAATATGTCTTTAGGTCTAGGTAATACGTAAGTATGTTTAATAGTCTATCTGCAGCTCCTGTAGTTATTTTTTTATTCTAATGTCAATATATTACATATTTAGAAATGGTGAAGAATGGTATAGATTACGAAGTGCAATAAGAAAAATGATGCTAAGACCAACAGAAGTGCATTATTATTTGCCATTTGTTCAAGAAGTTGCAAATGATTTTGTGCAAAGAATAGAGGAAAAGAAAAATTTTGATGGAAAAGTACATGACCTAACAAAGGAAGTAGGAAAGTGGGGTATGGAATGTATGTACTTCTCAATTCAATCTATAATTACGCCAATAGGATATATTGACATGCAAATATATTTACAGAACAATTTTCATTTCACATAATTTTTAATGTTTTACTGTGTATTAATAATTAATTTATTTGCAAGTGATTTTGGGTACATTCTGAAGCAGTTTAATGTGAGGAGCTAGTTAAGTAACTTGCATGATTTTTAGCGGCAGGTTATGTTTGTTTTGAAGAAAGATTGGGCTGCATGAGTGGCGGAGAAACAGAAGTAAAAAGTGAAGCAATGTTCGAGGCAAATCTAATGATTTTTCAAATATCTGCACAATTAAAATTTTCTCTACCATTGTATAAATATATATCTACACCAAAATGGAGGAAACTTCTGTTGGCTGAAGATTACTTTTACAGGTGATTGAATATGAGTAAATATGTGGCAATGGTTACTTACAATTAGGTATTAGATTATAGCAACCAAATCTTTGTTGCAAAGTACACCAATTTTTGGATACTAAGATGGTAATAAGTTAATCAAAAAACTTTAATTATGCATGTTCAAAAACATGGCCTTATTATGCTTAAATAATATACTAGAGATAGTTTATAAGTTAATTCTTACCAATTTATTTAAGGAATGCTTTATCATACATCAAAAGAGCTTTGAAAAAAGTGGAGTCTGAAATAAGTCAGAACAAATCCCTTCATGGAAAATACAATTTCATGACATACCTGCTTTCCAGAGAAGAACTAAGTATGCAAGATGTTATTATTATTACATTTTCCTTATTTACTGATGGACTTTCAACAGTATGTATCATTCAATTAATACTAGTTATTCCTTATTGCATAAATGGATTAATTTGAATAATGATTACAAATGGAAATAATACATGTAAATCATTAATACCAATAATTCCAACATTTTTATCAGATTATCTCAGAGTGCGTTATAGATTGATGAATTCCATTTAATTCAATATAATTTCTTTCTACAAATCATTACATAAACTTTTGTGGATCTTAAATCAGAATAGTGTAAGATTAGCTTTATAGTACAAATACATAATCTAATTTCCTGTTTACAAGATTGTGATCATATTTAATAGAATGAGCAAATATTTTTGGTAGTACTTTTGAGATAAAATTATTAAAAAATTGTAGCAAAAGATTTTAAAATAAAATAATGATAGTAATAAGGTCTTGTCACACTATATTTAATACAAAGTTTCATTGTTTTGTTAATTCAGACTGTTCCGGCCCTTTTGTATAATTTGTACTGCCTTGCTACAAATCCCGAGGTCCAAGAAAAAGCCTTTAGGGAGGTCATAGATGTCATTGGGAACAAAGAAAAAATAACTGCTGATGATTTAAATGATCTCTCTTATTTAAAAGCCGTCGTCAAGGAAACATTCAGGTACAGTGGGTATTTTATAGTTAATAAACCATGTTTTCAAGATGCTTATTGCACAAATGAAATAAAAGTTAAAAACGAACTAAGTGACTTTGTAAGAGTATTGCAAAAAGTAGTTACTAAAACAAATGAAATAATACTAACTTCCATCCCAACTGCTACTTTGGCTTTTGTGACTGTACATACATTGTTTTGAACAATAAGTCATATAAATTAATTTCATTTTACAGTTAAGACATAAAATCAAGTAAAACTGTCCCATAAAAACGAAATAAAACTTAATTCATCAATAATCAATAGGTCTTAGGTTCGTGTCCCGGCTGTGGCCGGATTTTCAACACTCGCTAGATAGTTAGGATGAATTCTGTTACTATCTGAAGGAGAATTTTAGCAGCTGGTTGGTGTGATTGGTAGTTTTCCGGGGTTTCTTTAATGAATACCAGGCAAATGCAGGAGCAGTATTCTAAGAAATGGGCCACGGACTTCCCACGATCTTTCCTTCCTCATCCTTGTCGTATTCTTGACCCCTTACTTATGCACACACACGAACTACATGCTGGGAGACTAGTCAAGAACTTAGAGCTTGTCCTGTCTGGGATGGTGCCCTGCTGGTGGGAGGTACCTGGATTGGGAAAACCCCACTAACTGACATTCAATCAATTAATTCATCAAGTTATTAAATTTCAATGAATATTAATATATTTTGTATTCAGTGCAGTACATTATTGTGTAATAAATTGCTATCGATTAATAAATGTATTTATGCCTTTTTCAAAATCCAAATGGAATTTTACTCATAAAATACTCACCAAGAGAATAATTAGAGGAAATATTGAGGTGGTTCACCCTGGGCCTGAAACCAAATGAAAAAGTCATTTAAATTTTTATAATTTGAAGATTTTAATTAAATAACAAATGCAAATATTAATTTTAACATTTCATCATGGTCAGTCATGCTACATCCTTTATTTGGTAGGAATTTTAATAATCAATTTTGTTATCATTAAATTCAAGAGCCATTGACCTTTTCTGTAATTAAAAGTAAGAAATAACTAATGGCCTGCAGCAGCAGAAATGCTGCTGAATGATATCACACAAAATGGTTTTCCAATATGTAACACACACATTGCTCAAGAAGAACAAATAAAATACTCTCATACAGCACTGCAATAAGTTATTTTACTAAAAACAAGTCTGCACAAATACTGCAATAACATAGTATAATACATATAAACAGTACAATAGTTCTTTACTTATCAAGAATATCCAAAAAGTTGCATTCCATAACTCAAGACTCAAAAATATATATACATACAGTAACTATCTGTAGTGTCAATTACAGAAAGACTGTGGTGTAGATGTCAAACTGCTCACCTTCCATCCCTAGAAGTGGGGTTTAATTCCTGGTCACTCCAGACAGAATTTTTGTTGGACAGAGTGGGTTTGTAGTAGGTTTTCTTAGGATATTCATTTTTTCTTAGGGTGATTTCTCTGCTTTTTACACTTCCATTGCTCCATTTCACTAATTGTAATTTCATTAAATCAACCCAACTTATGTGCTAGCACATGTTAAGAAATCAGAGATAAATTAAATATAGATTTGGGAGATATTGTGATTAGAATGTTGTAATTAGTAATGGGAAATGAGCTCAGGGTAAATAATAAAAAATAATCATAGGTGGTCAATTTGTGATGTAGCTGTTATTTTTAGCATTTTCATTTATTAAATATCGTTCCAAGAGTGAAGGTGCCAATTCAATGTGTAAAAGTCTTTGAAGACAAGTGATCGAAATAAGATTTGTAAGCAATAAGTATGTTATAAGAATAAGTTTAGAGAACATTTATACTTTGGCATTTTGTGTTATTATGCAGTCAGATGCAATTTATCTGATTGTATTTTGCAGAATCCTATTTCTGTCATGAGCTAATCAGTAGGCCTACTGAGGTGATTCTCAGAATCTGCTTTATTATGTTATTATTAAGGGCAGACTATTATTGAGAAAAAAATATATTTTCAGGTTCTTCCCAGTAGGGACAGAAGTATCAAGAATATCACAGAAAGATTTAATTCTCTCTGGCTATGAGGTTCCAACTGGAGTATGTGCATTATAATTTTTCTTTTCTTGAAAGTTTTATATCTGGCAGGAAACTTCAAATGTGACATCTGTTTCAGAGCCGTCTTGATCTTTCACCGAATGTTCATTTTTCCTCTGAAAAATACTTTAAAAATGCAAATACATTTCTACCAGAAAGATGGATAAGAAATCGTGAACAAGCATCGATACACCCATACATCATGACCCCATTTGGACATGGGACACGAACATGTGCTGGTGAGTTGTCATGTACTTGGAATGCAATAGGCCTATTATATTGATATTTTTCCCACTGAATGTAAAAGCTCAGCAATTAGAATATTTAACCTGTTCGCTATAAATTTAATCATGTCGAGCCTACAATTCAAATCGAAGGGTTTAAACCTTTATTTCTATCAGGTTTATCGTCGAGTTTCTTTGATCTTTCGAATACTGCGATGGCCCCTTGTTTTGCTTCTGAACGTAAATGTATCTTAACTATCGGTGCACGTTTTCTTGAGTTCATTGGGGAATAGTTACTCAAATTATCGTTCTCCATGTTATCGCAGCAATACGTCGATTGCTCCACAAAGGACACGATGAGGGATAATAGCCATTATACTGCGATAATAGCTACTATATTACTCTGCCTCTCAAGGGCTCTGGCCCTATTTCACGGTGACATTATGTCACTGTTATTCGCGTCTTTCTCTGTCGGTCCGGTAGATGTCACGTGATCGCAAACGTATAGCAGTGCTGGATACAGTCGCGATCATGCCGCATCTAGCGGCACGAGCGAGAAAGACAGTGCATAATGCCAGTGCAGTGACATAAAGGGCATTGAGGGTCAGAGTTAGAAAAATCACAGTATAGCTGATTAGGCTTTCCAAATAGTTTTTATTACATAGGAGAGAATATTTGCCAAAACCCCTTGTATCCACCTGTATTTAGAATTCAATTTAATTACTACAGGTCTGGATCCCAGAATTTAGGAAAACGTACAAAGAGTAGTACACTTCTCCCCATAGTGTGTCCCACAGTTTGCTAACTGTTTTGACGATGAATAAATAAATCATATAGGAGATATATTCTGCTTACAGGAATTTTATTGTTGGTCTCAGTCTAGTTGGTCCCAAGACCTTTAAGGTTGCCTTTCACACCTCGTCTGGTTCTAAGATTGAAGAGGGCACTAGGTCTACAGTTTATAAAACTAATCTGCCTGCCGAATTCTTTAACCAAGCTCCGTGAAGTCATGGAAGTAAACCAGCTCGCGACATCGCGAGTCCCCGGATTGGTGATATCTGGGAATTCCATATATTAATGGCGCTAAGCCCCTGGCCGATAGGGGTAAAAGGCAATGACTTACGACTTAATTTGACATATGACTGACAATGTTAAAGGAGAAATATATGCTAAGATGTCAAAATGTTACAGCCACGTTTTAAAAATGCTCCATTACAGCAATTTTAAGCATTAAAATGTCTTGAAAATTTACTATGTGGCTTTTGTCTTTTTGCAATTTGCCACATATTGTTTTGTCATAAACTACAAGAGAAATGCACATTTTGCTTACTTCTAAACATTAACACACGAGTGACTTACGTCATTTTGTATCTCGTGTAATGAAAAAATAACTTATTTCATTTTACCATCTTAGCACAGAATTACTCCGCGATCAATGCCAAAATTTCTGGGAACGTTGTTACGCAAGTAACAGAATAAAAAAAAACTTACAGTCCCCACTTCGAATACATATGTATCTAGGACACCAGATGAACGTGACCTTGGTATTATATTTTGTAGCACAGTAGTATGATAATAATGTGAAGGAATGGGTCGGGCGAAAAGTTAAAGGCGGTGGTTCATGAGCGCACTGAACTGTCTTCAGGTGTCGATCCTACGAACAAATACAAAAGCTTCCAAAATTGAACGAAATGGCCAACCTCCAGGTTCGGGTATTAGATTACCTTATATTAAACCTCTAAAAGGTTAGGATAAATCACAAAGACTTCTCCACTGAAACTGAGGAAGATCCAAAACAATTATAAGAGGAAGGGAAATAACTAGAAATGAAATAGCTGACTAGACAAAATGTGCCACGAAGATACCAGAGATAAATATCTTTAAGGTAGATACGAAAGCTTTTAATTAAACATTCAGTGGCAGAACTGGGACTTTAAACTCACGAGGATCAAGGACTTACTAAAACCTTGGGCTTCCACATCCCGTCGTGTTAGGCGCAAGATCATTCATCTACACCTTGGGATCGGACACTGCCACTTCTCTCAGGGATGCTTTCTAAGCGGTGGCCCATCTTTATCTGCAATAAATGCGGAACTGACGTTAACGTGGAGCGTGCTGTCGTCCACTGTGGTATGGCAAGAGACAGCCGACGAAAGCATTGCTATTTCGCTTTTCTAGGCATATCATCTTACCGCCCTCGTAACGACGAAGCCTCTACATATTTTTAATTTAGGAATTTGCTGTTTAATCTGAGAGGAAGCTTATGCTAATTAACATGGACATTATTCACCAAATTATAGTGCTCATCCCGCTCTTTTCCTGCCGGGTCTTTAGTTTTACTGCTGGACATGACTGTTCACAGTTCGTTTTTTAGGCATTACTTAGTATTTTAAAACATTATAGCTTGGCACTATTATTGCTTGTAAGTTCTTACGATAATTTGACGCGGGTGCCCAGGACCTTAAATGTTGAGAAGTTTTTAAACTTTAAATATCATCATCATCATCATCATCGGCGGCGGCGTCAATTCCTGAAAATAATCGACTATTTCCAGACTTTGAACTGCGGCATCAACATCAGACTGTAGCTACAATCCGCCTGTTGTAGGTTCACTCTTCCTCCTAGATTCCTGCCAAAATACCTAGACTTTTTCTTTTGTAGGAGGGACAGCATTGTCCGTCGTATTTTGAGTCAAATTGCCTTAAAATCTCTTAGCGTTTATCTTAAACAACTGATTAAGAGCCTGGAAATTTACTATACGCTGGATGTGTTGAGGTCATGGATATATTATTATTATTATTATTATTATTATTATTATTATTATTATTATTATTATTATTGTTGTTGTTATTGTTATGGTTTAATGGATTATCACAAAATTGATTATCTTTTTCAGGCCGGCGGTTTGCAGAGCAAGATCTTTATATCATCCTATCTTCAATCTTGCGAAAGTTCCGCATATGTTACACGAATCCTAAACCTTTGGAACAAGTTTATAGTACTCTCCTCTTTCCTGATGGACCTGTCAAAATGCAGTTTATACCAAGATCATAAATTACATCGACCAAAATTAATTTCGACAAAGTTAGAGACAATGCAGAGTGAATCCAGTATTTTAATAAATATATTTAAGGGCATTTCCCAGGAGGTAAAAACTATTTTTTCGAGTTTTGAAAGTGTTACAGAACAAATAAAAAGTTGAGATGGAAAAAGACGTTTCAAATTCTCCCCAAAATCAATTTTGCATGGAAAGCTATATTGCATTGCCAAACGCCTTCGAAAATACGGAAATCGCCATAAGATTGAGCCAGGAGTAATGCCATTACATTTGGTAAGGATAAGAATGCAAGAGCCTTTGAGAAGTTGCCAAGGTTTTGTGGTAATCTGTGTGTAGCGTTACAGCTGTGTTTTAGTGTTGCGATCTGAACGTTTTGGTATGTATAGAGGAATTACTCTAAGAAGGCACCAGTATGACAGGTCGGTGAACAAATAAACGTCATGTAGGGCGATGGCTTTGTAAATGTTAGTGAGGAAGCCACATACAAACGAGCTAACTGTAATTGAAATTATTGACGAATTGAGTGCATGGACGTAACCTGCAGTTATGTTGCCAGCAATGGCCAAACAGTAGCTGTCAAAACGGTCCCTTCTTATAGTAATCTCTCTATATCACCATATGATTTGTGACCTGTCTCACAACGTAAGACTCCCTACAGACCGGCGCGGAAGACCCGCAGCTTACGCGGAATAACAGCAGTGGGAATTTCGCGTCGCGTGTTACCTGATGACCACGTTCAGACCTGCGCGGCAGGGAAGCGTCGCGGCAGTGGATTGCCTGCAGTTTTGTAACACAGTCGGACGCGTTTCGACCGCTGCCGCTCGAGATTCGTGGAAGTTCGCGAAATCTTCGGAAATCTTCGCTCCCCTCTGGATCGGGTTCCCCTTGCCTTTGTTTTTGGATGTGGAAAACTGTCACCAAACGATGAGTCATAAATGATGCTCTGGGGTGAACGGTTCCGCCGCCGCGTCTAGTGCGGAGCGTTCCACGCCGCACCTGCTGCGCGTCTTCCGCCCCGTTCTGTGAGAGCCTTAATAATGAAGTCATTTTGCAACAACGCGATTACATCAAACTACATTTTCTTGTATTTCAACGCATGTGATGGATGTGGAAAATCTCATATTATTCCCTGTGAATGGTGCGATAAAAATTTTTGCTGTGTTAATTACATTTCCGTAAGTCTTACTCATTGGAATACATTTTATATTATTTCTACAAATACATTTTTAATAATAAAATAATTTTATTAATAATTTACATTTAACATGCTACCCTTCTTACCACCACTCCTAAAATGCGTTTGCTAATATTATTTTTGCAGCCGTATGTAAGATTTATATAAAAGCATTAGTATGAATTATTAATCCAATGTTATTTATGCAAACATATACTTTCTTTCACTTACTGAAAAATATGGGTGAAATTTCCGATTATCTTTTATTTTATATAAATAATGTCCAATAAAGAATTTATGAAGTAGGTAATTTTAAAAATTGTTTTGATTTGATAACTATTTTCAACCAAATGAAGGCCTATTGTTTGTGATAACTTCTGACACAACCTCATACATCTCAAACGAGAGATACGTTATTGACAAAAAAGGGTTTCTTGTCATCATTGTAGTCTAAGGTCTAAATGTCGCATCCGAGGTCAATCCAGCTGGCGAGCAAACCAAGTTCAGGAGTTATTGAGGCCTGTTACAACGTAAAATTGGCCTTTGTAAGGTTCTATATCTTATTGACATATTCTACGTGAGTTGAAAAATTTTGTAAATTGACATGTTGGATTAAGAAGAATGCAATGACGTGTGTCCCTTAACAAATTAACACAAGTGTGTTTGCTAGTTCATAAGATTCGAATCCCCGCGCGGAGATACGCGTTAGCTCGTGTATTACTGTATTCAGTCTTAATTTGTTACTTGTTTCGATACAGATTATTCAAAAGCGTGGGAATTCATGGAGATGTTTGAACTCATTTTCCTTCCCACAAGGGCACAGAGTATCTTGTAACATACAAGACTCCAAAAAGGAGAACATAGATTACTCCATGTTCTTAAAAAATACACAGATGAGCAAGTAAAGTTAGTAATCATTTTTAAATCAATTGTATTTTAAATCAATTTAAAGCAGTTGTGTGCAGAGATTTTAACTTTGATTTTCCGAACTACTCTTGGGAAAAAGTGTAGTTTTTCAGTTTAATTAATTCCGTCGGTTTAGATATTACATTAGGTCAAATCATAATTAACAAAACAGCAACTACGAGGTGGATCAAGAAAGTAGGTCTCCCTATGTCTAAAAAACGTGTAAAATATTTATTGTAGCAGTTGCATTTATTGTGTTGTGAGTGTGTGCTGCACTATTTTTCACATAATCGCCTTACAATTAAGATACACTATGCGATCAAAAATATCCGAACACGTCCAAAATGGTGTTGTCACGATCGCGTTTTTCACGGAGGGGGCTTACACCCCTTGTTGTTTTGTGTGGCACTATCACGGCACAGGCCTACGTTGATATTTTAAACACCACCTTGCTTCCCACTGTTGAAGAGCAATTCGGGGACGTCGATTGCATCTTTCAACACGATCGAGCACCTGTTCATATTGCACGGCCTGTGGCGGAGTGGTTACACGACGATAACATCCCTGGAATGGACTGGCCTAACAGAGTCCTGACTTGAAACCTATCGAACACCTTTGGGATGTTTTGGAACGCTAACTTCGTGTCAGGTCGCACCGACCTACATCGATACCTCCCCTCAGTGCAGCATTTCATGATAATTGTGCAGCCATTCCCCAAGAAAACTTCCAGCACCTGATTGAAAGTATGCCTGGGAGAGTGGAAGCTGTCATCAAGGGTCTTGTGTTCCAGCATTACCGATGGAGTGCGCCACGAACTGGTAAATCATTTTCAACCACGCGTCCGGATACGTTTGATCACATAGTGTGTATGTCATACCGTGGGATCAACATATCCCTATGTCATAGTAGTCTGCCATTTAGGCTAGAAACCAGCGTAGCTCTAGCTCTAGCTCTAGCTCTAGCTCTAGCTCTAGCTCTAGCTCTAGCTCTAGCTCTAGCTCTAGCTCTAGCTCTAGCTCTAGCTCTAGCTCTAGCTCTAGCTCTAGCTCTAGCTCTAGCTCTAGCTCTAGCTCTAGCTCTAGCTCTAGCTCTAGCTCTAGCTCTAGCTCTAGCTCTAGCTCTAGCTCTAGCTCTAGCTCTAGCTCTAGCTCTAGCTCTAGCTCTAGCTCTAGCTCTAGCTCTAGCTCTAGCTCTAGCTCTAGCTCTAGCTCTAGCTCTAGCTCTAGCTCTAGCTCTAGCTCTAGCTCTAGCTCTAGCTCTAGCTCTAGCTCTAGCTCTAGCTCTAGCTCTAGCTCTAGCTCTAGCTCTAGCTCTAGCTCTAGCTCTAGCTCTAGCTCTAGCTCTAGCTCTAGCTCTAGCTCTAGCTCTAGCTCTAGCTCTAGCTCTAGCTCTAGCTCTAGCTCTAGCTCTAGCTCTAGCTCTAGCTCTAGCTCTAGCTCTAGCTCTAGCTCTAGCTCTAGCTCTAGCTCTAGCTCTAGTTGTAGTAGTCGTAACAGTATTGTTATTGTTATTATTACTATTAACGCTATACTTTTCTTCTATTCCAATTGATTCTACATTCGGAGATAAAGGCGTAGATACTTGGCTGCATTCGATGTTTTTAGCTACTATTAGTGCTACGCCACCGGATGCTTTGTTGGCACTTGGGTCTTCTTTAAAAAATCTAAATTCTTGACTGTGAAACTTTTCTCCTGGAATTAGATAGGTTTCGATTACACAAGCTAATCCATTTTCATGTTTTTTTTTTAAAAATATCTAAATTCATTTTCTTGGCGTTTCAGTCCATTGGCATGCCAGTTTAAAAAAAATAATATTAGTTATTTTATTTGGCATAGTTCAAATTTGTCAGAACAGTCTTTACTGTATTTTCTATTTTGGGAGTGAGCGCTAACATGACTTGTGATTCGATGTTTGAAATTAGATGTGATTGATCCTGTTTGAATAATGATGAATATGAACTTTGTTTGGCTATTAAGATTTTGATTAGGATGAAGTTTAGGATGTGATGGTACTTGTCTATCGGGTACATTGTTAGAATAAGTATTGGTTTGATAGGACATGTTAAAAGGTGGGTTTATGTTTTTTTAAACTTTTTCATTGGATCTGCTGCCTTTTTATACATACTGCAGCCTTTATAGTTAGAAGTACGTTCGTAAACACAATTTACGCATTTAGGGGATTTAATTTTGGTACACTTGAAGTAGTGACCGGTACATTTGACACACAGGCTGAAGGCCACAATTTGCCCTGAATGCCCAAATCTCTGACTTTACATTGGATTACATGAGACTTTCTTCTCTGAATTATGATAACACTGCACAAAAAGCGGTTAAGTTTGAAAATTTCTTTACTTTGATAAGTATTTTCTAAATAAATTGCACTTACAGGTATATGGCATTTGTCTTTATTATGAAGTTTCGCTACTTTAATTACTGGAAATTTTAGTCTTGTCAGTTCCTGGAGTATTTCACTACCTGGAGTACTTCCGAGTGCGTAGTGGGAATGTCCTTCATTACAATGGCTAACGTTTTTACAGAAGGATCTTTAAAAGAATGGAATCCAATTTTCTCAGTTTCACAAAATTTTCTAAAACTTTTATAATCACATATGGAAGTAAATTATATTTTAATAGCGTATTTCGCCTGTTTGGTTGTGAAGTCGTCCTTAACGTTCTTTTTAATAACATCTATCAAGAGTTGGATGATGCGAGAGTTGCATTATGCACTAATTGGGGGTATTTTGATAATTAAATCGTTCACAGGTTCTTCATCAGTCCCAATGTCTCTAGAAATTTATATCTACTTGAAACAGAAATATTGTACCTGGGCATTTCCTCTTTTGGCGAGAGTGACCTCTTTCGTTTGCGCTCATTACCATGTTCCTGCGTACCTTGGAGCTGGGGTTGTTGTGACTGTAATTGCTGTTGCGGATGCGGTTGTGGAGGCACATGATATTGAGAGAGAGTTGCATTTCTACCATTTGGTGCTGATGTTGGAGGTGTTGTAGTTGCTGTTGAAGTATTGCTTGACCTGGGATGGGTTGCACAGGTTCGCTGTTAAACGAGTTTTCACCATTTTCACTATAAGTAGCGGCTTTGAATTAGTTGTCCCGTAACGGAGCAACCACTTGTGATCATTAACTAGTGTAAATTGATTTGTTGGCTTTCCTATAACTAAAATACAACACTTTTTCTAACGTGGTACTGTTCGCACAGCTCACAAGAACAACACTGGCCCTGAGAGTTATTGCACTGATCACTGCGGGTTGACCACTGCCAAAAGCGATAAGACTGAGCTACCTCGGACACGAAGCGTTCGCCTCGGCGGCTCGAGCCGGACTGGAAACATTCTGTTACAATACTCTCATATCATGTTTTAATAATATGCCTTACGATATTTCTGTTGTAAAGAACAATTTGAAACCATGGAGACTACGCATGTAACAAATTATATTGTTCTGGCTAACTAGATCTTAAACATGTCAAGAATTCAACATTTTGTGCAGTGCAACTCAAAGTAGATTCTTTAATAAAATGATATTTGTGTGTTCAGCCTCTTTTGGGACGAAATGCATTTGGAAGGACTAGTCCTTTTTCTGCAAAAGTTTAACAAACGTTTTTAATGATCTTTTGTAAAAAAACAATAACGTAAGTAAGTCACTTTAAGACAAATATTACAGATTCGTAAATGTATAGGCAAGGCAGTGGTAAGATTCCATGTTCAATGAAGAGAGGCTTGCAAGGGTAACGCGGATGGCATTTTTTCATTATTCGAATAATTTTCTTTTGCAATCTAAAGATCTGAGTACTACGTGATGAGTTTCCTCAGAATTTTATATCATATTTCAGGCGGGAAATACTCGCATCGAGCAAAATACACGCAACGAGCTGGATGAAGACTGACAGAATTTGATAGAATTCTGAATGCGTAACATAATGAACTTAATATAGTGTTTAATTTTGTTATATGTACATTCGATTTGAGGTTTGACTCAATTGAGAGACCTAGAAATTTTGTTACCTGAACATGACCTAATTGCATATTATTCATTTTCAATGGAGCATGCGATTGCTGATTTGAAATGCAAAAATGCATTGAAACTGTTTTTTCTTCATTAACTACCAATTTGAAACTTCTAAAATCGTACTATTTATTGTTTCTTTTTTGCAAAGAACATTCGTATCATCGGCAAACCGTTCTTCCGTTTTTAATAGACGAAGGCATATCTTTTACGTATATCAGAATAGGACCTAAGATCGAACCTTGCGGAATCCCATATTTAATTAGTAAAGAATTGGAAAGATAAGTAAATAATGTCCTTTCGTGCCAGTACGGCATTTTTACTCTTTGAGATCGCATTTAATGATTATCCTAAAATAGTTTTACTTGAAAGTTTCGTGACAAGTTAAAAATAATAGATACCAAAACATTTTAGGGGGGCAAATTTCTCTCATTTCTCTCCCCGTGGATCCGCGCCTGTATGTATAATATATTGTATTTCAATTATAATTAATAAGTAATTTTATTGTTGTATGTTAAATACCTTAGTTTATAATTGTGTAAATGTGTTATTTACTTTGTATATAATATACCCAACAATAAAGTTGAAGGAACAATAAAGTTCCGAAAGGTTTCGAACTAAGATATTTTTTGCAATGCAATGATCAACAACTATAAACCATTTCTAAAATAAAATTATGGATAAAAAATTAATTTAAACAGTGGTTATGTATAATAATTTATAATGAAAATTTAATTGAAAATAAAGTTTTAAACGTCTCTTCATGTGAGAAATGCAAGCTCGATGAAGGTAGTACAAGCCATATTCATTTGGTTCGAACACATAAACTGACACTGTTACCATAATCTATTATTGCTTATTTTAATTTTTACAAAATTGTGACTATGGGAGTTTTTTTAGTTTATTTATTTAAAGTCGCTTTTCAACAACTGGGTCATAAGCGACCACGAGAATCAATTTATAATTTACTCAAGAATATACATTTTTTACAGTTATGCCATTATACAATTACATACAATTCATACAAGCATATAAATGGTCAAAATGTATTAATATTGTGGGTACTTACTTAATTGGGATGGGTACATATAATTATTTATTTACATTACACAAGTTTTGATATTAACAACATGTTTGAAGAATTATTGTATATAAGATTAAGGTATCAATTTTTGATGCTTTTAAAAGATGTAAGACTTTTATACATTCTTCTGGGGAGGAGAAGAAATTATATAGTCTTTTAAATTTAAGGACTGACTTATACGGGCTAGTTCAGGGCACTCCAAAATAATATGGGATGCAGATACAAGGGATCCACATTTAGGACAGGGGAGTGGGTCAGCTTTTGTTATTAGGTAAATGTGTGAGAGATTAAAGTAGACAATAAGCAGTCTGGTAATTTGGACTTGTTGGAATCTAGTGAGTTGGAGTTTCGGGAGGGCGGGTTCAATAACGGATTTCTTTACGAGGTGAAGTTTGGAGAAGGTAGTCAGCCATTTTTCATTCCACTGTTTCTTAACCACATTTTAAATATATAGTTTGATATCAAAATAATAGAGATGAAGGTTCCGTTGTTTTCGTGTGTACATAATTGTTCGTGGATTCTTTCAATTATGGGATTTTTAGAAAACCTGTTGACTATTGCATTCAAGGTAGCCATAGAGTCTGAGTGAATCACTATTTTGCGGTTTTCTCCATTTTGAGAGACTAATTTAATGGCTTTCAGGATGGCCCAGGCTTCACAAGCGAAGCTAGAAAAGTATTCTGGTAACCTGAATTTAAAAGGCATTGAGCGGGGTTGTAGATACAATTGCACAATCAACTTTGTTTTCATATTTTGATCCATCTGTATACACTTTTTCTAAATCATGATAGTCTTCATAAAGAGAATCAGATGCGATGAAACTATTTTTTGAGAGATCAAGGATTTTTGGAATCTGTGTAGTCATTGTATTAACTTCAAGTTTAAAGGATTGCCAAGGAGGGATGTGGTGAATCCTTCTCTGTAGATTGCGAAGAGTTTCGATATTAAATTCATCTTGATAAATTGGGATTCTTTCTCTAAGTGGTTTTGGATATTTCATATGGATTGAATGGTAATCTGTTTTAAAAAGGCTGAAGATATATTTGAAGGTCAGATTAGTTGAGGAATTTAAAGTTGAGTAGCCAATTTTTAGACATAGTTGTTTCCGCTGCAAGTTGAGAGGGAGTAGTCCTGCTTCTACAATAAGGGTGTTGATGAGGCTTGATTTAAACGCTCCTAAACTTATACATGCTGAATTTATAATAGGGTCTAGCGTCTGTAGTATAGATTTGTTAGCTGAACTGTAGATTACAGCTCCATAATCTAATTTGGCTTGAATAATAGCACGATAAGCATTAATTAAACATTTCCACTCTGCTCCCCACTTTCTAGATGCTAATATCTTCAGTATGTGCAGCCTGGTTTTGCATTCGGACTTTAACAGAGAAACGTGGTTCTTCCAAGAGTGCTTCTGGTCGAAGGTCATGCCCAAGATTTTACAAGAGTATGTACGACGTATTTGATGGTTTCCAATATAGAGGGCAGGATTTACATTTAAATGTTTTGAGCTTCTAGATATTATAATAAATTCCGATTTAGTTCTTGAAAGGGAGAAACCTGAAGAACTTGCCCATGTTTGATTTTTGTTTAAAGTTTCTTGGATTATTTTAGTTGTTACTCGGAGATCTTTGCCGCAGCATACAATGGAAATATCATCAGCGAAGAGAAATAATTTACTTGGTGCTTCTATGATAGTAGTAATTTCATTTATTGCTATTAGAAAAAGGAGCACGCTAATAACTGAGCCCTGAGGGAGGCCATTCATCATTTCCCTGCGTGTTGACATTTTATCAAACATGCGTACACGCAGATATCTATGTTGCATAATTTTTTTCAAAAAAGCCAGTGAGTTGTCTTTAATATTCATTGAGATAAGATTACGATTAAAAATCATTTCGTAAGCTTTCTCAATATCAAGCGAAACAACAATTGCATGCTGGCTAATTGATAGAGAATCACAACTTTCTGTGTCGATGCTTATTAGAGGGTCGTTGGTTGATCTATGTTGTCGAAATCCATTTTGGAAGGGGGATAGTAAGTTTCTTGTTTCTAGGAGCCATCTGAGACGGTTGCCAATCATTTTTCTAGTACTTTGCAAAGAGTACACGTCAATGATATTGGTATAAAGTTACTGGTTTTAGATGGATCTTTGCCTGATTTCGATGCAGCAATTACAAGAGCTTCTCTCCATTGCTCAGGGAAAGATTGGGAGGTCCAGATGCCATTATAAATTTTTATGAGGTATTCAATGGCATATTTAGGAAGACTCTTCAAGAAAATATTAGGAATATTATCAGGAACTGGTGCAGAGTTTTTACTATGTTTTATAACATGAAGGAGTTCATCCATCAGGAATTCACAGTTAAATGAATCATTGTTGTTAATTAGGAGGTTTTATATGTTTTTTGAGTGGCTAGGGATATAGACGGAATTAATTTACGAATGGATGGGTCATAGTTATTATTGCTGGAATTGTTGGCGAATGAATCTGCCAGAGCATTGCAGATGTCTTGAGAATCCCTGATTTTTACCCCGTTTTCATCTTCTAATATTGGAGGTAAGCTAGTTGAATAAGAGCCGCTAATTGATTTTATTTTATGCCACATAGTTGCGGACGGTGTTTGGCCCGTAATAGAAGATGTAAAATATTTAAAAGATCGTAGCATAATATTATTAAGAGTTAAGCGGGCTTTAGCTCTAGCTTTCTTATATAATATGCCCAGTTCTATCGATTTATATTTCTTATATTTTCTAAACGCTTTCTTCTTTTCTTTGATGGCTAACGTTCAATTTTTATTCCACCATGGGACTTCACGGTTCCGGATAATCCCCGAAGATTTAGGGACTGTCGGGTGAGCAGCTGAATCAATTAAGTCTGTAAAGGCTTGGATGATTTGGTTAGTCCGATCTGGTGCCCACTCATTTATATCGGGAAGTTTGTTGATGTTATTATCGACATATGATTAAAATAAGGCCCAGTTAGCTTCGGTACTAATCCACTTCTGATGAGTGCGGGTAATAGAGTATGGCTGAAATCAGAAAGGTGAATAAACAATGGGTAATGATCGCTGTCATAAAAATCATTGCTAGAAAACCAAGAAATACGAGTTTCAATGTCGTTGGATGAAAATGCCAAATCGATAACACTGCCTTTTGCATATCAAGTAGAAAAATAGGTATCATTGCCCGTATTAAGAAGAATAATATAATCATTCTTGTCAAGCCATTCCCCAGTGATTCTGCCCCTTTGATCTGTACTAGAATATCCCCACAGTACATTGTGGCTATTAAAATCTCCCATGATAAATGATTTTGGGAGTTGCTTATCAATGTCATCAAGTTCAGTGATGTTTATATCTTGGCTAACTGGTAAATATAAGTTAAAAAGTATGACAGTGAAGTTAACTTTAATTCTAATTGCAGTTGCTTCGATTTGCGTTTGAAGAGGAACATTATATAAGAAACATTCTGGTGTAGTATAAATTGCATCGCCACCACTTGCAATGTTGGAATTATTTCTATTACCAAATGTAGATCTGTATCCAAACAATGAGCCACAATTTTGAAATTTATAGTTTGTTTCTTGGAAGCAGATTATTGCAGAAGCAGGTTTGAATTTATTAATGAGAAGCTTGATGAATGGTTTTCTTGCAAAAAAAATCAATTCCATTGAATAATGTCCATTGTAATTAGCTGAATTTGTTTATTTTATATTAACTTCAGCTAGAATGGCAATAATGGAGAAGGTTAGATCACCGGTTTTCTGAATCTTCTCTAACATGAAGTTTTTCATTCATATCTGCATCAAGTTTTTTGATGATTCTGGAGCATCTATTTTTCACACCCCGGTTCGGTAAGTATTGGTGAACAGCTCTTAATATTACTGTTAAAGCTGTAAAATCATCTGTGAATTTTCTGGTAATTGCTACAGTACACTTGTTACCCTTCGTTCTGTCAAAGAAACTTTGGAGTTGATGTGTATTTAGTGGGTAGTGGACATTAGGAGATTCTAAGATTGTTTTAATGTTGGACCACGACTGATCGTCAACATTTTCAGAAGAGGTTTTAGCTTTTTTCTTATTTTTGGAGGGTTGTTACATTGTTTTTTCTTTAGTTTCAGCCGTTTTCTCTTCCATGTCAGAGGTTTCCGAATTACCTCCATCTCGATCAGGTTTTTGTCCAGTTTCCCTGATCCATTGAGCAAATGCTGAGATGGCTCCTTGTTTTGCTTCTTGACGTAAATGTAGCTTCACTACGCGCACGTTTTGTTGAACTCTCCTTTTGCTTGTAATGGTAAGAGTACAGGTAAGGGTGAGTTGCTGTTTTGTTAGTAATGCAGAAAAATCATACTTGCAATTCGTGTATCGATGCAAGTAAGTTATCTATAACTCAGAAACGAAAATGGCTATTTTTCAAATATTGCTAATCTAGCGATTTTTTAAAATTTATTTTTTAAAATTTATTTACTTATTTATTTTATTTATGTTAAACTTTTACTCACTTTTCAACTATTTATAGTTAAAATGACGGGAAGGGATCTGGAACTCAAGAAAACGTGCGTAGATAATATTGTTTCCCCTACGTCACATACAGTTTTTACTGTTTTTTGACTGAATAAATTTAAATCTACTGTCTGGGAGTTCATTCTCGCTATCTGATTGGTTGCTAACCATTTCTGTATTGGAGCTTACAGTAGATAACGGTCTCTTTAATCTGACAGGGTTGCAGGCAACGTCAACTTCCATTGAATTTCCTTTCGAGGCAACAAGGTTTCTCGCAGCCGACTCAAGGGGAGGGGTGGTAGGTAGCGTGGGGGGGTGTGTCAAGGGCAAGGTTAAGGCTAGAATTTTCAGTCGCTTTATCGCTTTTGGGAAGTTTTGGTTCAAATACTTTGGGAGGAACATTAGAATTAACAATAATCTCATTAGTTGATTCTCTGATTTCTACGTAGGGAGATGTAGGGTATTAGGTAATTGGGAATTACATGGATTTGGGCATGTTTTTAGCAATATGGCCCTGATCTTTACATAAAAAAACAAATAGGAACATCAGGTGTTACATATATCCAGTGGGGGACATCATCTATAGACACTGGAAATGATTCAGGTAATTTATGTTCATCATCAGGTGAAACAAATGTTTGACGGCGAAAACTGAGGACGTAGCTCAAGTTGGGGTTATTAAATCCAGCTCGAAGGAAAGTTAACGGTACTACAGTTCTAACACCGAAAGTTAATAATGTTTCTTCTATTACTTGGTGAGGGATACTTGGACAAACATTTGAGAGAATAATTCTTTTGTTCCTAGAAATTAGGGAAGACTTATAGGGAAGACTTGATTAGACACAACAATGCTTTTATGATTGAAGACTAGATCATCTGCGGCTTCCTTACTGGATAGAAAAACACAGAGTGTTGTTCGATACTTTCAAAGCAAACTTGATATGAGAGGGGTTCACTTTGGTAGATAACTTTTCAATAAATTCAACAATTGGCGCACCATTTGCCGAATCTATGATGATAGCATTTTCTTTCTTGGGAAAGAGAGATTGCATAGTAACTTTAGCATAATTAATTGTAGCCTTACTCTTCTGGTTTCCTGAAGATTGATGAACTTGAGAGGGCTCCATTATGTTCACGAAAAGAAAGAAACTATTCACTTAGTTAAGCAATATCACTTCACTTCAGAATAACTCCACTTCCACCACGTTTTACATGTGACTGACTGACAAGCCCCGAGTCAGTGGACGCACGCACAACGTGATTTTGCCCGGAGCGTACGGAGCGTCTGACCACGACGGCATTTAGGACGCGACTGTATGGGAGTTTTTATCCACGAACAAAACATCAAAAACGTAATAATATCAAACATAAAACGTCGATGTTACAAAAACATCATCTTTAATACTTCGATGTTTGAAACCTCGATGTTTTGAAACCATCGCCATTGCTGTCACATCCCTACACGAAATATGCAGTCGGCCTCATATGGGCCGTTCGTTTCATCTCACGAGCGGCCGTAGAGCCCAGCGCAGTGAGCCCAGTTCGCAGCCAAGCAGTGGACCAAAACAATGGCCTGTAGCACAGCACGTAACTAGAAATACAATGAAAAGGTTGGTATTTTTGTAAAGATATGTTTCTGCGATTGAAAATGTATCAGGAATGACACAAAAGTGAATTTTAACAAAATGGTAAGGAGTTGGGAAACGACACCAGAGATGGCCACTGCGTGAGTACAAAGCAAGTACAAGATTTGGAAAATAAGTATTGAAGGCTACCCACTGACTTGCAGTTCGTGGACTTTTTACCTTCTAGAGGCGAGATTATGATAATTTCCCTCTGATTTATATTTAAATAATAAAGTGCAAACATTCTATAAGTATTGAATTTTGTATAATGTAGCGTAAAAGATAATTTCTTGAAAATAGTTTGTTCGTAGACACTTTCAGGGTGGAGGATCGATTGGCCATTACTGAGTCGAGTATCTGATCTCCACTAAACTTTTGCAATTAAAAAATAGAACAAAATAAAAATTATGCATTTTCAGGCAAGGGATTTATTCACAAAGAGGTACGTATGTTAATTGTCCATTGAGTTTCACAAAAGGACTTTAGTACTGTAGCACAAGTACTTTGAGAAAACTATGAACATGTTATCTGTGGCCACTACCGGTGCTTATAACCAAAATGTGATTAAAAATATTATAAAAATAGTTTTATTTTGTGGTGACTGTTGTTAAGAAAGAGCATGGGACTAGTTGACAGTACCTGATAAACTCAAATGAAAAATGCCAACCGGCCCCGAATGAGGTTTTTGAGTAAAAATGACGGTTGGAAACTTAAAAAAAGATAATTATTACATGAAAATCAAGGGTTTTCGTCAAGGTTTCAGTTGAAAAAAGAGAGAGGCAAAATAGTTTCTTCGCAATATTATACGCGACAATAAACAAACAATCAAAATATTTTTCTCCAAGCTCTAAAACACATTTGAGATCACCGTTCCACTATCGTTGCACTGATCATACTGACATGAGACTTCAGTAGGACGTTTGTTAGGTTGTAAAGGACCGGTGACACAAAACTAGGACTTGTGAAAGCTTAGTGGCTTATATAGGAATCTGATGCCATCCAGTCCTTTGTGCCAACAATTCCGCGTCTTCCCTACATTGCTGTTTTCGAGCAAAAATAAAAGAAAACGGTTGGAGTTTTTGTTGATTATATATTGCAAATAATCCAGGGGTTGTACGTAAATTATTCCAAAAAATGAAAACATTAATTTAAAATTCTTGTGAATGCGATATCAACTAGATCGATGGGAGAATATATTTTTGGAGCAAACTGTTGTTCATGTAGTAAACTTTAAGCATTGTAATCTACAGACGATTCTGGATATTCATATTCGAGTAAAGAGTCAATTTGCATTACATTTGAGGAAGAATTATCTAAATTCCATCATCAAGAGATATACTCGTACCATGAGGATTTCCCTCTGAGAGAAGGATGCAGTTACTTTTATAAAGATTAAACACTTGCTAGTGGATATTTCCAGAACGGCAAGTTTTTCACTACGTGAGTGCAGCGTTAAAGGAAGAAAGAGTTTGACTTTTAAACACGAAAGGCACGGCGTCATGCATTGCGTAAGTTGTGACGTGTCCGCTGTTGAATTATCCTCGGCTCGGCATGTTTTCGTGTTCTTTAAAATGTCTGACGTTTCTGTGCACTCCAGAAATAATATTGATACATGAACGTTCAAGGCTGATTCTAAGCATCAACAGTTTAAATACAGAGGTGTGCAAATTAATAGGGTAATTAAGTATATATATATATATATATATATATATATACTATATATATATATATATATATATATATATATATATATATATATATATATATCGCGCATAAACCGTTCAGACGATTTTCTAAATTTGGTAATCCCCGATCGATCAGGACGAACTCGAGGCCCTGTGGATTTAAATGGGTATTTTGATTTTTGAGGGCACTTCACACCACGCTTCAATAACATTTTGAATGCTTTTTTTTCAAAAATGGCTTCACATTTTTTGTAATAAACTTTTTCCTCTGATAGCACGAAAACGCTTAAAGCAGATGCAAATCCTATTTTCCATAAAATATATAAATTTTCGAAAATTGCAAAAGTTCAATCATGTTTTGGCGTCTTCCTACAAGTACGATGTTGCTGTTAGATAATTTTTCTTTGACGGTATTTGTTCTACAAAACAGGACTTTAAATAAGGTCGTGTACTTTGTTTCAAAACTATGCAATAAACGCGTCATTTTGCGTGAAATATAGGTAATTGTTAAACAATTATTTTGTCGAAAACTGCACAAATATTTTTATGTAAATAGATCAATATACCTTAGTAAAAATGGTCCGGTTCTATATTCGATGATCTGAAATATATTCGAAAATTGCAAAAGTTAAAATATCGAAGATACAATCTTGATGATAAAAGACTTTTCACTACTGAAATAAGCTCTAAAAATATCTCTCTTTTAATATGGTTATATTCAATGTTTTGAAAATATGAGTAGTTTTCGCGTTTGAGTTTAATAGGGATAAACTTTAATGTTTTTCCATGCAGATTTATGCCTTTAATATTGAAGCTAGAATTGTTCTAAGTGCAATCTATTTTTCGATACTGGCTCTTTAAATCATTTCATATAATTTGTATTCGAAAGAAAAGTGATTATTGCAGAATTTGAGAGATTTTCTCGTGTGAAAAAGAAATGGAGAATATAGCATTGCATATTGAAAAAGGGAGAATAACGTGTAATTCGTTTCAATGAAAGCAATTTTAAAAATTATTACAATATCGTACATATTATTATTATTATTATTATTATTATTATTATTAGTAGTAGTAGTAGTAGTAGTAGTAATAGTAGTAGTAGTAGTAGTAGTAGTAGTAGTAGTAGTAGCAGCAGCAGTAGCAGTAGTAGTAGCAGTAGCAGTAGCAGTAGTAGTAGCAGTAGAGTAGTAGCAGCAGCAGCAGCAGCAGCAGCAGCAGTAGTAGTAGTAGTAGTAGTAGTAGTAGTAGTAGTAGTAGTAGTACGAGAATAACGGGTAATTCGTTTCAATAAAAGCAATTTTAAAAATTATTACATTATCGTACATATTATTATTATTATTATTATTATTATTATTATTAGTAGTAGTAGTAGTAGTAGTAGTAGTAGTAGTAGTAGTAGTAGTAGTAGTAGTAGCAGCAGCAGCAGTAGCAGTAGCAGCAGCAGTAGCAGTAGGAGTAGCAGTAGCAGTAGGAGTAGCAGTAGCAGTAGTAGTAGCAGTAGTAGCAGTAGCAGCAGTAGTAGTAGTAGTGGTAGTAGTGGTAGTAGAAATGACAGAGAAAGACAGAAAAGAAAAAGAAATTCCAGCTCTGACAGAGATCGAGCTCCGAAACCCCGCAAAGAAATTAAAAGGCAAAGGACCAGATGGAATACCGCCGGAAGCAGTGAAAATGCTGGTTGACGTGGACTTGGAGTATACGAAGCGTACCTTAGAAACATTATTAAAGCGAGGTACCTTCCCACGTACCTGGAAAAAGGCCAGAGTTCTATTAATACCTAAACCTGGGCTCAAAAGCTATAGACCCATACGCCTGCTGGATACTCTCGGCAAACTATACGAGCACGTGATACTAGGGAGACTTACAGAGGAAATTTATAGAACAGGAAACTTGAGCGACAGGCAGTATGGCTTCAGACAACCAAAATCGACGCATGAGGCTATCGACAATGTTCTAAGTACAGCGAGGAAGGCTAACGACAAAGGCCTGCTGAGTGCATTAATACTCCTGGATGTAAAAAACGCATTCAACAGTGCGTCTTGGTCCGCAGTAATGAGGGAGTTGGAGGAAAGAGGTATAGCACGTTACCTTATTAACATCATTGTTGCATACTTAACCCAAAGAGTAATTACTGTTGTAAAGGGCAAAGAACTAGAAATGACAGCAGGAGTCCCACAGGGTTCAGTTCTGGGTCCAACACTGTGGAACAGACTATTTGACGGAGTCCTCCGACAAACAACTCCCGAAGGGACGACACTCGTCGCGTTCGCAGGCGACCTAGCTATTGTAGTCACCGGAAAGACGACTGAAGAACTCACGATTCAACGGAAATGGAACCCTGCGTATAGTGAACGCATGGATGACACAAAACTCTCTAACCCTGGCACAACACAAAACGGAGTCCGTTCTTTTGCCAGGAAAACGAAGACCCAAACCTGTCCTTTTCAAAATTCAAGACACAGTAGTGAAAACGGTCAAAGCAGTCAATTATCTAGGGGTGGTAATAGATGAGAGACTCACTTTTGCACACCACTTCAATATGGTAACCGAAAAGGCAGGAAGGACAACTGGCGCACTCAGCAGATTGATGCCAAATGTAGAAGGCCCCAGCCAAGGAAAGAGAAAAATACTGAGCTCTGTAATGCACAATATATTACTCTATGCTGCACCTATATGGGCAGAAGCAGCACAGAGTAAATATAATAAGAGAAAACTCGTCAGGACGCAAAGGAAAATGGCGCTGCGAATTGTATGTGCATACAGAACAGTTTCTGCAGAGGCTGCTTTGGTTCTAGCAGGACTTACGCCAATACACATTCTGGCCCAGGAAAGAAAGGTATTACACAAAGCAAGAGGGTAAGGCACAACAAAAGAGACGACCCGGGAACAGTCCTTTAAAAAATGGCAGAGCGAATGGGACAACACGCCCAATGCTTCATGGACACGACGTTTGATTAAAGAGATAAAGCCCTGGGTGACACGAAAACATGGACACCTTAACTACCATACAACGCAATTTTTGACAGAACATGGTAATTTTGGAGTATACACGCTCAGAATTGGCAAAACGTTAGATGATCTATGTCGCTACTGTCAGGCCAAAGGTACAGCAGAACACACAGCTTTCCGCTGTTGTAGATGGGAAAAACAAAGGTTCGACCTCAATCTACAACTGAGGGAGGACATAACGACAGAAAACATTATAAATAAAATGACTGAAAGCAACAGCAACTGGAGCAAGATTAGCACATATCTGTCTACTATACTAAGAACAAAAGAAAAAGACGCAAGAGACTCACGATGTACACTCTTGAACCCCTAATCACCCCGGTGGAGGGGGACGTAGGGAGCTATGACAAAACAGAAGACATGCAATAATAGCTCACTGCCTCCGACGTGATGCCAAACCGGCGGTTCCGAGGGCAGTAAGAAGGGCGGTTCGACATGGCCTCTTGTTCGGTTAGCACTTGCGCCGACTACGCCAAAAAAAAAGTAGTGGTAGTAGTGGTAGTTGTGGAAGTAGTGCTAGTAGTGGTAGTAGTGGTAGTGATGGTAGTGGTGGTGTTGGTGGTGGTGGTAGTGGTGGTGGTAGTGGTAGTGGTAGTGGTGGTGGTAGTGGTAGTGGTAGTGGTAGTTATAGTGGTGGTGCTGGTGGTTATGGTGGTGGTGGTTTGTGGTTGTGGTAGTGATAGTGGTAGTGGTGGTAGTGGTGGTAGTGGTGGTGTTGGTGGCATTGGTGGTAGTGGTGGTGGTGGTAGTGGTAGTGGTGGTGGTGGTTATGGAGGTGGTTATGGTTGTGGTGGTGGTGGTGGTGGTTGTGGTGGTGGTAGTGGTGGTAGTGGTAGTGGTAGTGGTAGTGGTGGTGGGGGGGTTTTGGTGGTGGTTATGGTTATGGTGGTGGTGGTGGCGGTGGTGGTTGTGGTGGTGGTGGTGGTGGTGGTTGTGGTGGTGGTGGTTGTGGTGGTGGTGGTTGTGGTGGTGGTGGTTGTGGTGGTCGTAGTGGTAGTGGTAGTGACAGTGGTAGTAGGAGTGACAGTAGCAGTTGCAGTAGCAGTAGTAGTAACGGTTAATTTTATTTATGGCTGCAATATTATCGGATATCGTTGATGCGTTCGTTTACGTGAAAACATTGAATTCATGAATAAGTGAATTCAATGGCAAAAAATGTTATAGCAATTAAATGCAGAATTAAAAATGTGTTGTATGTTCTTAGTATGTGGTGTAGGATTTTCTACAATATTTCAATATAAGTTCAATTTTATTTCGATCCTCTTTAACAACCTTATTGAAAATAGATTTTTTCAATGAATGAAACCTATATTTCAAAATTAGATCAATGAATTACTCTGACAATTTTTTTCCAAATAGGAATAGTTTTTGCGTAATCTATATTACTAATTTCGTGTGTGCGCAGAAATTGAGAGAAAACCTACCATCCTTTGGCCATGTGAGAGGTATCGATGGCTTGGTTAGATAACCAGTGTGTAGGGGAAGATACAAAAGCAATCAAAGAGTTTAGATTTTCACTGAAAATGCAAATATTTAATTGTGTTTTTTCCACATATTCTCATACTACTGCGAAACGACAAATCTTATACACAGTGCGTCACTGCTTGTGACACAGTTAACGTCTTACATAGGACGTCAGCAGTGTCACAAGCAGTCCCCTGGCATTAAATATTTGTTACTCACGGGTTTCTTAAAGAACACCTTCAATTTTTATTTTATTGGTATGTAAAAAGCATTGTATATACGAGTATACTCGTAGTGTTCTATATATTTGAAGTATTCGCAAAGACCTTATTGTTAAAATATTAAATTTATTGTAGTGCTATACGAGAGTATTTTACTTGTAGTTCTTGTGCAGTGTCTGGGCAACTTTCTGGAAAATCATTTGGTGGGGTTTTGTTCAGCAGCATTGTTTCAACGGCAGGCCATTATTTACATTATATTTACATATTGCTCGACAGTCATGTTCTGATAGCATGTACTAATAGTACCTGACAAGCGACCAACAAATAACTTGCCCATAATTTAGAAACTCAGATGGTATTTTATAGATTTAAGAAATGTCTGTGACATACTTCCATTTAGCAAACTCTGGATTGCCTTTAGAAACAAGACAATAAGATCTACCTATTAAAGCTTGTAAAGACGTTTACAAGAGAAATATAACTGAAATTAAACCAATTCCTGTATATAAATCCTCCGAGGCAAAGCTTAAAAAAACAAAGGAGAATGTTGCAATGTGGGTTTAAAAATCGACGATATCTATCTATTATTCTCTCAATTACGCAGACGACCACGATACCTTTTCTGAGGAGGAGACGAAGTTTTGTATACGCTGCGAAAAATTCATAAACAATTTTTGAATTACAGAGTTGAAATAATTTTAATGAAACATAATAAACAGTTGCATGAGGAAAAACACGACTCCGTGGATAGATGATGGATCAGAAGTTAAATTTTGCCAGAATGTTACAAATCTAGGATCGCAAATCGCAGAAAATGGTGGTTATGTAGAAGATACTTTGAGTAGAATATCGAAAAGGAAAGTAATTGTAAGGCTCCTGTATCCCTTTATATTGAACCAAATATTAAAGAAGAGGGACAGTGTTAAAAGAAGTTTGTTTAAGTGATTTTTTCGGTGTCTTCCTACAACTACACAACTGAAGATAGAGATTTCCTTCAAATAAAATTTGTTCTACAAAGTAAGTTCTTTCATTAGGGTCGTGTACATTGTTTTGAAAATTTTAGTACTTTTCGTGCAATATGTGCAAATTTAGATAATCACAGAAAGACTTTCTCAAAAACTGCTCAAAAGTCTTTTTAAACTTTTGATAGAGATAGTACTAAATGCACTCTATCAGTTGTCATAAATAACATATTGCTCTATTCTTATGTTTACAAAAACACAAATGTAATTTTTTTTACTTGTCTCTCACGTCGTTAATATTTACAGTAGCGGCAATTTCTTTACATTAACGTATTTATGAGTACATGTGCTTTATATGATGTGAGAAAGTTTCCAAAAAACTCAACAGTATTCCGTGAAAATTAGCTCAAAATTCCGCATTTTCAAAAACGCTAATTTTTTTCAAAAATGGCTCCTAATTTTTTCTTCAAAGTTTTCAGTTTTCAAGTGATAATTTCACTGTTTAAGATGACATAGAATTAATTTTGCTGTATTCATTTTTTTTCTAAAATTACACAAATGTATTTTTTTTAAAGATCTGTCATGTCTTTAATATACACATTTCCAGCGATTTGTAAACACTGTTGCATTTATGACTGGAAGTGCTTGAAATGAAGTCATATTATGTTTTTCGAAAACTCAACAGTTTTCTATAAAAAGAGGTTCAAATTTAGATTTTACAGTAGAGCTAAAATGCAATTTTCTTAATAACGGCTGAAAATTTTTCAATGGCCTTTTTTTAAAATGTACTTTGGGCGGCGATAGATGGGAGCTGGCAAAAGTATGTGGCAACTCCTAATAGCTAGCCGAGACCAATGGAAATAGAAAACTAATACGGGAAGTCCCATTCTGGACCACCATTAGTTTCTTCTATATTTTTCTTTTATTATATTCTATACTTTTTTAAAAGGTCATATAGAGACACATCTAAGAGCTGTAATCTGTGACTGGTGTGTGATCGAAATTACACCAGAACCATCCCATTTTCTTTTCAGAAATCCAAAACGTTAACATATAGATGGAGTCGTGATTACCAGCAGTACTAAAATTGGACACTTTTAAGAATCTTATTCTTCATAACATGATTCATAAATAATAAAAAGGCGGAGCCTGTAATCCATGCACAGGATTTGCAGTGCCACAACAGCCTATTTGATCATCCCGAACTGAGTGTTCTTCAAAACATTTACACGAAAAGACGAACATTGGAGAGTTTGAATACCCTATATAGTTAACTAAAAAATGGTAGATTAGGGCCCCTTTCTGCTACAGTCATTCCACCCAGTTTTTACTCTTCCCTGGTATTTTTCTGGGCTCTTGGACTGTTCCTACCACAGTTTCATCAAAGTTTCAAATGTCATTTGCATTAAAGCAGTATTTTTCGAAAACAGTGGTTACCCTGCGCCACACTAAACACTTTAGCACCTACCCTTAAAATTAATCTTTCATATTCGACATCCAAGGCAGCTCTTTTTTCTAACAAAGATTTCACCCTTTTTAATCATTTCTTCTTTTGTAATTCCTCACTATATTTCCTGGAATTAAAATTATTCCTGTCAAACAGTATCGGGGTAAGTGGTAACACTGTCACAACGTGCCCCTTAGAACCTGTCACAACTAGCCCCGAGACACACTAATATGAATTTCCGTTTTTATTTTAGGTTATTTTGTCATTCATATAAACAAAAAACAACAACATCAAATTATAGCTTAAAAAATAATTTTTTTAATGGTACTAAATAGTTGAACATACCTCATATTTATTGTTGCTGAGGTTGACAGCAACAATACTACAGATTTTTACTTCACTACGTGTAAAACACAAAACGTTTTTAAATAAGCAAACCAAGCAACGGTTCCCGCAGCAACTCATAGAGCACACTGAGGCAAAGGTTTGAAAGTATAATATTATGTAATCTATCACGAACTGTGCTCTATTGGATTGGTCAGTAAACACGATGCCACAACTTGCCCCTGTCACAACTAGACCCGGTCTCGCCTAATATGAAAAAATGCACATTCCTATACAGTTCAATGTAGTGTCGAATTCTAGAAATTGTAACTTCTTGTTGAGACTGTCCATTACAACGCAGTTTTAATACGGTTTATTCCTGCCGAGGAATTTTAAAATATCCAAAATTTGTAGGAGTTCGCTATTCAAAGACATGCGGCAGGACGTAGTATGAAAATTACAATGAAGTAGAATTATAACATAGGTTGAAAGTATATCTGCTACTTTTCATGTAAGAATATTTTCGTTTTAATACTTGATTCACGCGTAGACTTCTGTTACAGTTCTTGTTATTGAAAGTATTAACAGGGTTTATCTTATCTGATCGTCGTTATGTGCTGTTTACTTACGAGTTAGGAATAGGTAAAATAACTCATTTCTACACAGGCGTCACATTAGTGTTACCACAGCTTACGTTCGACGTAAACAAGCAATGGTTTCTCGCAGACGGCAGGTGGCTGCATTAACAGTGCAAGTTATATAAAGGTGTCGGCTGGAAGCGAAAAATAGTGCAGTTGTGGTCGCAATGCAGAAACGGAACGATTTATCAGACGCCCCAAGGGCCATTATCATTGGCTTTCGGGCCAAGGGACGAAGAATTTTCGAAACGGCTAAGTTTGTTAAGTGCTCCTGTGCCCCTGTGGTTAAAGTATACCGCGAATGGCAAAATGCCGATACCCAAACCGGCGCCTAGGCAACTGTGGCGCACCACGGGCCATAGATGACGGGAGAACGACGGCTGTGTACGGGCGGATTGACATGCAACGGCTGAGCATCTGACCGCCCAGTTGAACCAAGGGGCTACCAACAGGGGTCTCGTCAACAATCGTTCAGCGAACGTCGGTACTTGTGGGCCTCCGTAGCGGGCTCCGTAGCGGACACCGTGGCAAGCAGTGGGGCTCCGTATTTCTTTCTTCTTTTTGTCTGTCTTCTTCTCCTCCTCCGCTACATTCTTCTTGGCATCTCTTCATATCCCCTTCCTCTTCCCTTCTTCTTCTTCTTCTTCTTCTTCTTCTTCTTCTCTTCTTTCGTCTTTCCCCTTCTTTTCTTCTTCTCTATTTTTATCTCCTTCCCCTCTTCTTCTCTTTCTCCCTCTTCTTTTTCTCCTATATCTCTTCTTATTTTTCCTTCTTATTCTCCTCCTTCTTGCTCCGTAGTCTTAGCGTCTTTAATTGTAATACTTTCGGAAATTTCTTCAATCGCCTCCATTGCGCTTTGTTCACTTCCTTCTCTGAATGACCTCTCAAAGCAAATTAACCATGCCAGCGATTGCTATCGCCGAAGTCAATATTCATATCATATACTGCCGTAGACGATGTCATTAATCATAAACAGTTAACACGTTAGTTGTTTATTCATTCGCGCTAAAGCGCTAGCACATAATTGCTTATTTTACCATTTGTAAAGTAAATAACTATTCCCTATTATTTTCTTTACAAATGTTATTTACTTCACATTACCGCGTGTTGTGCAATAAATTATTATTATTATTATTATTATTATTATTATTATTATTATTATTATTATTATTATTATTATTTTCCTTCAATGCAAAGTCTTAATTTTTCTTCTCATATTTGTGCTACACACAGTTCATAGATGCTAGGTGTGTATCGTAATTAACAGATGTAATGATACACAAACTTTTAAGAAGTTCGGACATTTTAAGACATGAAAAAATACTGTACAATAGTGTAAATATTCTTCGCTGTTTGAATACGAGAATATAACAAGGCAGTCACGTAAAGCCTGTAACGAGAGAGCCACATGTTCGACGTTTAGCACTGATTTACAAAGAAATATGAAGTGTTACAGCGTCAGCGTGAATAACAATTTTTTACTAGAGGGTTTTACGTTCGCGATCGTCAGCAAACTGTCTAGATTCTGTTGAATATTGTCACTAAAAGTTCTTCTAACACAACCCATCCCCAATCATATTTCCTTGCATGAACTGACGTACGGCATTGACCAAGATAACTGACAATACCGAGGTTTCGGTTCTTTTCGAAGACGCCAACCATATAACTATTAACATATAGGGATTACCCCCCCCCCCCCTTCCTTTCTGACCGAAGTTGCCCTTGAGTGGCTGGCGCGCGGCTCCCGAAGTCAGTGAAAGTGTAAAATGCTATGCAGGCCTGACTTACAGCCTTCGGCTCCGGAGCGCATGGCACAGGAGGAATGCGAATTATCTTTCGCTTTCTGGCCTTTGCAGGTAACAGTGTATGCAAACATGGAAGACAGCACAAATAGAGTTCGAAAGAAATTTTTCAAAACTCGTTTTCGTCCCGATTTTCTCCCACACAAAGAAAGCGCCGGAGGACGATCCCAGTTATCACATTGTTCAGAAAATTCGGTTGGATCTGTACACGCTCCAAAAGCTCACTGCATACCATTAGGTGACGTTCCTTTTGATCACCTTTTAAGATACCAACTTCGCGCAAACTCTTTTCGTGTGTTCAAATGATCCGTCACAATTGAATGCATGCTGGATTTTCTCAGATTAAACACTTGAGCAAACAAGCGTGGTCGACACGACGTGACCGACGGTCATATTTCAAAAGATTTCGCTCTTTGGTCACATTTTCATCGGCTATGGGAGAGTAAGTGTCGTCCTGTGCATTGATCGTCTTGAATGTCTTCCCGGCCCCCTTATATTTGTACACCACTCAAACACACCTATTTTCTTGATGTCTTCATCTCCGTAAGGCAACTGAAGCATTTTGATTGTCTCAGAAGTGTTTGTGCCAAGTTTAACAAACAACTTAATGTTGATGGTTCTATAACCTAACTTATTGAGCAAATAAGTTAGGTAATAGATAGGTAATATTGCAATTATTGCAAATCCATCATAAATGTATCACAATAGTAGTGTGAAGTTGAATGTTTGCAGACTGACACGCAATTGAAAGTTATACGCATGACCCGCGATTGAAAGCATACTTGACTGGGACGTCAAGAAATTTCGAAAACCGCTGTTTAAGAAATATATATTGTAACGTTTCTCGTGGTGAATTAAAACCAACACAATATTTAAACAAAGAAGGTTTTATTCGGGAACAATTATACACACTAAAATCTACTGACACTAAAACTACTTGGTCTATTTACAGATATATTACACTTAATTATTTACACTGTTACACACGACTCCGTTCTCTTGATTTATTTACACAGTTCACTTCTTACACTCTATTTATTTAAACAGTTCTCTTCTTCTACAGTATCAGTCAGTCCATGCACTGTCCACGGTCCACTACACTTGACCCTAATTCCCTGCACAGACCACAATTCCCCTGCGCAGACCACAATTCCTTGCGCAGACCACAATTCCTTGCGCAGACCACACTTCACTGCGCACACCAGGGTCCACTGCACTGCTGTTTACCGCGATGCCCACTTCACAGCTCAGCTTGCACTGCAGACTTCAAACTGCTGACTGCTGTTTCCCTACTGCACCACTGCTTACCGCGATGCACCCTTCACAGCTCAGCTTCCACTGCAGACTTCAGACTGCTGACTGCTGTTCAACCACTGCACCACTCTTCACCGCAATGCACACTTCACAGCACAGCTTTCACTTCGGACACACTGACGGACTGACGTCTTACTGCTCACTACTGACTGACTTCTGTAACTCTTTCTCACTCTCTTCTGTGACTGACTCGCGGCCGCCGGCAGCGTAGCATTTATACCCGCACGGCGCTTGTCTCGAGGCGCCTGGCTCATTCTCGGCATTTCTCCGCGGCTCGCGGATTGTCCGGAACCGTCTAGTTCGGGGGAAGGGGAGTGGCGGCGGCAGGTGACGCAATCCACGCGCAGCGACTTCGGCAGGTGATGCAATATTCGTTACATTGCCCCCTCCTTAGATGCGATCCGTCCCGGATCGCGTTTAGTGAAATAATGCAGATATTGTTGGCGTAATTCAAGCAGAGTTTTCCCAAGATTCTGAAGGTGGCCTTGCGATGTGACTTTCTTTTTGTGATGAGATAATACACATATCTACTCACGTCGCGCAGTTGCAAAACCTTCCCAATTTCCGGTTGCTGGCTCTCTAGTTCTTCTATTCTCCTGTACTTGCTCTTGAATACGACACCGATGCCTCTGGTCATATCTAGATCCTGGGCGACACAATGCGCTAATGAATATTCATGGGGTACCGTGAACAGGTCCTGTTGTACTTCCATTGTCACACCATAACGCGCTATATCATTCCCGCCATGATGAGACATAAACTCGTCAAAAGTTAACTCTCTCATGTTCAGCTCACAAACCCGTGCGGTGTTTTCTCCGTCATTTTCATTACTTCCTGCGTACGGTGCCAGCCGATTGGAATGAACGACACGCGGTTTTCCATTCGGCAATTTTTTAATTCGGTAGACAACATCATTTATTCTTTTCACCACTTCGTACGGTCCTTCCCACTGTCGTTGTAATTTTGGACATAAACCACGGCGTCGTTGGGGATTGAACAGCCAAACACGATCTCCAAGTCGGTGACCTCCTTCTTCGGCTTTGATGTCATACCTGTGTTTCATCCTGTCACTTGCGATTTTTATTCGCTCACGCACCTGATTATGAATGACGTCCATTTTCTGCTTTAGGTCGTTTACGAAGCCTTCGCCAGCTATCTCTTGGCTAGTTTTACAACCAAACTGTAGATCACATGGTAAGCGTAGTTCCCGGCCGAAGAGAATATTTGCGGGTGTCTGTCCAGTTGTCTCGTGAACTGAGGAGCGGTAGGCTAGAAGAAAAAGATGTATGTACTGGTCCCAGTCACGTTGATGATCAGACACGACCTTCGCTAAATATTTTCCCATTGTTCTGTTCATGCGCTCCACCATCCCATCTGACTGCGGATGTAGGGCTGTTGTTCTTGTTTTCCTTATTCCAAGTAGTTCACACACTCCTTGGAAAACTTCAGATTCAAAGTTCCGTCCCTGGTCCGAGTGTAATTCAAGGGGTACTCCAAATCTGCTCACCCATTCCTTAACAAGCACATCGGAGATAGTAGTGGCCTCTTGATTAGGTAGGGGGTATGCTTCAACCCACTTGCTAAAATAGTCCATGGTCACGAGTATGTATTTATTTCCGTCATCTGACATTGGAAATGGACCAGCTAAATCAATGGCAATTCTTTCAAAGGGACTTCCAACGTTGTATTGCCTCATCTTCGCTCTTTTCTTTCTATGAGGTCCATTACTAGTAGCACAAACTTGACACTTCGTGCACCACATCTTTACGTCTTGCTTGGAATTAACCCAGTAAAATCGTTCGCGCACTTTCTCTAGCGTTTTCGTTATACCGAGATGTCCTCCCGAGGTTCCATCATGCAATTCCTTCAATACTTCAGGTATCCTTTTCCTTGGTAATAATATCTGCATTTTCTTCTGAGAGCCATCTTCATTTTCCACAACTCGTTTAAGAACGCCTTCTTCCTCAGCGATGGAGTCCCACTGCGCCCAGTACGATTTTACTGCTGAGGAACAGGAAGCTATTTCTTGCCAACTCGGTCTCCGTCCCGTCGTTTTCCATTTCCAAATATGTTTCAATTCTGCATCGTCTCTCTGATCTTTCTGGAGTTCTCTGGGTTGCCATTTGTCGGTAATCACAGTGACCCTTAAGGTAGGAGACATCTTCTCTTCCGCATGACAGCAATGTTTGCAGTTTTCAGGACACGGTCTTCTGGAGAGAGCATCGGCGTTCCGGTGACTACTTCCGCTTCGATGTTCTATTGTAAATGCGAATTCTTGCAATCTTTCGATCCATCTGGCAACTTGCCCTTCCGGATTCTTGAAGTTCAAAAGCCATTTCAAAGCAGCGTGGTCTGTCCTCAAAAGAAATTCTCTGCCGTAGAGATACTTGTAGAAATGCTCGACGGATTTCACCACAGCAAGTAGTTCTCTTCGGGTTACACAGTAGTTGCGTTCTGGTTTTGAGAGTACTTTACTGTAATAGCCAATGACCTTCTCCTGTCCGTTTTGTATCTGTGATAATACTCCTCCAATGCCAACGTTACTTGCGTCAGTATCAAGTATATATTTTCCTTGAGGTAATGGATAGCTCAATATAGGGGCGTTTAGCATGGCGCTTTTAAGATTTTCGAAAGCGCACTGACAATCGTGATCCCATTGAAACAACCGTTTTTCTTCTGTCAGCCGAGTCAGCGGTTTGGCGATGTCGGCAAACCCCAAAACATACCGACGATAATAGGTACATAGGCCCAGGAAACTTCTTAATTCATGTTTATCTTTCGGTACTGGCCATTCCCTTACAGCTTTAACCTTCTCCGGATCAGGTTCTACTCCCGTACCAGATACTACATGTCCAAGATAGTTTACCTTCTTGCGAAATAAATGGCACTTCTTGGGGCTGAGTTTCAAGTTCGCTCCTTCCAACCTCTTGAACACCTGCTCTAAATTCTCGATGTGGTCCTCAAAAGATTTTCCGACAACAATTATATCGTCAAGGTACACAAGACAGGTCTCCCAAGACAGACCTCTCAGCACTGTTTCCATCAATCTTTCGAATGTAGCTGGAGCATTACACAGTCCAAAAGGCATTACTGTAAACTGCCACAAACCTGATCCGATGGTAAATGCAGTCTTTTCTCGATCACTAGGATCTAATTCTACTTGCCAGTATCCGCTTTTCAGGTCAAGTGTCGAGAATATCTTGGCCCCAGAAAGCGTATCCAACATGTCATCAATGCGGGGCAATGGATAACTATCCTTCTTTGTTACATTGTTGAGCTGTCGGAAATCGACACAGAACCGAGTCGACCCGTCTTTCTTCTTTACTAATACGACAGGAGAGGCCCACGGGCTGCTGGATGGTTCGATTACGCCATCTTCCTTCATGTCTTTAATAATCCGATCTGCTTCTTCTCTTCTGGACAGAGGTAATCTTCTAGCAGCTTGCCGAATCGGAGTAGCGTTGCCGGTGTCTATTCTATGTCGAACAATATCAGTCTTTCCTCTTACCCCATCCCCGCATTCAAACACATGTTGGTATCGCCATATTAGCTCTTCCGCCTTGTGACGTTCTTCCCGAGACAGGTCTTTACAGGCCTCTGTAACCAGGTTCTTCAGTCGTTCCGGAATTCCTTTAGATAGCGGTTCGGTGTGGATAGCATTTCGCAAAACTGAGGACGCCGTAGAACAATAACCAATTACTGCCCCTTTCCTTAACTTAACAGGATAATGATTAATGTTCATTATTCTCACAGGTATTGTTCTATTCACTCTGACCAGTTCTTTGGCTACTAAAATTCCTCGTCCAATGTCTTCGTCATGATTTCTGGGTTCCAGGATAACAATCTCCCCAGCTGGAACGTCGCTCTCAGGGCTCGCTTCTATAAACGTCTCGCTACGCTCCATCAAGATCACGTCGTTAGCCGTAATCACATTCACGGCAATGTTATTACGCGAATGCAGGACCACCTCCACTTCGTTGAGTCTCAGTGTGCCGCGTTGTAAATCCAACTGACACCCATATTTCTTCATGATGTCCATTCCTAAAATTGCTTCTTCTTCAATGTCTGCGACCAGTAAACGATGATTGAAAACTGCAGTTCCAATGGTAAGGAGGGCATCCATCTCTCCAACCACATTCGCCGATTCTCCTGTGGCTGTTCGAAGTTTCCATTTGGATGGCATAAGATGACGAGATGACTTGGCAAAATCGGTTCTTATAATGCTCTTTGTTGCTCCAGTGTCCAGAAGTAAGACGCATGGTTTTCCATTTACAATTGCATCTATGTAAACGCTGTCAGCTTGGTGTCGAATGGACGCTACGTGCACTTCGTAAGGTGGGGCTCTTGTTTTATAGGTCGACAGATGCCCCCTTCCATCAACCTGCTTTAGTTTCCCTGCTGGCTGCTGCGTTTATAAACAGGCTTCTCTTCTTGTTGCGTCACTGGACGGTCACATCGGCTTCTCACGTGGCCCAATTCTCCACAATTCCAACACCGAGGTTGTCGCCTCTTGATATTAGATTTGCGTGCGTCTAACAATCTCTCGATCATTGCCTCAAGGTACTTTTCGTTAGATGTACCTAGGTCGGGCTGCAAAGCTCGCACTCGTACGTCACGTTTCGATGCTCTTTTTGCGGCCTCGAAGTCTAGCGCTTGACTTAATGTGTCCGCTAAGGTTTTCGGTCTTGCCAACCTTAATGCCTGTTGCGTTTCTGCATCATGGATCGCTTCAATGAAGTAACGGATGGCTATGCGTTCCATGAAACTTTCTGGGGAATCAGGGTTCGAAAGACGTACCAAACGAGAAATATCAGCTTCCAATTCTTGAAGACTTTCTCCTGGCTTCTGCGCACGGTTCTTGAGCATTGTAAAATACACGTCTTCTAGATGTTTTTGCCCATAACGTGTTTCGAGTCTTTTGACAATTTGCTCAAAGTTCGCCTGTTCTTCAATCGGTATTGTCTCCAGAACGTCAACGGCGTTACCACGCAATGATAAAATCAGTGCAGTGGCACAATCTGTCCCGGACCAGCCATTTGCTGTTGCAGCAGCCTTGAATTGTTTCAAATAATTTGGCCAAGAAGAAGTGCCATCAAAGGTAGGTGGTTTCACTCGTCCTTTTCCCGGTGGTTCCCGTACTGTGGTCACTCGTGCAATTCCCTGTGGGTCCTGTGCGGTGTTCATTTTTGTTTTTTCTGTAGGGAAATCAAAAACCTTCAACTTCTCTTCTAATAGATTTAGTAATTTTTCCTCACTCTTCACAAATTTCTCTTCAATCTTCTCTACGTTTTTCGACATTTTCTCCTCTATTTCTTCTCTAACCAATATATTATTCTGTGTTATCTTTTGTTCCATGTTTTCTAATAACTTTTCTTCCAATATTCTGGTTTTTCCTTCGAAATCTTTTCTCAGTTTTTCGAATGCTTCCCAATTGTATTCGTTCATCTCGAAGAGAAAACTCTCTGGATCCTCTCCTGCTGCCTTCAACGCGTTAGCAAGACGGTTTTGTAATATCGATTTCGTTCCGGTGGTCTCCAGCTCCCTGTTTTCTAACTCCACCTTCAACTCGGTTACTTTCAGTTCCCGTAAGGTCTTTGTGCAACTCATTTTCATTAAGGTTTTAATTCACCACACGTTATTCCGATTTAAACACACACCAACCCCACACACCTGACACCAATTGTAACGTTTCTCGTGGTGAATTAAAACCAACACAATATTTAAACAAAGAAGGTTTTATTCGGGAACAATTATACACACTAAAATCTACTGACACTAAAACTACTTGGTCTATTTACAGATATATTACACTTAATTATTTACACTGTTACACACGACTCCGTTCTCTTGATTTATTTACACAGTTCACTTCTTACACTCTATTTATTTAAACAGTTCTCTTCTTCTACAGTATCAGTCAGTCCATGCACTGTCCACGGTCCACTACACTTGACCCTAATTCCCTGCACAGACCACAATTCCCCTGCGCAGACCACAATTCCTTGCGCAGACCACAATTCCTTGCGCAGACCACACTTCACTGCGCACACCAGGGTCCACTGCACTGCTGTTTACCGCGATGCCCACTTCACAGCTCAGCTTGCACTGCAGACTTCAAACTGCTGACTGCTGTTTCCCTACTGCACCACTGCTTACCGCGATGCACCCTTCACAGCTCAGCTTCCACTGCAGACTTCAGACTGCTGACTGCTGTTCAACCACTGCACCACTCTTCACCGCAATGCACACTTCACAGCACAGCTTTCACTTCGGACACACTGACGGACTGACGTCTTACTGCTCACTACTGACTGACTTCTGTAACTCTTTCTCACTCTCTTCTGTGACTGACTCGCGGCCGCCGGCAGCGTAGCATTTATACCCGCACGGCGCTTGTCTCGAGGCGCCTGGCTCATTCTCGGCATTTCTCCGCGGCTCGCGGATTGTCCGGAACCGTCTAGTTCGGGGGAAGGGGAGTGGCGGCGGCAGGTGACGCAATCCACGCGCAGCGACTTCGGCAGGTGATGCAATATTCGTTACAATATCATTCGAATTTTTAATAAAATATATAAAAAAATATTACGGCTTTTATTTTAAAAAGTTTGAAGCAAAAAGTTTTAAACGTACATCTAAAATAGCATCTTTCATGGAAGCGTAGGATAGGCACAAATTGAAAATTTACTTTGGATCAAAATCATTCTTAAAAAGTTTTACATATTTTCTCTTTTCTACTCTCACCCGGCAAGACCTTTTCTTCAAGACAAACAACTATTTCAATTTGAACATTGTACGATTTGCGTGAACACGTAAATTGATATTTACAAGTTTGCACTCTTTAATAAATGACACAGAAAGGAAGACGCGTTCGTTGCGCCCGATTCGGAGATTCCCCCCACTGGGAGCTTGACATCGGGTCCCCGACGCACGAGACATGCGACACGCCACCGTTCTGAAGGTCACTCACCTGCCCGTTCGTGTGAAGGCCCCGCACTGTTCTTTTCCGTTCTCACCACGGGCGTCCCTCCCCCCGCGGTAACCAGTTACTCGCAGGCGGGAGTCATAGAGACTGGTCGCGCTTTTCTGATGCCAAATGGGCAGGACTGATTTATAGCTGCGTTTTTCCTATGATATTCTATTCATTATGTAGCTGTTTAGGAGGCTCGAGATAGAGTATTTTTTGTAACGGAAGCTTCTGGACACCTGTATACTATTGTAAGAATTCATACAATCATGTCGAAAAGCATGTGAGAATATTAATTGGAATTCTTTCGTAGAGAAATTCTAAATGAGACCAGTAGGTGTTGAAGGTAAACAAACATACAGCCCACAAACGCCAAATATGAAAGACACTCACTTTCAACATGATTTCATATCATTTCGCAATGCACTCTTAAATAATAATCATTGTAAGTATATTTCTTATTCTTACGTACTTTTTTGAATTGTGGTTTCATGGTTTAACATTGGTTTTATGGGAACGTTTCCGAAAAGAATGCGAATGATTTCTACACGCGACTCATTGATTATGCTCCCCCTACCAATACGATGTGGTAGAAACTAGTGTCAAAATTATTATTAGTAATACCACGAGTGCTTTGGAATATATCTGAAAATTTCAAACCACGAGTGGTATTTAATAGGACTATTCCACGTGTGAAATTATATCCAACAGAGTTCCAAAATGCGCCAAATTTTGAAACTGAAAGCTATGTTGATATCAAAGAGGTTCATATGATGGTTATTGGACATCGACATAACGATCGATGTAGTATACCGCCTCCTAAAATAGTTAAGTCACAGTGTATGATTGACCAGGGGGAAGAAGCGGTAAGAAAAATCGGATAGAAATTGCGATAAACTTTTTGAGATATACCTCCCTGATCGGGGCATTTTGTATGTATAGTTAAACACTTGGTTTTAATTTCACGAGTGGAATAGTCATAAGATTGCACGCAGAACAAAGTATACCAGGGACTCCCATATAATGTGACCGAATTCCCGCTCAGGGATTCTGCTTGAAATACATTGTAGCTTTTCCCAACATGGGGCTCGACTCACTTTGAATTTCATTATAAAACAGCACTTGCTTTGTGTCCGTAAGCTCATACTTTCTAGCATTGATTATAACTTTTCCAATTTTTAAAAATTCAAATTTCAATGAAACTAAGACATATGCCATTTACTTAAGCGTTTTTACGCTATTTGAGGACACGTTTAATCAATATAGCCCATTTGCAGACATACTAAATAAAATTTAGAAAATGTTGAGACTCCATGTAAAGTACCCTCAAAAATCAAGATTTCCGTTTCAACACGCGGAGTCTTGAGTTCGTCTAGATCGATTGGGGAATATCAATTTTAGGTAAAATCCTCTACTTAGGTTTAGGCGCTAGCATTGACCACATACGGACCACCAGACGTTTTTCCTTCAATCGATTTTTCGGTATAAAGGAGCGCCAAAACGTTGATTCTGACAACAGAACGTGTTAGAGGACGTATTTTACTACGTATAGGAACAACATACGTCAACAACGAAGACCGTTAAGGTATAGTAGTGCCGTAAAGATCTCGAACTGAAGGGTTGCGTGTTCGAGTCCCGCCCCGGGCATGGTTGTATTTACATTCGTCCTTTCACCCCCCTATCATCACCATATCATGTCATCTTCACAGTTATCATATCGTTAAATGAAATAGTGGTCGCTAATGACCTAGGTGTTGATGCGACCTTAAATAATAATTTAAAAAACATTTTGTAGGTTTCTTGAAAATAAATGTTTTTGTTCCATATATAACATTTTTGTCATACTTGTGTGTAGTCAAACGCAAGTTTTGGCTATTCTTTATAATGAATTTGTTCCACAAAACATCTTTTCGCGCAGATTCTATCAGTGAAATCTGAATATTTCGAAAACTGCCAAACATTTTTTCGACGCCCTTGTTTAACTACATTATTGAAGGTCGATATTTTTCCCAATAGAATTACTGCCTCAAAATTTATCTTAAAATAACGCCCTGTACAATTTGTTGAAAGTATTATCAGTTTTTCTGGATTTTGAGTGATATTGTGACTCAAAACATGGATTTTGACTATGCCACGTCTACGAAGAAAACTATTATACTGCGCGTAGGAGAAAGTAAAAAACCTTTTCAGTATCAAAGATCCAAAAATTGTTTTTCTGTCAAAATATCAGCATATTTTCTCGTAGAATTCGTGAACTCTCTCTATATGAAATATGCGAGTAAGTAATACCAGTTTGATAAAGAATCGGTTAAATTCTGCTAATCTCTAAATAGCACTCAGTCATAATCACCAAAAGATATGTGCTCGTTCTCAGTACGTTTGCACGAGGCGTCTAGTTGCGTTCTGGGACAGTTTTGCTTTGATGTAGTTAATAACTCTTTCAAAACAGTCTTTTCGATACACAATAATGCTAAATAGCAGTACTTTCACATTCCAAAAGGAACCTTAGTAAGTACTAAATTGTATCTAAATTTTCTAAATATTAGATTTTATACCAAAACCATTTACTTTAATTTTTAATTTTCTTTTCCCAAACGCTATTTCGGACGAAGAAAATTCGTGCTCTTAAAACTCATTGCTGTATAGTTTTGACGTACTACTTGTGAACAGAAAATTAATATTAAAATTAGATCATTAGCCAAGGTCTAAAGGAGGAGATAGCAGCGCCGTATTATTACTTTTCTTCGTCGTGTTTGCTTTGACCCGACAGATAAATGAGGAAGTGAAGATAGACCCTGAACCCCTCCCCGGGCGGAGAAAGTTAACCGTTGCCTCCTGGGGGCCTGATCAGTCAAAGGTTACTCGACGCTCGTAGAGAGGTGGACAGTGGCGGCGCTCCAGTGCGCCTCCAGATCTGTCGATCGGATCTCGACGTCGGAGTCAGTCAGTAGAGAGGGGGTCGCCCGCGGCCACGCATCGAGACCGTTGCTCCCCATTCCGGCAGTCGTGGCCCACATGTCCCAAGGTTATCGCCGCTAGACGACAGCAAGCTGCTCCAAGATGAGTCAAGAGAAGACGTCGGAAGCGAATGGACCCGTTCACGTAAGCATTTTTTTTGGTGCCCAACACGTGCCCTGTAGCCTGCCTCCAAATCTGCACGTGGTTAATTGTTGTACACCTCTCAAAATTGTCTCAACTATCTGAATAATTAAAATGAATGAATCATATGTAGCGTGTAAGATTTAGATGACCAAGTGCTATCGAAAACTGAAATAAAGATGATACGTTTCGAAATAACATGATAGGCAAGACGTTCAATGCTGCCTTGATATACTTGCCAATATTGTAGTTTACTCTGACGTAATATATAATGATTAATATGTACGGCATGAATATAAGCGGTAAAACAACTTTTTGAAATGTAATATTTGAATGATTTAAAACAATCTGTACGAACGCGCGTATGGAAATTGTATGCAACCTTGAAATTAAAAGATGATTCCATATTGACGTAAAATAAATTATATCATATTCGTTTTTGGAAATTAATTGATTATAATTTTTTTACCCGAAATACAATTTTTGGTGTTCATATTGTAATAATTTCTTGCATCATCACAAATGTATCATTAATATGACCTTAGTTTTATAATATCCTACATTTTCATTCAGTAATTCTAACACATCAGTTATTGAATGTAACTGCTGACAACAAGGGGAAAGTAATTTAGTGCATGATACGTTACCGAAATGCAATAAATTAACAGTGGTTTCCACAAAAGTAATGTGGTGCATTTTGGGCGATTTGCGTGTTTTCTTTTGCCGGTGATGGCACGTTGAATATAAATTGTGTAATACGTTGATGCAAATTATGCAACTGCCAGACCGTTAGAACGTCATTTTGTTATTGAGACAACTAAATGTCTCAAGATTCTGACACGTTTGTCGAAAAATTGGAAATGTAAGGCGAATAATTAAAATGCTTCTTATAGCTACATTCTTGAGTTTTCTTGTGTTTTCACCCATTACAATAACTGATCTCTTACTTTGTCTTCTTCTTTTCTTCTTCTTTTCCTTCATTTCTTGAAGAATTATGCGTGAGATTGATCCGTCCTCATAGAACGTCTTTCTTTCTTTGCCTTCCTACGTACATCCTACCTCTTCGATTATATTAGACAGCTAACTGCTGTAAACGGGAGTTTTCCATTCTTTGAACATGTCGTAGCCACTAATTTCTGTACTTCATCGATGTTTCATTGAGATTCTCCATTTCGAGTTTTCTCTTGTATCCTCATTTCCAAATCTTTCTTCCCTTGGGCTGCTTTTCATTCTTCTGAGAATTTCATTCGCATCCTGTAACTGTGTGAGAGTGCTCTATACAATGCGTGTATGAGTACAAGATCTCACTTCCATAGAGAAGAACGCCTATAGACATTTGGTTGTAGAATTATATTCTTGTTTCTTTCTTTGTTTTATTCTTAAATACCCTGTAGATTGTTCTACGTATTAATTGAAATGTTGAGAGTTTACTAACAGTATTTTCCCGACATCCTATTTTACATTAAGTATTCGGAGGAAGATACCTGTTGAGAATATTGTTATTAATTACAATTTCTGTTTTTATCGATAATTTTCCGGAAAAGGTCATAACTCTTTTCTTCGCTTTTGACAATCTTATATCACATTCATTACATTTATTGTTTAGGTGGTGTACTGATCTCAAATCGTTTTCTCCTTGTATTAAAACGGCGGCGTCTACATATATTCTATCTCTAATATTAGTCATTATTCAAAATAAATAATGCAAATAAATATCACATTAGTGAAAAAGGTGATACATGTAACCATTATTGATAGGGAACGGAATTTATATTATTGTGTATATATTTTCCATAATGTGAAAAATCATTATAGTTTTTAAAATAGCTCTGTACAAGTATTTTTCGAGCACGGAACGTCGCCTATCAAATCAGAACACGTATTCGAAGCGGCTGAAAGAAAGTTCTACTTTCTCAGAAGTAATTGCACTCTAGTCTTCATCATACACAAGAGTTTTATTCGAAATAGAAACTACGTACGTAGACACAATGTTTACGAGAAACCGCTGCTCAAGTGAAGAGTAGTACCGTGAAGCCAGTGATGAACCCCGGAGGGGTAAATTGAGCATCCACCGTCCCCAAAGCCAACAACGCGATAAGATAATGATCTATAAGAAATATTAGTTTTTGATGTAGTTAAGATTGTGCTGTTTGAAACATGAGCAAGCACGTGGTTGGAATTACTACACCATCATCCACTCATTTTCGACTTTGAGAACCCACTTTCCTAGAAGGGACTAAGTTTGACAATTCATGGCAAAGATGTAGTGGCCATAGAAGCGCTGTAGCTTTACATTGTTTGGTAAGAAAGATGATTCCGTAACATACTACATTGCAAACGTTCATCTGAAATGATCAGTTTCGATATTATAATGTAAAAAAATATGTAAAAACGTAGTAATCGGTCAAATATGTCAAAATATGTAATTTTACCAAAATTGTGAAAATAGGTAAAATAAAAATTAATTTAGAATAACTTGTAATCTCTGAAACATATTATTTAATAGAGGTATTTTGTTTCTGTAATTACATGAAAACCCGTATCTTAATTATTAATGTCATACTATTACCGGAGACAGAAATACGGATCGCATTGCGAAATTGTAATGGTTGATTCTAATGATGCAAATGTTGTGGAAAGGGCCGGAAATTAAGCAACATTACACTTGACAGTAATATTTGAATCGTAAAAATTATGTGTAACATATTGGTGTATTTTACAGTAAGAATATGTTCTGTAATTTTTTTCTTGTGGTGACTGAAGATTCGCCTTTATCGAATGCTTCTTTGTTTCGAAATCCTAAACAATTTATTCAAACTATATACGTAGAGTGTGTGGGTTTCGCATGACATTTCCGACCTAGTATATATTCCTTGAACTATATGGATCTGAAAAGTATTATCTGCCTCACATATCCATTTTACTCTCTGCCCTTACCACGCACTGCCTTTCATTCACGATTTTACGTCAGAAAAACGCTTATTGTGAGACCGTGATATCGAAAAAGTGGATAAATCTTTTTGTGTACGTAGTAAATTACTTCTTTTAATATGTTGTGTAGTCAGAAACCACGTTCTGTTGGTCCTTGATAACAAAAAATTGGTTGACTTCTGATATTAATAAATCAACTCGACTACTTTACGAGTTAGGACAGAGATCCCAGAGCTCAAGAAATCGTGCACAGATTGCACTTCTTCTCATGGTATGAGGCAGTTTTTAACTGTCTTTACGTTAAATAAATAAAATAAATAAATTGTGTTTTATCATTTTCCTTAATATTGTAGTAACCACGCGATGGGAAATGGGTCACGTCAATGTCGCAGTGGAAGAAACTTTTACTAATAAAAAATAATCATTGTAATTGTACATTACTATTATTATTATTATTATTATTATTATTATTATTATTATTATGTGCAATTGTAATATTTTTTTAAATATAATTGCTGGCGTTCTCGACTAGGTAATTTGCCATTCCGTAGTCCCTCATTAACGGGCTTTGTGTCGACGGTCTCGAAGAAGAGCCTGTCGTCTCGAAAATGTGACAGAATGTCCGAAGAGAGCAGTTTCACCGATATCTCTGAGAAATGAGGCAACGCCCAGAACTGTTGCAGGCGCTGCAGAGTCTGCGGTGGCGCTGCAGCCGGTTTGACTTACGCGGCTGGAAGAGACATCTAACCCCAATTTTCTCGAAGTCATTTTTTTTCATGAAATTCAACATGAATAAAAATTGTTAGCGACAGTTAGGAAGGGGAACCAAACTATATATACTGTCATTCTGGAAGTCAAGTCTCTGCATTCGCTCAATGATTAAAGGAAACTGCATGAAATACCCGATCGAGATGTGGGTCAAAGACCTAGAAGAACATTGCAATAATCGGCATATTCTGTTTTGTAGAATTATTCAATACAAGAATGAACTAAATCAGTAATGTCATTACTAAAATGATTTTTTTATACTTAGGTTAGTATAGTGTATAATTGCATAAAAACAGTGACCGTATGGTACAATGAAGTAGATGGTTGGAAAATGTGTACCATGACTCGAGAATTAAATAATACACAGACACTAGGGAAGGTGTACCATCACTGCCCCCTAGCAGTATATGTTTACAACATAATTAAACATGATACTGTGTGTGCGTGTAATAAATATAAAAAAATATGTTATGTTCTTATTAGCGATTTCTAATAAAAAAATTTACCAAGTAATGTTATAAACAATGAATGTTGACATAAAGTGGTCCGCAATGCCGTGACACGAGTCAACCTGACGGATCGAGGTTGTTGCGCACGCGAGGGTCTTTCGGTCCTGGCTCGATTCCTGTCGACTTCGCCGCTCGCACTGCAAAAACTCATAGTTCAAAGACAATAGTAGTGGGCGCCTACAAACTCTTTGCACTTCCATTAAAAAACTGTAACAAATCTACACTTCAAGGAGATATATTACTATGTATTACTCGCGAAACTTTTCTGGAACGATGGCCTAGCTTCCCCCTCTCTGGCACAATAAACAGATGAAGGCAAAAGCTCGCAACGAGCACTGATGACAACATTCCAAACACGTCTTCACTGGCGCGAAATAGAAACAATTTTCTTTTGAAGACGAGAACTTCTATCGGTTATTTTCTTCAAAAATCTAAAGAAATGACCGAAGAAGGTAAAGATGTATCACAGGAGATACTTCGAAATCCTGATAAAGTTAGAACGCAAATTATTGAGAACGTTACAAAGGCGTGACTGATTCTCCAGAGATTGGCATTGCTTCATAAAATATAGTGGCCGATTTCTTAACTAATACCCCCACTCTACCCGCTTTTCTGCAATCCATCGTTCAAGAAAAGTTGCGTGAGTAATACCTAATTAATGTAATGGATTTATCATTATTATATTATATTATTTCATAATTTCTTATTAATACAATATGTTTAAAATATTATTATTATTATTATTATTATTATTATTATTATTATTATTATTATTATTATTATTATTAATATTACTATTATTATTATTATTATATACATTTTTTCTTATCCTTATTTATGTACTTGTTTAGCAAGTTTCTGAAGGTAACAATGAATATAGTTACATTCATGGAATGTTTGCTTTCATCACTATTCTGACAAATATTCGTAAAAATTCTTTCTATCATAGTGAGGGAAATTCGGACAAAAAAGGCTGGATCGCAGTAGCTACCTTTTAGCTTTTTATTAAATACTGAACATATGATTTTTTTCTCACCTTTGAACATAATTGAAAACATTGTATGAATTTTTTCATCACTATGCATAACAAAAATGTAACTAATGGAGCTACTACAGCGCATTATTTATATAAATATCAACATTTGCGATTTTCAAAAATGCAGGTGGTTAAACGAAAATGAGACGTGCGCCGTTCTCTTAAGCGTCCCTTGTTCCATTCGAAAAAATGAAGAAATTTATTGTGGTTTTTGAGAATAATTTTTGTAATTTGAATTAATTTCAAGCAGGTATTGGGCAAAAAGCATTCCTTAAAAAATATCAATCACCTTTTTTAAATCTGATTTTTTAGAACAGATTTAATTTAAAACAAAAATCACCAATTCAATATAGCACTTTTGCAATGATAACTTATTGCAATTTTCAAAAATAGAAAGTTCATAAAAAAATGGGGCGAGGACCAATTTTTATACCACCCTTTTATACATTCGAAAAGAATATTTCAAGAACAAATTTGGAGCCGTTTACGAGGTAAAAATGTTTAAAAACTCCACCAGTAATTTTGCACGTATTTCATAATACGAAATATCTGTTCCTTTGTGGTAGAAAAACGGAACAAAAATTTATTGAAAGCTGTTCGATTTCTCTGTACTCCGAGTGATAAAAACGAAAAACAATTTTTTTAATTTTTGATTCAGAATAATTGCATTTTGATCAATAAATACGGGAATATGCAACATTTAGGCATTTTAACATAAAATAGGCATTTATTGGTGAAATAGGCGTTTATTGGCACTACAAAATTGTCATATAATGCTCATAATACTTCAAGATTAATAAGTAACACAAACGATTGCGTTTTCTATGGAAGGAAACAAATAGGCAAAAATTCGCAGCTTACTAATAATCTCAGAGGCGCACCCAGAATTGTTATCTGGGAGGGGGGAGTTCAGGTATAAAGTACAGCCGACTTGTTTTCTAATAAAGAATTTTTGATCTATGCTGAATTTAAAATGTATTTTTATTCGTGATTTATAGTTGATACTTATAAAGTTTACAATTGATATAAGATACTTTCATTAGTTTCATTTGAAAAACTTTCATTAGTATAGAAAATTAGTAAAAGTAATATTATTAATATGTGTTATTGGCTTTTTGGGGGGGACGGGAACGACAGTGTCTCTATATAATTCCGGTACTGAGATAAAATTGTAAGACAACCATATCACCTGTAAGGTTGCTAAATGGATAATTAGTTTTGGTATCAACTCAAGATCATGGGTAAAATAATAATTTTTTAACTTGGTTAAACATTCTAATATACAGACGAAATGTACAATTTCTTCAGGAGTAGTTCACTTCATTGCCGCTTGATTACAGTGTTTCCTTTTACATTCTCGTATATGTGACATAAAGAAAGTTATGTCATGCAGGAAAAAATCGACGTTAAGATTGGGACGGAATTCGCGTCTAGTTGGTCCCTGATACCGAAAAATTATTGTTATTTTTCATAAACTTAGCTAGTGCGTTAATGTTCTTCGTTCGCTGGGAACAACACTAGCACCTAATCCGTTCACAGGTTTTTTGCAAAATGGATATATCCCTATTCCTCTGACCACACATGAAGCCCTTCTAATTCGAAACGCATCGTTTAATTTTTGAAGGTACTTCGCATGAAGCCCCTAGATCATTTTCAAAATTTTCTCAAATGTGGTTCCAATTATTTAGATATTTTTTCTTGAAACGATTTTTAAAACTGTAAATGTTTAACTTTTTTTGCACCCCCTCCTACAACTTCATTATTGAACATGATTTTTTCTTAATGATATCTATTTTACAGAAAGCAAATTATGCCATATATATATATATATATATATATATATATATATATATATATATATATATATATTTCAAAATATGAGTAGTTATAAAATATGAATCATCCAAACAAAACGCCAACTTTCTAAGTCACTGTATAATACCAGAAGGCTATGGACTGACAGCGAGGATCATCAATGAGGGCGGTCAATAAGAACGGGCATTGAGAGCGGGCTGTCAACAAGGGCAGTGCGGATGAGCAATGCGGACGGCTAGAGATGAATAATGCGGACGGGCCATTGGAACAGGCAGTGTGGACGAGCAGTTAAGGCTTGCGAAAGTCCTGATTTGCTCTGGAAAGTCACGCATTAATGTTGCCCGTCATAATAACGAAACTACACAAAACCAGAAACAATGTTCTTAATACTTATGTGCCAAAGAATATGAAAAAATTTTGATTAATAATGGCAATTAAGTTAATTTAATGTCCTTAGTTCAAACACTCTTATGACTGAAACAGAAAACTGTTTCCTCTCACCCCCAAAAAATGGCGTTGCACTAATTCAAAAACCAGTGCAATGTGTGATGTAGGAAAATATCTGGAATAAGACGGGCTTATACGATAAGTGAAATACACCCACAGGTAAAGAGAAAGCTAAAGGCGCATATTTCAAGACTGGTGCATGATCCAACAGGAGAAGGTGGGATTCACTAACCTTGGGAATTAATTCATCCCTAAAGAGTGGATCAGGGGTAGGCTGGACTCCTTAAGCTATGGTGGAAGCAATCAGCCTAAGGGATAGGAACACCTGAAATAAAAGCTCCGGTCCTCCAGGTTTGGGGGTTGTGCTGTAGGCCAGCACCCTGCACACATAAAACATCACACCGCTAAAAATCTCAGTTATAGGAATGCCTCGGATATTTCAAAAGGGAAACGACATCAGCAAAGAAAATGGACTCTGAATATTGGTATATGGAATGTACAAAGTATATCAAATAAACAACAAGAAGTAATCCAGGAAATGATGAGAAGAAACATAGATATAGCCGTCTGGTCTGAAACTAAAAAGAAAGGCAAGGGAAGTGAAACACTGAACAACTTTGTGCACTTTTACAGTGGCGTAAACAAACATGAAAATGCCAAAGCCGGAATTTCTATTGTTATTGGTGAAAGATTCGGTAAATGTATAAAAAGTTGGGAGTATATAAACGAACGTCTTATTAAAGTAGTGTTCAAAATAAGAGGAAAATACATAAGTGTCATAGAAATATATAATTTGAATGATGATGCCCCGATGGCTAAGAAAGATGATTTTGAAATGACAGTCAAAGAAACCCTTGAAGGTATTCCAAAGTCCCATGAAATGATATTTGCAGGAGATTTTAACGGCAGAGTTGGAAGAGACAAGAACAATATTGTGGGTCAACATGGTGAGGAAACTTGCAATGACAATGGAAAAAAGACATTAATATTTGTGAAGAGTATGAAATGAAAATTAATAACAGTTTCTTCCAACATAAAGATATTCATAAGTATACCTGGTACCAACATACAAAAAACTAAAATATATAATAGACCTCTGTGTAACTAAGCAAGAAACTTCACTCAAAGTCCAAGATGTTAGAGTGAAACGGGGAGCCCAATGTAGCGATCATTGTTTGGTAATTGCTAAAATATTCATACCACTTACATTGAATAGCACTGATAAAGAAAATAAGGAGGGATTTGTCATGAAACCTACCAAATACAAATTAAGCAGTCTTTTCGATGAAAGTACAGCATATCTCTACAGAAAAAGGCTTGAAACTAAACTATTGGTTAAACACAGGCCAATAGAAAAAGAATATGAACACATAAAAGAGTGTATTCATCAAGCCGCAGAGGAGGCATTAGGTACTTGTAAATTAAAACCGAAACAGAATTGGCGGAACACAAGTCAAGAAGAAAAGATTACGAGGGAAAGAGAACTGTATTTAAAATGGCTTAGTGACAAAAAAACTGAAACTAATTTACAGCACAAAGCAATAAGTAGAGAAGTAAAACAAGAAGTATTATCAAGGAAGAATAAATTATGGCTGGATAAATGCGATTATATAGAACAATTCATAGGTGGAGCACGGAGCTCAGAAGCCTGGAAAGTAATTAAATCTATTAAATCGAATGAGAAAAACAATATCGCTTTATCAAACATTGGAATCAATAAATGGAAAGAGTATTTCGGAAGACTGCTTCTAGAAAACAGAAACTTCCAATCACACAAGGAAGTAAAATTTGAGCAAAGGTTAAATCTGACAATAAAGATTTAGAAGAAGCACTTAGGACAATGAAATCCAATAAGTCACCTGGTCCGGGAGATATACCGACAGAATTACTGAAATATGGTCCCTATAAACTGCACCAAATGCTCAAACACATGTTTTTAAGGTGCATGAATAGAGAGGATCCTCCTCAGGAAGGGCGAACGTCTTACCTAACACCAATCCATAAGAAAGGATCTAGAGACAATGAAACAAATTATAGAGGAATAGCAGTTATTGGATCTATAGGTAGACTGTATAGCAAAATAATACGAAATAAAATAGAAGAAGAGATAAAAGGAAAAATAGGAGAGGAACAATGTGGTTTTACTGCCGGCAGGTCGGTCATAGACAATATATTTACATTAAAACAACTTATAGAAAAGAGAACAAGGAGAGGTAGGAAAGTTCATCTGGGTTTCATTGATCTTCAGAAGGGTATGACAATGTACAGGTTGCTAGAGAATGGGAAGAAATGGATGGACTTCAAATCAGTGAAAACTTAATTGGAGCCACACAGAATCTATATAAGAATAACACCTCTCAGATTAAGATCTACAGCAGGCTCTCAGATCCATTCCCAGTCAGCAAAGGTCTTCGTCAGGGTTGCTGACTTTCCCCAACACTGTTTAAAATATATCTGCATCAAATTTTACAGCAGTGGGAGAAACAATGCAGAGTAATGGGAATGACGATCGGAGAGGATAAATTGATTACGTTATATTTTGCCGATGACCACGTTGTAATTGCAGAAGATGTAGACGATTTGAGTCATGATCCGTAAACTCAACATTTTTTAAAAGCAGGACTTCATATTAATATGGACAAATCTGAATACCTGGCAATTGGTAAAAATGAAATAGAAGATCTTCTTGTGGAAAATGGAGGAAAAATGAAAGGGGTAAACAAATATAAATACCTTAGTGTACTTTTTAACAATAAGGGAAATAGCCATGACGAAATTGAGAGACGAATAAGCTTGGGGAGAAATGTGACACGAAGTATAAACTCTGTCTTATGGAACAAAACCATCAATAACACTACTAAAAGACGTCTTTACTCCTCGCTAGTTAAGAGTGTTACAACATACGGTTCAGAAGTTTGGGAGATCGATAAAAGAACAAAAGGGAAGCTGCTGGCCCTTGAAATGGACTACTGGCGTAGAAGTTGCTGTTATAGCAGACGTGACAGAATCAGGAACGACGACATAAGAATGAAAATGGATGTAAAGAAATCTATCCTTGACGAAATAGAGAAAAAGCAAATCGTCTGGTACGGTCATGTTATGCGAATGACAGACGAAAGATGGCCAAAACGAGTCCTGAAATGGGTGCCAACCGAAAGACAGAAAAGAGGAGGACCCAGACTTGCATGGCAGCAGGGAGTGCACGAGGCTATGACGCAAGAGAAATGCCAGATGATCTATGGTCCAATAGAGAGACATGGAGACTGAGAGCGGAGAAACGGTGACAGCTGTTGAGCAACTCCGTACTATATAGGTCTAGGGACATATTCAGCTCAACGAACTCTATGATTCAGTGAACACATATTATTCCTAATTAATTGTTAGGCCTTAATGCACGAAGTATTTTGCGATGATCGCATTAAGACCAAAAAGGCAGAGCTCGATTAAGAATTTTTAATTTAAAGTAATATCTACGTTGTTAATAATGAAGATGATTTGTGTCTTACATTTTCACAGAAAATTAAATATTGGACGTACGATATCAACCCCAAATCTAGTTAAATCAATATATCTGGGGAAGCATAGTATCAGATGCGTGCGCAAGTGATCATAATACTATAACTTTCACTATTCACTAATGCAGTTTGCCCTAGGACGCTCCCACTATAGAAAATTTAGGTGATTCATTAAAATGCGTTGCACGGGATGCCTTCCGATCGCAAATGTATCAATTGCCCAATGATTCATCAATATTACATTATTACAATGAATTATTACAACAATGTCACGAAAAAGATGTGTTAAAAAATAGTTACCGGACATAACGTTCTGAAATAAGGAAGAATAAAGACATTCCGTTGTGGAAAACAGACATTATGCAAGCCAAACAAGTCAGAGCCAATGCAAAGAAAACATAGCAATGGCGAAAGAATTATACATCTGACGTTTAAATTCATTACAATAAGCTGAGAAACAAATACCACTTATGATTAAAAAGAAAAGAAGTCTGGAAAAATCAAGTCAAACAAACTGCTAGACAGAAAGAAAAAAAAATTGTCTAGCAGCAGTTATGTAAACACCTTTTCGGCGTCAGAAATGTCTAAAAGTGTATTTCCATCAAGACTTTGAAATTTATTTGTTGCAGCGAAACAATTTTATGTGTCCTAAGAATACACTCCGTATACGCTGCCACAACAATATAAAAAACATTTTGTAACAGCCGTCCAAGCGATTGATGAACTCTAAATAATCCACCGTAAGCTAGGGAGGAGTGAGAGTGCTGAGTCGAGGGGAAGCGGCAGCCCACAAGGGGGATCGAAGGAGCGCCCAGCTCTCTGAGCTCGCTACCCCATTTTAGAGGACTATAACGAATCTTAAACCAGTATTAAATTAATAACACAGGCACCAAAATAAAAAAGTTGTCGGACAAACGACTTGGCACATGTTTCTCCATGTATGTCAATACGCTGAATCCGAATCTGAATCCAGAATTGTGCCATCAACCTCCAATTTTTTTAATCGCGAAAAACACATGTTAACACTAGACTCTGATGTCTTGTAGTATTGTATTCAACAGAAACCAAACGTTGTCAGACCCAAGACTTGACAAATGATTCTCTCCGTATGTTGACACGCCGAATTCAAATCCGAAGCCAGAATTGCAGCTCCACCGTCCATTTTTTTAAATCGCGAAAAACCAGCGTGAAATTTACAATTATCAATTTCACGGTGATTTTTGCGATTTAAAACTAGTGGTGCTACCTAAGCACATACTTTCTCGCATTGATTCTAGGTGATCATTAGCTAGAGCAACATTATCTACTACATAACTGCAAAACTGTTTTCAAGCAGAAAATTATTTTTTCGCTCCCAGACTCGAACTCATACACTCAGAGCTAACGTGTCGGCATTGGGACAGACAGACGAACCCTCTTCACGAGTTAAAGGATTTTTGTATTTAAATTTACCAATAGGATTTAACTTTTTCGTTACCAGAACGAGCCAATAAGGTTTTTTTCTGGCGAAATTTCGGCGCACGATTACGTAACTCTTCTTACGAAGAATAAGGCGAAAAAGGCGATAAAGTAAAAAGCAATAATAATAATTTCGTAATCTTTATGGAGTTCTAAGTTGATTACATAGGTACTGGTTATATTATATTTAAATTTAAGGTAGATATATATTCATTATTTTTCTTAAATTGGTTCATACAAGTGCACAAAACCTCAACAGCAACAAAACCTTGATGAGACATACGTTTTACAAATCCAAAAGAGATGAGAAAAATTGTTTAAAAGCTTAAAATTCGAAAATCACATACTAACATTTTCACTTTATTTACCTTGATTAATGGTATTTGCAATTAGAATTGCTTCAAATGGTTTTCACTAAAGATTCTGGAATCCTCAATTAATTCCTGCGGCAACACAAAATTGTCACAAATAATAATTTGACCAAGACTCGAACTAGCGAACCTTCCCACCGAAAAGCTGAGCCCACACCCACCAACTTATCCACCTTGGTCATCCCGTTAGGACATGCGATGCACTTATTACTTCTATAATAGTAATAAGTGTATGGTGGTTTCTGTTCTAGCATTACGGAGCCGAGTGAATGAGCAAAAAATGTTTTTCGGACCGCAAAATGAAAGCTGCCGTGAAGAGAATGAAGCTTGTCGCAAAAACTAGTAGAGAGTAGAGAGATTAGAAAAATAAGTAGGGCGAAAAAGTCTGTGCCATTCTATAGGTCCACTAGTTTACTATTTATTTAAATAGCTAATATTCTACAACAAAATTTTTCTGAGGCAAAAATATCTTCAATTTTGTAGTTTTGATTTTTTTTGCTATTTTCGAAAAAAACGTGCAATAACCGAAAATGGAAGTAGCACCATATTTCTTACCGTTCCTAATACATATACGGAGAAAATTTAAAGAAACAATTTAGAGCGGTTTTCGAGAAAAAAAATCTCAATATCAAGCGCAAAAACTCGTTTTTTCAAAAAATTGAACACAACATTTTTAAAGAGGTACTTTTGTACAACAGACTTTGTCAGAGAAAATTCTTCATTCCTCAATTTCGTACTTTTAAAATTTTTTTTATAATTTCCGAAAACAAGGAGCAATACAAAAAATGGGACTAGCACCATTTTTTTACCACCAATTTTTACACATGTGGAAAAATTTCAATGCGGTTTTAAAGAAAATCAAATTTGTACAAGAGTAAAACTTTTTACAAAAAACACACATGACCTTCTTTAAAGACCTAATTTTGTACAACTGACTGTCTGAGGTAGAAACCTCTATCTTCAATTTTGTGGTTTAATTTCTTTTTCCAATTTTCTTGCTCTTTCTTTCTTTTTTTTTTTTTTTTTTTTTTTTTTGCAAAATGGGAATATCACTGAAAATTAGACCTGCGGCTTTCTCTTAAACGTTTTCGCACTATAGAACAACAAAATTTAATCAACAAATTTGGGGCAATTTTTTTGAAAATTTTGAAAATGTCCGAGAGGTTTCATATAAAGTGCCCCCCAAAATTAAAATATCGGTTTTAAATTCCAGGGTCCGCGACATTAGCTAGATTGATTGAGGAATATTAAGTTTGTAGACAATTGCCGGAACGGTTGACCCGCTAGTGTTGCCCAGACTATCGGACGGACAGTCGTTTTGCCGCCAATCGATTTTTCGGTATCAGGAACCAACAAAATATGGATTCTGGCTACAACATGTGTTAGAGGATTTTTCCTAAATTTAGCAACATGATTTATCCACACTTTCGTAACCAGAACCAGTATTTTTGTGGCAAAAATTCGTCGTTTTCCGGCGCATGATTACATAACTTTATCTTCTTTCGAACAATTCGTAATGTGGGAAAGTATAAAACTGAAGGGTGGTGGCGTAATTCTGGCTTCGGATTCGAATTTAGCGGGCCTACATACATAGAGAAACATGTCAAGACTTCTGGTCTGACAATTTGTTTTATTGTGTGTGTATTAAATGAATTACCCTGATTTTAAATGAATTTCGCTATATATATATTCTGAAAACGATGGGACAAACTATCCCATTAGCTAATTTCTATTAAAAATTTCCTTAACAGAGAGTATAGATTAATTACCAATTATTTATTCGTTTTTCAATTATTTTAACAGCTGTTTACTAAATTAATAAAAATAATGTAAAAAAACAGCGAGATACGGATATTTTTACAGAAATTGTTCTATAAACCTTGATTGTTATGAGCGAAATACGTTTACATTAATTACTCTCCACAAATAATAATAATAATAATAATAATAATAATAATAATAATAATAGTTTTTACAGCCTCTTATCCCCAAAATCCACTTAATGGGAATACACTTAAATTAATTTCACATCCCGAGTTGTTTATAAAAACCCGGAAGCCATTCTGGGAAAATTCAAAACTGAATGTCTCAAGTTAATCATTTACTGAAAAAAAAAAAAAAAAAAAAAAAACAGCGAACGACAGACTTCTGACACAATTATGTGATAGACTTGTCATAACAAACATGGTTTTAAGAACCACTTTGTGCAAGAGTGTCAGTGGCCAAATAGTTGTTTCCTGTGGCTTGTCTGAAAACATTATGTTACGAATAATGCCCAAAATACTTCCGACTTTTTATTTAAAAAAAAAGGAGAAGTACTTCATTTAAGGATGTTTTTGTAAGAAAAACTAGAGCTTTTAGAAACTAGTGGTGCTACAGCCACACTTACTTCCTCGCACTATTTCCAATTTACCAATTTTCGAAAATCCAGAGTGTTCAACGAAAGTTATACCTACGCCATTCTTTTAAGCGTCACTTATTTTATACGTGAAAAACAAAAAAAAAAATGGATCGTATTTAAAAAAAATATTTATTGTAATTTGCATTAACTCTGAGCAGAAATTTAAACTATTAGCTTTTTAAAAGAAATATACATGACCCCTTGTAAACATCTATTTTATTAGAAGGGATTTCAATTAATACAACATTTTCGATCTTCAAATTTTCAGTTTTGCAATGTTAACTTTTCAATTTTCGAACATACAAGAGTTCTCCGGAAATGGAGCTAGTATCAGCTTTTTACCATTCTTTGGTACATACAAGAAGAAAATTGAAAGAAAAAAATTGAAGCTTTTTTTTTAAAATAAAATTGTTTTAAACTATTTTAAAATTGCCTACATTTCACGAAAAATTAAGAAATATTTATAATTAGAATAATAAATATTTATAATTAGAATAATAAATATTTAGAAAATATTTTCCAAAATTGTGCATGATGCTATATGAATATCTGTCTTTGAAGAACAGTCATAATGACCGAATGATATAATATCTACCTTCAGTATTAGAGTTGCAGGAAGACGTCATTTTTTTAACTTTTTGGATTTTCGAAAAATCAGGATTTCAACGAAAATGATACATGCACCATTCTTTTAAGGGTCCTTTACGCTATCTAAGCGCGAAGTTTTATAACAAGTTTGGAGCCATTTCTGAGAAAATTGTGAAAATATAATTGATGCTTCATGTAAAATACTTCCCCAACACAAAAAAATCCGTTTTGAAATTCGCAGGACCTCGATTACCTTTAAATCGATCTAGGAATATCAATTTTGGAAAATAGACTGAAATGGTTACGCGATAGCGTTTACCACGGAAGGACAGACGGAAAGTGACAGACGGAAAGTGACAGACGGAAAGTGACAGACGGAAAGTGACAGACGGAAAGTGACAGACGGAAAGTGACAGACGGAAAGTGACAGACGGAAAGTGACAGACGGAAAGTGACAGACGGAAAGTTACTGACGGATTGATGGACTGACGGACTGACGGACTGACTGACGGACTGACTGACGGACTGATTGACGGACTGATTGACGGACTGGTTGACGGACTGACTGACGGACGGACGGACGGACGGACGGACGGACGGACGGACGGACGGACGGACTGACTGACGGAGTTTTTCTGCCGAAATCGCCAGACGCGATTCTGTCGATTCGTCCGACTGCATACCGCTGTCAGTTTTCCCGCTTTCCAGCTAATCCCCATTCACATTTCGTTACCTGAGAAGTCATGACCAGACAGTATCTTGTTTCATCCGCTGTGTCGGGTGTAAATATTTTTGTGTATTCGGTGTAAATATTATTGTTTATTTTCCATTTATAGGTTGCAAAAATAGATGCTCTCCCAGCAGTCCAGAGGAAACCTCTAATACAAGTGAAAATGGCAGAATCTTGGGAATTGTGTATGATAAGACAGCGACGTAAGAAGATGTTCGTGATATGATGGTTTAAGTTTTGTTTCCACGAACTTTTAAGTGTCGTTTTCCACATTGGCAATGCTCTAAAAGTGAAAATGTTTCTTGAAAACAGACAGAAGTGTATCAATCATAATCGATTAATATAATACAAAACAGACCACGGTAAACGTAGAAATCAATCCATTCACTAAAGAGGAACGGGATGCAGTCGGGCTATGCTTTGGGGGAGGTAGGTAAACGGTTTACGAATTGTTGACCGCGGAATGAAGTCGGCAAGCGCCCATCGAGACGCCGGCAGTCAGGGAGAAAGATAGCCTTTGCACGTCCCCACTATATCTTAGATATTTTTCCATATATTCCCTATCCAGATATTTTTCCATCCATGACGCCACCTCTCGCCCCTCACCAGGCGACGCGCTGAGAGCTGTTGAAACGTCAGCCAGTAACCAGCACTTGCGTAGTAAACAGGAATTTCTTTACGTTCCAAACCGAAATGTCTCTTGTTGCAAACTGCGTCGGGAGAGACACAGCTCCCTTAAAGCGGTCTCGAAGGTCATGATATCAGAATAACGAATTCTAGCTGAACCTGTGCGAACATTCCGCACTTCGTAAATAATTGTATTAAAACTGAAAATAACATAATATCGAATCATAACTTCCAAGGGGATGGCCCTAAACTATGCGTCACAGCATTGTACACCTGTTATTGTTCGTGCAGAATTCTGCAGAACAAACCTACATAAAATGGTTTTTCAAACCGTGCACACATTCTGCTTAAGAACAGCAAATAAAATACAATTAAAACACTGCAATAAATGAGATATTTGAAAAAAAGAATACTTCAATAAGGTATTCTTCACGAATACTGCAATAACGTAGAATAGTACATAGCATTATGTAGTATAGTATAGAATATAACCGTTCTTTACACACCAAGAATATCTAACACGTTTCTGTCCTATATGGCAATACGTGATTAGCAAGTATGTAAATGCAGGCGGCTTCTTCCTTGGAGACTTGCTGTCGCAAGACGTCAGTTTTCTGTAAGCAGTGTCGCATCGAGTATGAGAATTCAATTTGTACGTGCAGTATATAGGGGGAATAACACATTAAATATTTGAATTTTTCAGTCAAAATCGAAACTGTTTCATGGTTTTGAGATTTTCCCTAAGTTCCTGGGTATATAATAAAAACGTAGACACATCTCACGTGGTGAGAGGCTGCATAGTGTGCTTTCAATTTATGCATGCATTGGAAAATGTAGTTAAAAGCTTACTACCAATATTCAAAAAACTAGAGTTCGTCTCTCTAAGCAACTCGTATAATACTTTTGGGCTATTGAATTGACAAATTTACTGTAGTCACATATTCGACCTGGGTAAGAAGAAACATGTTGAGGCGGAATTCTCATACGTAAATTCTACTTCTTGGAAAGAGAAGATTTCGTGCCTTTATGATCAAGATGCAATAAAAAAATGTGATAAATGTTGCGGTAATTAGAGTAGTGACGTCAGCGCAAGGTTTTGGTAATCAGTTTAACTGTTGATAACCAGAAAGAAGATTTCTCAGATGTGTGAAATATGATCGGTGGTAGTTCCCAAATTTGAAAGTAAAAAATCGATAAAAATCTTTATAATTTATTATTTTAACAGTCTATTTTACTCATGCAACTATATTTGAAGATATTGATTTGCTCTACTTGTTGAAAGCCACAGAAAAGTACAAGAAAATTACTTATACGGTAATTTTCTTTAAATATTTACATTACATCTTATGTGTCACGAGTAAAAGTTGATTTGTTGAATTAAAATCCACATCTGTCTGACTTACACGATAAATCAAATAGAGTATAATTTTAGTTAACAGGGTCAGTCAACAATCAAGTACTCCGAAATAAGAATGAATGAGAACATATTTTAGGGTGATCTGTTCTGATTACAAATACGCCTGCCCCGAAAGCACATTTTTTAAGGTCAAGGTACAGTTTACAGTTGACAAGTCAACTTGATGGAGGTTAAATGTCTGAGGTCAATAGTGAAGAGGGAGATGATACATCTTTTGTACAACTAAACAGGTCTTTGAACCGATTGCTTTAGAGATTAATAACACGAGATATTTGACTTCAGTCCAATAGGTCTTTTCCTAGACAGATGAACTTTAGATATAGCATTTGTTTTCGAGAGGTCAATACTCTCCATGGGCGCCTCATGTCAGTTAGTGTAGCTTGTGTTGTCGCAACGCGCACATTGCAGTGTTCTCATATGCATTTCAAGATCTTATTGGCTGTCTTTATCGGCATTGTATTTTGAAGAGTTGCATTCTTTGAGGCGAAAAAATATTTCACAGTGATTGATATACTCATTATGCGAGAAGTGATATCATAACTAAAATGTTTTCACTACATTCTTCACAATTTCAAGAGAGTGTTTATTCAGTGCTGCATAGTCGGCAACACAATTACACATGTATGAATCAAACTTTCAATCATCACGACTCAGTATTATTAAATCAGCGTGGATTGTCAAGTCTTTGGCCAGCCAACTCACAACTACACTCGGAACAGGTAGGGAGGTTCGAATTCATCTCTGCTAGATTGTGTAGCATGTTTAAGGGGTACTTAATGTCGCTGCGGCTAAATGTTCCAGTAACCACAAAATTTTAATTTTGCCAGGGCTTAATGTGATATTTTCAACAAGTTTTCGTATATTTCGCGTCCTTTTTCATTTGTATGATGAGAGGAGGTATTCAGTAAAAGAATGAACATTTTAGACAAGATATAATTGTTCTCCTAACTCGTAAAGCAATAGCTTGGTGAACATCTTTTTGATGCTACAATGCATTGTAGAATTAATAATATCACATTATTTTAAAGAAAATCCCGCAAAAGTTATCACTGAAAAGTGAGAGAACTTTAGTAATGATGGTGATACAGACATCGTGGATCCGTTTCAATAATTAGTAACAATAACAGCAACAACAATATTTTCAATAACAGTATTATTAATCAATTACAAAACCTGTTTAATAATTTGTAATTTCTATCTGTAAAACATGTAACAATAATATTATTTATTAAATATAATAAATATGCAAATAAGTATAGTAAATTATCTAAGAGAATTCTAAAAAATAACGGGATTTGGAAACTTTAATGAACCTATAGAGGTAGTCAATTGCTCATTCCATTACTCTCAAGAGGAAGAGGAATCGATTTTTACTATTTTAGCCGAATTTTGTAGGGTATTCTGAAAGGATTCCAGATAAAACATGTTTGTGTGTGTTTGTGGGGGGGGATGAGATTTATGACACCTACAGTGTTGAAACTCTTTGAAATACTGTCGTGTCTTTCCAACATAGCATCAGTCGTTAGTTGATAATTAAACTTAATTTTGATATGAATCATAAACATTTTAAGAAAAGTATTTCATTGATACTTTTTAATGCAGCTTTCTATACCCCAGAATAAACGAGCGAAGCAAATGCTTAAAGTCCTTTTGATTATGAACTCACATAGCAAAAATATTTTACATTTTTAACATGAAAATACCCGTCGGAGGTGACAAGCAAAGTTATTAAGCCCATTATTAATAGGTTCTTCCCCCAGGCGTGGATAATAAAGTACAATAGGGTCCCTGGCCTGGAAACACCACTAAACGGGAAAAAACGGAATAATTCCACCCTAACATGCCACATACATTAGTAGCTACTTACGAGACAACTTTTTTCATGACCTGTAAACAACTTGCGATGAAAAAAAATACAACCGCTGACGACGAAATTAATTATAACCTCAAATGAAATGTTTACTTTAAAAAAATATAAGACATCATTCTCCCTGTCCATACACTAATATTATTCATATTCCTTGTTCACAATATCAAAGAAATACTCAAAAAATGTATAAAATAAATAAAAAAACTTAAAAAAGAAATAAACATGAAACGAAACGTTATTCAGGACGTTCAATTATGTGATCAAGTTCAACAATTCCGAGATGATTTTCAATGTACACGTGTAAATCAATTATTACATTCGTTCATATATAATGGAATATCCTTGAATGTGTTTTCTTACAACGAAATGTATTGAGAAGGGAATAAGCACAAGGTCGAATAGTTCGTAAAACATTTTTGTTTTCAGATAAGGGATCGTGTGGTCAGAGTACACTGAGAATAGTTTCTAGAGTGTAGTGCACTTGGTGATGTTAACGCATACGAACAGCCTCCAATTAACCTCTGATTTTCACTGTTAAATAGCCTACTATCTCAAACAACACGTACGTACAAATGTTTTATCTCTTGGTAACGTTGTGAATGAGTAATCATCAGAATGTGTTCCAGGGTTCAGAAGTGTTTGATAGGCAATCAACAACACTTAATTTAAACAATTATCTTTAATTACTGTACCCAGGTTCCTGAAGAAATGGCGGATCCGATGTGTTCATCAACGAGTCCACAAGTTCTCCAATTTGAAGACATTACGTCAGCTGCCTTCAAAATTAAATCTGGGATTATGGTTACACCATGTATAGTGAGTATAAGATAATCTCAAAGTTTTACCCCCAAAATAGTTGTTCGAAACATAAATTCTGAGGTAGTACATTCCCTACAAAATAATATTTATATTATCAAACCCGAACGTCCATAAAAATTCAAATACCTAGATTTGGAGTGCACGTTTTCTTGAATTATTGTTGTTTTCTTTTAATTGACGCTCGACCAGTTGTGCTGGTGCGAACAGAAAAGTGAACAGGTGATATTTTTTCAGAGATCACATCTTTCCCAGCTAACTGGAATGGAAATATTTCTTAAAAAAGACTTTCTGCAATATACAGGAAGGTAAGTAAATATAATACTTTGAAAATAATCTCCCGAATCAAAAAAATATACACCTTAGAGCCGCAATATTAATTTAGAATTATTTATTAGCATGTATTAGATCCAACAAATTGTTTAAACGATAAATATAGATGGCACTACAGAATTAAATCAAGGGTCAATATGCAAATATGAATAATCAAAAATTGAACTGTTTTTATTATAATCGTTATTATCGCTTTTTTAAAATTTAAAACGATAAGAGGCTGACTTCTAATTTGTTCATAAGGAATATATATGTGAAGAATGCATTGACAATAGTCGTTCGACAATTGCCACAGACAATGTTCTGGAAACGATATAACGAGGAATGTTATATATATTTACTAGAAAGCACGTGTGTTTGAATTTCTAAATTAATATGCTCTTACAATTCATTCTTCTTGTATTAATGGCACAATCCTTCTCTAAAAGGAAACAATAATAATAGTAATAATATTAATAACGATAATAATAATAATAATAATAATAATAATAATAATAATAATAATAATAATAATAATAATAATAATAATAATAATAATAATATTAACTACTACAACAAACTTTCATGCTCAGAGAGGCAATAGGTTGGATCACAAAAGGCCAGATCTCACAGTTTTTAAGAAAAGCAGATACACAGTGTTCTTGGCCATATCAGTGGATTTAAAATTATCAATATATAGTGATCACTAGGTAAAGCTGTACTATTGATCAAGAATCAACCCGAGATTTAAATTCGGATCATGCCCCTGTCACAATTTGTTTGTAATCATTCACTTCTCTAAAAACCTAAAAACTGATATAGGTACAACGGAGCCTCCAAACACATTTTGGTGCTTCTTTCAGTAGAAAATTATTCCAGATTTACTAAAAAACATATACCGCCCAGCTCCATTCTCGCTCCATCCTCCCCTCCCCTCCATCCTCACCCCCTCACTATCCTAATCCTGCTCAGCCCCGGCCGGTCCGGTCCGGTCCGGTCCCGTCCCGTCCCGTCCCGTCCCGTCCCGTCCCGTCCCGTCCCGTTCCGTCCCGTTCCGTCCCGTTCCGTCCCGTTCCGTTCCGTTCCGTCCCGTTCCGTCCCGTCCCGTTCCGTCCCGTTCCGTCGCGTTCCGTCCCGTTCCGTCCCGTTCCGTCCCGTTCCGTCCCGTTCCGTCCCGTTCCGTCCCGTTCCGTCCCGTTCCGTCCCGTTCCGTCCCGTTCCGTCCCGTTCCGTCCCGTTCCGTCCCGTTCCGTCCCGTTCCCCATGCCTCGACTGCCCCTCATTGCCCGGACCCGCACTGCTATATTTGTTACTATCATTGTTGTTACCACTATTGTTGCTATAAGCAGCTCTAAAAACATGAGTTGTTGCATAATCCCGGCAAACGTCCAGTAACAATTTCGACCGTCAATTATTTTGGGCTTAATTGCGCAATTTAAATTAATCAAAATTAACCAAATTTAGTACGCAATTTTATAGGCTTTCAAAAATGTCTTATTAACTTTGGTAATTTACGAGTTGTTTTCGAAATATGTGCGGTTTGGAATAAGGAATAGATGTAATTTAGTAGCTCTAGGAACCGAATTTCATTGCAAATGCATATTTTTCCTCTGCAACCGAAAGATATGCTAACTTGGTATGTGCATGAAACACTCAATATTTCAATTATACATTGAAACATACTTTTATAATATATATTTTGCCTATTTTCTTAATATGCATTATTTTTCGGAAAATTGTCCATTCTTCTGCATGAAAACGTTTATTTATTTACTAAGTAAAATATTTAATAAATTTAATATATATTTATCTACTGTGTGTTCATATATACGTGGTTTATAAGACATAATATCAGTTTCCTGTATGTGAATTACGCATGGAATTTAGCAAAAAAGTCGAGATTGTTTTGAATATTAACGTGTCGTCGAGTACATCTTGAAAATAAATTAAGTTCATGTACTAATCTTTGTGACTAGAACTCACTTTAGTCATTTTGGGGAAGGGGCAGATTTTAAGGAGAAATTAAAAGGAAACTTATGGAAGCTTAAGGGAAAAACTATGCGAAAAAGAAAGGAACTTACCTTTTCCTGATATGAATGTGGCTACTAAGGGGTTCTCAGAAATTTGTTGAAACACGGTTCTAATGCTTATTGTTAAATGTATATAGCGGCAGATATACAACTGTGGAAAGTAACTATAACTACTTTCATTTTCTTTATTTATCTACTTTTTTTTCAATATTTCATTGGTGGTGTAGTAACTAGTACCAAATGAACGTACTGTACGAAAAAATGTAAGAAACAATCTTATGACGGATTAATATACTTTATAAGGCTTGTTTTCTGAAACACAAAAATCAACCCCCAAAATGAGCAAGTCTTAGATATTACTGTTCCACGTAAACTGAACTTGCTTCCCGACGCAAGAAGATATTTGGTAATCAGTAATACCACTGTTATTCTGCATTTTATAGCGTTAAGAATCAAGATCGCGAACCCATCAAGAAGTTGATATTTACCCAAAATACGGGTAAATACAGGTACAGGTAAATTGCGGAGCCAGGTGATCGCATAGAAGAGGGAACTTTTACACGTGTCTTTTAGTAAATCAAGACGATCCAGGAAAAGGGGCCATTTCATTGTGCCAGCTGAATCGAGGTTAATCGAGCAAACTTAATCGGCCAGCCCACTTAATCGAGTTTGCCGTTACATCAGGTTTCGCTGTATTCTGTTCTAGAAAGACTTAAAATGACTGCTATTAACAAACACTTGTGGATGGAACGAAAACAGTTGACCAACTTTTAGTATTGACTAATTTGACCATCACAAAATGTTGATGTTTCCTGTGTTCATTGTAATTTACAAAATGAAAAATTGTGTAACTTTCGGAAATGCATTGATTATATTTTGTGTTACAGTTTCAAGGAAAGAGGAGCTCGGTATGCACTGATCATGTTACCAGACGAGCAAAAACGAAAAGGAGTGATATCTGCCTCCCTGGGTAATCATGCTTTGGCATTATGCTATCACGGAAAGGATCTTGGAATTCCAGTAACCGTTGTAATGCCAATAGTAGCACCCATAATGAAGATTCAATCGTGTCGCCAGCATGGAGCGGATGTAGTAGTCAAGGGCAAAGACATGGGAGAAGCGAAGCGGTGGGCTATGCAGTTGGGCAGAGAAAGAGGTCTCACTTATATTAACGGGTAAGAAATTTTATACTTCAATTCAAGTAACTGGAATAAACCATTTCTTGATAATGGCAAACGTATAGATGACACATTAAAATTTAGAAATACAAGCTATATTCCAGCAAAAATGAATCACCTTCGAAAACATGCACGTTCGCTCCTCCATTAGAAACTCATCTACGTCCATTAAACTGGAAATGTCACATTCAAAACTATTGTAATAACTTTAATAATTTAATTAATCAATCCAATAGATGATAGGTTGTATTGTTTGTTATAACAATATTAGACGTTCAAAAGTAACTTGTGCTGCACAATCGTTCATCATTTCATCCACAGAGGATGCAGCAGGAACAGCAGTCACATAGTAAAGCGACAACAATTTATTCAATTGTTGTTGAGCCACGACTCTTGACAATTCAATTTTAAATAACTCATTTTAAAATTATTGTACTGTATTTATTTTATTACTACTTACATTATTGGTATTGTACTTAAGATTTTTATTTATATTACATTTATTTACTCTCTTAAATGTATTATTTTATATTTTTATTTTAATTTTATTAAGTTATATTATTGTTCTATCGAATCTTTACACTTCTGGTACAACCCAAGACTGAAATGAAATCGGATACGCAAACAAAGAAAACTGCACTTCACATATTGCAATGTTTTTTCTCGTGATATTCTCTCAGAAAAACTCTGCACCCGACATACATTCCACCTAAATCTTGTCGGAAAACACGCATTTGATAGCGAAAGGGCATGACCCCAAGATCTATTCTACAAGTTTAAAGGAGTACTGCACAATATAGTTTCAATCAAACACGTTTTCGAAATCGTACATCGTTCATGCATTCAAATTATTGTGTTATGTGTATACAGACGTTAAACAAAACGAGATGTAGGTTACAAGTCTTTCCGGGTAAATAAAGATATTTCATTGCGAAAAAAAAAGTAATATCCCCTTTCAATTCATTGTTATATTCATTGTTTATTTCCTACGCATATACCCCAGAAAAAATATTTGTAAATCTAATGCAATTGTTTAATTTAGATATTAGTGCCTTTCGTTTTCCTAAATACATCCATTTAATGTTCCAGATACGACCACCCTCATATAATGGCTGGACAAGGAACAATTGGTCTCGAAATAGTGGAGCAAGTGCCAGATATAGATGCCGTCGTCATACCTGTTGGCGGGGGAGGTCTGATTGCGGGCGTGGCGCTAGCAGTTAAAACTCTCTACCCACGAATCAAAGTGATTGTACGTAGATTTACATTTTTTGTACCGTGCGCATGATGCTTAAACATGTGTTCATAGTACTAGAGAGTTGGATGGTTAGGTAGATGGTTACATCGATAGCCAGACAAGATGAGTCGAGAGTAAAAAAACACTCCTAGTTCTGTTTTTGAGGTGGAGAAATATTACTCGACAAAATCACCTAAACATTTTCTCTTGTCACAATTTCTTTTGTTCAATAGTTGAATAAATATCGTTGAATTTTATTATCTACTTTTATTTTTAATGCTTTTTAATACTTTGGTCCCAGTTCTGAAGATCAGGTCAACCGTCCAAAGCTGCTAATCTAATGAATAAAACTGTTGGTACAAACTAGGGGATCGATGACATTTTAAAGGGGGGTCCAAGATCGAAGAGTCGATTGGGAGTCGATGTTCCAATATGAACCAGCAACTGGTCGTTATAATGAAGATATATACCCCATTAATTTAAAAAAAAATATTAATTTTGATTTATAAAGCTACAAAACACCTTCTAAAAAGGAACAAATTTGTTCACCTTTGAAATTTTACATTCAAATTAATGAAATAGAAGTTTATGGCAATCAGAATCTGTTAATCATTTCATTTTTTTGAAAACGTCTTTGTATTTGTAAAATTAAAACTGATAATAGTCAACAACAAATAATCAAAAAATCTAATCGAAAACTTTGTCCATATTATTTGCCTACTTGTTGTATTTAAGTAATTTGTGTGTAATTATTTGTTACGATTATATTGTATGTTATATATTATACAAAAAATGTTAAGAGATCGATTATGCAAAGCATTTTTAAGGGGTCGATGGAACAAAACGGTTTTGAGTCTTTGGTATAATATAATAAATTTTATTTAATATAAAACAAATAAAAACTCATAACATTTTCTGTGGATATACGTGTTTTTTGGAGTCCGATAAGGGAAATGTAAAAATGATTGATAAAATTAAGAGAGTCATGACTTTGATAATTTTTTCACCTGAAATAACTGACTGCAAACCACAAATGTAATAATAATCGGTTTCACCGACGTATGTCAAATAACTTTTGGCGAGTGTCAAAATTGACGGTCGTTCAAATTTTGACCGCATGTTCAATTTTTAGGTGTGTCACTAACCTCGATCTACCTCAACCTGCTAACAAGCCGTCGAAAACATTGATGGTCAATAAACGTATCTTCAAAACTTGACGTTTGACTATTCGTCAAGGGAATGAGCTCTGAAGAAACGGAAATGTAGCGTTTAACGAACAGTTGAACATTTCACAAACGTAAATTATGTTGACGAACGTTAGTGGAATCAGCCATATGTATAATCCACCATATGTATAATAATTGATCTGTCGTTTCAGGGCGTCGAATCAGAACGATGTGCGAGTTTCACCAACGCGGTGAAAGCTAACAAGCCTGTGTATACTCCCATTGAATCGACTCTGGCTGATGGATTAGCTGTTCCTACAGTGGGATATAATGCCTTTGCTACAGCAGCACCTCTCATCGACAAACTGGTTCGTTCTTTGTATATTTATCGAGGAAACCTTTATTAATGCAAACTTTTGGGCGTCGATAGATAGAGATAGATAATGTTTGTTTTAGGTAGCTTCAACCTCTTGGGTTATTAGCGACCTCATTTTCATTACATTTTCATTTTGGTCGAGTGTCCTCGTTTTTGGACCTCATTGACTGAAGTCTTGACTGAGGCACCCGTCAGTGTTGACACTCTAATGCGATTTGTGAAAGCAAATAGGAACAGACTCCGTTTTTTTACCCAAGTTTAAAAATATCGAAGGACTCCGTCGACACGACAAGGACACATACGATTAGTACAAGGTTTGTAATGAACACCCGAGTTGAGAAAATTCAAGGGGCCTAAATGGCATGATCTCGCCGAAAAAGTATTGATGGAGAAGTGTCATACAACTTTAAAGGACTTAAAATATTTGTACCCATCTAATCAATAAACACTGAAAAAAGGTATGACATTACTTCTGGGACAAACCTTGTAGATAAATGGTATTTCACTTTTAAAGGCGTAATACTAGAAGGTCAGTGACTGGCAATATCCAATGAGTATATTATTGGAAGCTCCCACGTCATAACTTGTGGTGCTACAACAGCACCTACTTTCCCGCATTATTTATAACGGCTAGGAGATATAATACAGCATGAACGTGCAAAAGTGTTTCCAAGTAGTGGCGGCTCCTTGGGGTAGTCAAGGTATGCATTGCCTATCCCGATTGATATGTACTAGTTTAATGCATTTCATGACAATAAAAAATAAAGGTCTCTTTCAATTTTAATATGATGTAAATACTATTCATCTGTATATGTATAATGAACATTTCATTCTCATGGCATGAGCCATATTTCCATTTCAAGCGTTTTCTAACAGCCCGAGCGCCATGTGATCTGTCTCTTCTCTTCCCGCAGAGACATGCGCCCGTTTGCATCTCTCCGGGTTGGTATTAAGGATGTGCGATTAAGTTATTTTATGTGTTTAGTGCAACAATCAATTATTTTATAAAATTAATCGAAAAATTGAAATCGATTATATTTACACCGATTAATCTACACATTGATTAATTTTTCCGATTTTTAGCTCGATTATTTTAATTCAATTATTAATTTTCGAGACTAACAAAATATGAAGGTACATCTTTACTTTTGAACTTACGTAACGGTTCGCACGCCCAGGGCGCTGCCTCCCTTCGCAGCATATTCTGAGAATAAGCACTGTAGAGAGCTTAGATCAGTCCCTACTTGACGCATGCGCGTTGTGCGTAGGCTAACAAATTCTCTTGCTGACGGAAGACTGATCACTGAAGACCTAAGACACTCATTTGCAAGCCGCGTAGTTCATGTCTTTTTGTTGTCGAGTTAACGGAGAAAGTGATTCTGATTCAAGAAGTATGCATTTGTTTGTTTTAAATGAATATGCCGCGGACGATTGGAGTTAAATGACTTTTTATTTAAATCGGAATTTACAATAATATTATATATTAATGTGGCAGATACAGTTAATGAACTATTATGTACACAGTTTTCTCGTCATAACGATGTAGAAAAGAGAACTTTTGGACTGTGGTCGACGTTGTATTGTTGGCTATGTCTTTTTTGTCAATTAAGGAGAGTACTTGGAATAGAGATGGATGTTTTGACATGAAAAATTTTATCAAAAGTTATACTAAACCATGAAATATCAAACGATCACATATGAAACCTTTGAAATACTTAATACCACTATTAAAAATCCAAGAAATCCAGAGATTTGCGAATGAAATCTAAACCTTTTTGGAATGAACGCCAGTACATCCATTTTAACATTAGAAATACTCCACTGTAGAATTCTTTAAGTTTTACGTGTTTAGTGGCACAAGTGATTGTTCGATAAGAACGTGAAATGCTCAAAACTTTGAATTACACCAAACTTTGGATCATCCTGGGGCCGACTGATATGTAAACAAGTCGTGTTGTCTGTGAAAGGGGAAAGAAGGGCAAAGAGCATACTCACAAGGACATGGACATATTCTGTACATTTTTCATTGTTACAATGAAAGGTAACTTTCCCAATCTGTCGCACATGTCGATAATTCAGCGAAATGACGCTTATACGACACACTTTGCGAATGAGCTCGAAACTAATAGCTAGTTTTAATGAAAAATGCTAAAATGTATGTTTAAACTAATGTGTATTTAAAAGATTATGTTTAATGATGAAATATGAATGCATTTCATACAGATTGTGGTGAAAGAAGAATGGATAGCAATCGCCATTCTTCGCCTAGTGGAACTGGAGAAATGTGTGGTCGAAGGAGCAGGTGCTTCTGGATTAGCTGCGATCCTAGCTGGACATCTAAATGAAATGAGGGGCAAGAGGTGAAAAATTAATTATTTGCTTTTCTTCTGTAGAATCAATGCGAAGGCAGTGCAAATATCTTGTTTTCGTCCATCAAATAACTTTAGAAACTTTCTACAAAACAGTAATATATAATATAATATTGAAATAAAAATTAAAAATAAAATGTATGTATGTTCATATTTGTGTGTGTATGCATTTTATGTGTTTTCCTTCTTTCTAGGGTGGTTCTCCTCTTGTGTGGTGGAAATATAGACACCACAATTTTGGGTCGATGTCTTGAACGTGGGTTAGCTGCAGACGGGCGTCTCATGAAATTCAAAGTAACAGTCAGCGACCGTCCAGGAGGTATCGCAGAACTCTGCCGTCTGATGTCTTCCATTGGGGTATCCATCAAGGATATCGTTCACGAACGTGCTTGGATAAAATCAGATATATTCAGCGTGGAGGTCAGTATCATAATTTCCATCAGTAAGTATTTAAGTGGTCCAGATATTGTAAGCATTCATATGTACTTTGTTTAATCTGGACCAATATTTACCAAGAAATGAGCATGCAATGAATGAGCCGGCCTCATTAGCCAATTTACTCAACTGCGCTCCGTGAAGTTACAGAAGTTAAGCAATTCGAGTCACCAAGGATTCTTGCAGTGTGACCATCTGGGAACCCCATGTACTAATGTCACCGAGGTTCCTGCCAGAAGGGATAAAAGGCGCTTACTGAGATGTGACGAGACAAAACGTTAACGGAGGATAATTCCAATACGCTCAATGCCCAAGAAGGGTTAAAGAGATGTATTGCAAAGCTGCAACAAATGACAAAAAAAGTTTCTTATGTGTTTTCAACTTAGTTAGTAATACAATATTACTGAATAAGTGTACTTTGTATCATAAATATTGGTCAGTTCTACAAACCATCCTTTAAAATCGACTAAGTCAAAATCTATCGTATCCGCAAGGAATTGATCATCAAAAAGAAAAATAATGTTTCTTTTAACGAAGCAGTGATATGTAATGCATTAGTTTACATTTGTATTGTATATTTTTTAAAAGAATGTGCTGTAAAATAATTTACTTCAGCTTCCGAGTCATTGACCCCCATCTCGATCAAGTTTTTGACCAGTTTCCCTGATACATTGAGCAAATGCTGAATTGCTTGTTTTGCTTGAATTGTTGCCCTTGTTTTGCTTCTGGGCGTAAATGTAGCTTCACTATGCGCACGTTTTGTTGAACTCTCCTTTTGCTAGTAGTGGTAGGAGTAGAGATAACGGCGAATTATTATTTTGTTAGCAATGCAGAAAAATCAAATCTGCATTTCGTTTACCGTTGCAAATAAGTTTTCTATCACTCGGGAACAAAAATGCCTAGTTTTTCAAATGTTGCTAATCACGCGCTTTTTAAATTTTATTTTTATTTATTTATCTTTAACTTTTATTCATCTTTCAACAATTTTTATATTCATATATTTATAGTTAAAATGATGGGAAGGTATTCTGGAACCCAAGAAAACGTGCGCAGATGATCTTCTCCCCCATACGTCACATGCAAATTTAACGGTTTTTGACTAATGAACCTAATTCTAAATTGTCGGAACGGTTTTAAACTTGGCAGTCGGTTACGCCAGCCGTCGTCTGCGCCGAGGAGACTGCAGGTTCGCGTCCTGGGTAGACACGGTCGTGTTCCTTCGCCCCTCATCCTTTCATCTCATAATTCACACTTCAAGGCGTAACAACCTTGGCGCATTGAGGGATACAGCTGAAAAGCTGATACTGGAAAAATTACACACGTTAATCGTATAGCTTGGTCAGTAATGGCCTATACTCCAATAATAATAACAACAACAATAATAATAATAATATAATATAATAATAATAATATAATAATAATAATATAATAATAATATAATAATAATAATAATAATAATAATAATAATAATAATAATAATAATAATAATAATAATAATAATAATACACCAACAATAACAGCTGACCCAATGGCCGAGATCCCTAAAGGAGTAGTGCAGTGGCGGCCTGGGACCAAGGATCGCGGGTTCGAATCCCGCCTCGGGTATAGATGTGTTGTGTGTGTATATTTCATCATTCTTCATCATCATTATTTCATTTCGTCACCCTGGGATAACAGCCCTATGCTATAAAAATGTATTCAGCATTAAAATGCTGATTCCCCCAATAGCAACGTGTTTGGAGATTTGCTTGTTTTTACTGATGCTATGTTAACAAGATCATTGACGCGTCCCATCTACCGACATTTTCCACATCACAGTTAAAGCGTTTTTGTAGAATTATAAAACATTAAAAATTTAAGCTAATTGCGTTCTTATCTAAAATTTATATTTTTTTGGGAGATAGTTATTTTCAAATAACATATCCCTGTAAAAAAACAACCTTTAGTCAGACGACACTATTCGATTATTCAATATTTATCTTAATCTATTATATTTAATTCTAAATTTCTACATTTTAACATAAGTTATGATGTATGATTAATTAACACATATCTTTAAAAACATACCTAACACATACATTTAAAGTAAATCACTTTGATTTTAGAATGGTGAACTGACACCAATTTATTAATTTTTACCTGTCTTTACAAATCATTATAAATACTAATCAAATATAAGTTTAAATCTCATATCTAAAATTCGTATACTATAGCATGAACTACAATTCTTTATCTAACTAGAACAAGAAGTGGATGTAAACATTGCCACAAGGATATAGTCTGATTGGCTGCAAGTCCGCGACACACCTTCCTCCTTGGACTTCGTTAAGTACACGCTTAATAAAATAGTTTCATGAAATTCAAGTTAAGATCCATAATACTACCTACGTAACCTACACGTAACCTACGCGTAACCTACGTACGTAACCTACGCGTACGGATACGTAACCTACGCGATGTGATACGCATGATTCTGTATAGCGCTGAAATAATGGAGCATTTTTCGTGGAATTAAAGGATAAATTCAAATAAATAATGGAACTGTTTTTACAATTACGTTATATCTTGGATTCTTTCTTATTTTACAAAACAATTTGCAGAATTGATTGTAACTACTTATTGTAACAATTTGAAGACAACTTATTTGCATTCTTAAATTCCACTTAAAGTAAACTAAAAACACCACAAAAACGAAACAAATCTCAATGGATGTTCATGAGTAATTCAAACAGACCATACAGTGATAATTGTACGAAACATCAACTATGAACCATCATTACTATGTATTGTAACGTTTTTCCTGGTGAATTAAAACCAACGAAATATTTACAACAAAGAAGGTTTATTCGTGAATAATTAAACACTAAAATTTACTTACACTTAAAACTACTTGGTCTATTTACAGATATATTACACTTAATTATTTACACTGATACACACGACTCCGTTCTCTTGATTTATTTACACAGTCCACTTCTTACACACTATTTATTTAAACAGTTCTCTTCTTCTACAGTATCAGTCAGTCCATGCACTGTCCACGGTCCACTGCACTTGACCCCAATTCCCTGCACAGACCACAATTCCCCTGCGCAGACCACAATTCCTTGCGCAGACCACACTTCACTGCGCACACCAGGGTCCACTGCACTGCTGTTTACCGCGATGCCCACTTCACAGCTCAGCTTCCACTGCAGACTTCAAACTGCTGACTGCTGTTTCCCCACTGCACCACTGCTTACCGCGATGCACCCTTCACAGCTCAGCTTCCACTGCAGACTTCAGACTGCTGACTGCTGTTCAACCACTGCACCACTCTTCACCGCAATGCACACTTCCCAGCACAGCTTCCACTTCGGACACACTGACGGACTGACGTCTTACTGCTCACTACTGACTGACTTCTGTAACTCTTTCTCACTAAACTAAACTCCTGCTAAAACTGTTAACTAACTCGCGGCCGCCGCGGCCGGCGCATTTATACCTGCCCGGCGCTTGTCTCGAGGCACCTGGCTCTTTCACGGCGTTTCTCCGCGGCTCGCGGATTGTCCGGAACCGTCTAGTTCGGGGGAAGGGGAGTGGCGGCGGCAGGTGACGCAATCCACGCGCAGCGACTTCGGCAGGTGATGCAATATTCGTTACATTGCCCCCTCCTTAGATGCGATCCGTCCCGGATCGCGTTTAGTGAAATAATGCAGATATTGTTGGCGTAACTCAAGCAGAGTTTTCCCAAGATTCTGAAGGTGGCCTTGCGATGTGACTTCCTTTTCGTGATTACAAAATACACATCTTTACTCACGTCGCGGAGAAGCAGGTCATTCCCAATATCCGGTCGCAGGTTCTCCAATTCCTCCATTCTCTTGTATTTTCTTCCGAATACAACAGTAACACCTCTGGTCATATCCAGATCCTGGGCAACACAATGCGCTAATGAATATTTCTGGCGTACCGTAAACAGATCCTGTTGCACCTCCATTGCCACACCACAACGCGCCATATCATTCCCGCCATTATGAGACATAAACTCGTCAAAAGTGAACATTTTCATGCCCAACTCACAAACTCCTGTGGTGTCTTCTCCGTCATTTTCATTACCTCCCGCGCACGGGGCCAGCCGACTGGTATGGATGACCCGCGTGTTTTCATACTGGAACCTTTCAATTCGGTAGACAAAATCATTTCTCCTCTTTTGAGAGCCATCTTTATTTTCTACAACTCGTTTAAAAACTTCTTTTTCTACTTCTGATTTTTCTTTTGCTGCTTCTTCTTTCGCTGCTGCTTCTTCTTTCGCTGCCGCTTCTTCTTTCGCTGCCGCTTCTTCTTTCGCTGCCGCTTCTTCTTTCGCTGCCGCTTCTTCTTTCGCTGCCGCTTCTTCTTTCGCTGCTTCTTCTTCTTCTTTCGCTGCTTCTTCTTCTTCTTTCGCTGCTTCTTCTTCTTCTTTTGCTGCTTCTTCTTCTTCTTTTGCTGCTTCTTCTTCTTCTTTTGCTGCTTCTTCTTCTTCTTTTGCTGCTTCTTCTTCTTCTTTTGCTGCTTCTTCTTCTTCTTTTGCTGCTTCTTCTTCTTCTTTTGCTGCTTCTTCTTCTTCTTTTGCTGCTTCTTCTTCTTCTTTTGCTGCTTCTTCTTCTTCTTTTGCTGCTTCTTCTTCTTCTTTTGCTGCTTCTTCTTCTTTTGCTTCTTCTTCTTCTTCTTCTTCTTTTGCTGCTTCTTCTTCTTCTTCTTTTCCTGCTTCTTCTTCTTCTTTTGCTGCTGCTTCTTCTTCTTTTGCTTCTTCTTCTTCTTTTGCTTCTTCTTCTTCTTCTTCTTTTGCTGCTTCTTCTTCTTCTTTTGCTGCCGCTTCTTCTTCTTTTGCTGCCGCTTCTTCTTCTTTTGCTGCCGCTTCTTCTTCTTCTTTTGCTGCCGCTTCTTCTTCTTTTGCTGCCGCTTCTTCTTCTTTTGCTGCCGCTTCTTCTTCTTTCGCTGCCGCTTCTTCTTCTTTCGCTGCCGCTTCTTCTTCTTTCGCTGCCGCTTCTTCTTCTTTCGCTGCCGCTTCTTCTTCTTTCGCTGCCGCTTCTTCTTCTTTCGCTGCCGCTTCTTGTGGATTTAGTAATTTTTCCTCGCTCTTCAGAAATTCCTCTTCAATTTTGTCAACCTTCTCTTCGTTCTTTAAAATTATCTCCTCGATTTCTTCTCTAACCAATGTATTATTCGGCGTTATCTGTTGTTCCAGGTTTTCTGACACCTTTTCTTCCGAAATTCTGGAATTTTCTGTCAGTTTTTCTTCTGACGTTGTGTCAGCTTCCTTCCATTTTTTCCCCCATTCTGTTACGAATGCTCGGACACAGATACCCCCGTAACACATCTCGAAGCGAAAACTCTCTGGATCCTCTCCTGCTGCCTTCAACGCGTTAGCAAGACGTTCTTGTAATATTGCTTTCGTTCCGGTGGTCTCCAGATCCCTGTCTTCTAACTCCATCTTCAACTCGGTTACTTTCAGTTCCCGTAAGGTTTTTGTGAACTCCATTTTCATTAAGGTTTTAATTCACCACACGTTATTCTGAGTTAAACACACACAAACACCCCACACCTGACACCAATTGTAACGTTTTTCCTGGTGAATTAAAACCAACGAAATATTTACAACAAAGAAGGTTTGTTCGTGAATAATTAAACACTAAAATTTACTTACACTTAAAACTACTTGGTCTATTTACAGATATATTACACTTAATTATTTACACTGTTACACACGACTCCGTTCTCTTGATTTATTTACACAGTCCACTTCTTACACACTATTTATTTAAACAGTTCTCTTCTTCTACAGTATCAGTCAGTCCATGCACTGTCCACGGTCCACTGCACTTGACCCCAATTCCCTGCACAGACCACAATTCCCCTGCGCAGACCACAATTCCTTGCGCAGACCACACTTCACTGCGCACACCAGGGTCCACTGCACTGCTGTTTACCGCGATGCCCACTTCACAGCTCAGCTTCCACTGCAGACTTCAAACTGCTGACTGCTGTTTCCCCACTGCACCACTGCTTACCGCGATGCACCCTTCACAGCTCAGCTTCCACTGCAGACTTCAGACTGCTGACTGCTGTTCAACCACTGCACCACTCTTCACCGCAATGCACACTTCCCAGCACAGCTTCCACTTCGGACACACTGACGGACTGACGTCTTACTGCTCACTACTGACTGACTTCTGTAACTCTTTCTCACTAAACTAAACTCCTGCTAAAACTGTTAACTAACTCGCGGCCGCCGCGGCCGGCGCATTTATACCTGCCCGGCGCTTGTCTCGAGGCACCTGGCTCTTTCACGGCGTTTCTCCGCGGCTCGCGGATTGTCCGGAACCGTCTAGTTCGGGGGAAGGGGAGTGGCGGCGGCAGGTGACGCAATCCACGCGCAGCGACTTCGGCAGGTGATGCAATATTCGTTACAGTATTTAGTTTTGTCGATATCTGCGAAATCAAATTTCCGTAATATTTACAAAAATACCATTGATTCTTCACTGTTCTACTTAGGAGCGCCAACACGATCTCCGGACGATAAAATTCTTTAAAAGTATCCTTATATTACTCGCGCAACTTTTCTTGAACGATGGATCGAAGAAATGCGGGTAGAGTGGGGGTATTAGTTACGAAATCGGCCACTAGATTTTATGAAGCAATGCCAATCTCTGAAGAATCAGTCATGCCTTCGCAACTTTCTTAATCATTTGCGTTCTAATTTTCTCAGGTGTTCGAGGTATTTCCTGGGATGACTCTTCACCTGCTTTTGTCATTTATTTAATTTTTTTTGGAGAAAATCACGGTCAGGAGTTCTTTTCAACGGAAAATAGTTTCTATTTCGCGCCAGTGAAGTTGTGTTTGGAATGTTGTCATCAGTGCACGCTGCGAGCTCTTGTCTTCAACTGTTTATTGTGTCAGAGAGGGGGAAGCAAGGTCGTCGTTCAAGAAAAGTTGCGCGAGTTATACCAAGTTGAGAAGCTGAGGATCTGAATCAAAAGTAAAAGTTTAAAAATCATATTTGTCTTTCTCACAATGAAATGGATAATAATTAGATATTCATACGACTGAGAATGATTTTTACTATTATTTTTTTTTCAGCATTCCCTAGTGTAATAAGTTGAAACCACCTCATTTAAGAAAAAAACTTAAGGCACTGAGGGTCAAATAAAACAAGTTCATTCTACAATCTTTCAATGACAAATTGTGAAATACAATAATGTTATACACGAAAATCAATATATTCATTTCCGTAATAAAGGATTGCCTTTTAAAATGGCTCCGCTGTTTTAATTGTCTCCTTCAAGTTTGATATGTCCGAAAAATAAGGACGTATTTTAATTTTCAAGATTAGCTTGTTTGATCTAAAAAATAAGTAATTTCAGAAGTAAATGTTTAGTAATAGAAAAATAACTCTATAAAAATTAAGGGATGAAAAGTGTTGTTTTTTTTAAATTGAAACAAATATTTTTATCAGAACGCGTCTTATAATTTAAAAAATTGAAACGTTTCAGTCTTGTAGCACTTAGGGCCGAATTCATAGTCACTTATAGGATAAGCGCACCCTTAAGTGATAAGTGCTTTCTCAAATAAGTATTTACTTATAGGCGCTCGTATTTCATAGACGTTCCTTACGACCGCGGAATGACTGTTTCCTTAAGCGGAAGGGAAATGTGGCATTGGCGGCAGCTTCTTCGAAGTTCTTGGCAACCGAGATTACACGCGCACTTCATCTTGTACAAAGTACTTTTACTTGTACAAAGAGCGTTTAATTTAACAGGGGGCGGACACTCCAACGTAGAGTTGACGTCGCGCGCACGACGTAAACCTCTTACTACCTCCAATATGTCCTCATACAGACAAAATGAGATGTTTTGATATTGATATATTTTACTAATGTATTTACTACCAATCACTAATAACAAGGAGATTTGTAACAATATAATCTATGATTCTCATATAATTTCAACGACTGTTTGACACCGGTATCATGTTAAAATTTAAAAAATGTATTTATTACAAATCCCTAATAATAAGAAGTGTTTAGTAAAAAATATAATCCATTAACCTCATATCAAAATTTTAATGAATCTCTGCAATGTCTTGTGCATTTTCTACATATTATTTATGTGCATTATTTAATTGTAATATAATACTTAACATCAGTTTCAATTGATTCTACAACGTTAACTTATGCTGTAGTATAACTAATGTACATGGTATGAACATAGGTCCGCCAATATTGGTAATGGATTATTAACATTTCATGTAATTGAAAATGTCAACCCCATATAGTATTAACATCAATTCCATTTTACAACAATTTAAATTACTTCACTTGTTATTCAATTGCAAATTCATAATTACTTATAATACGTCTTATAAATGAGTAATGAATAAAAGTTAAACATTTTGGAAACATTCCTGAAAGGATGAAGTTGCATAAATCTTAAAGCAACGAGAACTTTTAATAAGGGGGAAATCAAAATTGTTCATCATTTTACATTTCCAGTGGGTTGCTCATATCTCTAATATATCTCTTTGAATTTCACACGATGCATTGAGTATAAAACTCAAAATTATCTTGGAAGTCGTTTTCCATAACACGTTTCACAAATGGAACGTTTTAACTGGCTACACTATACAAACACCAGTAAAACGAATTCAATAGTTGGTGAACGCCGCATAAAAGTATAATCTAAACTGGTTACGACTGACGATGCGAGGGAGTCATAAGGGACACTTAAGGGAGCAGGCTGCCTCGCTTATAGGAATGAGTGCTCACTTAAGACTCAAGGGCTGTTAATGAATACGATTCGTCCACTTAAGGGAAACTCAATGTAAGTGACGACTATGAATTCGGTCCTTAGAATGACATATTTCTGCCATTTTCTGAGAACCATTGAAAAGTGGGTTCCAAATTTTTATTCCCAAACCCTTAACTGCCAAAGTGCATCAGATAAGGAAACAGAAGGAACAGTGGCGGCGTCTGGTATCTGGTCGGTGAATTTGTCGAGTGGGCCCCCTATCTGAGAAGTAAAGCCAGCTCAGTAGGTAGTGTGAATCTCGGAGAAATCGGGCTCCTTTAATATGAGCAGGGGGCATTATGGACCGTTTCTTACACCGCCATTGATTAGGAAGAAAGAATTTGGCACCTTCCAGCCAATTCTCATTCGCTGTGAGTTTTGTGCATCCCCTATGAGATCTTCAAAATGTAAAAATTAAATATTTGTGAATTTCAGGTGAAAGTTGTCTGCGAAACCAGAGACATGGAACATGCCCTCCTTCTGAAAGAAAAACTTCACCAGAATTATCAACATGTACTCTTAGGAGAAATGCCAAGCCTGGAAGAATCACCCTTAACTGATGAACCTGGTCACGACTGTTCAGAACAAAAGTCAAATTCATCTACAGAATGAGTAATAAAATAATTAATGCATTTTCGCATTGCAGCACTATTCAATTTCATTCTTATTTGATCTCATATTGTAGACCTGAGATTATTTTTCAGATTTGAGTGTGTAGTTAAGAAGTATTGGAAGAGAACTATGTTCTCTTTGAAATATATTTGAATATATAGCTTTAATTAAATGAACATATATAAATACTAAAAATTTATCGAAACCAGTTATCCGTCAGATCGACAGCTCAATAGTCAAGCATTCAATTTTTTCCTTCTGCACTGGCAGTCAACCTTTTTGTACTGGTAGCAAATGAAATTTTTACTTTGTACTTCACAGAAATAAATGGTATTTATACGAAACATGAAAATACGAAATTTATTTACAAACACTTTTCACCCAGCTTCTCGTTTTCATGCTTAAATTTCTCCTTAAATTCCAACCCTCAATCTGACTAACGCTTTGTAACTTTCTAATTATTTCATTCATTTCTTCCGGGATCTCTCACTTCCTGCTAGTGTAGTCATTTTGTTGTTTGTCATCTGTTTGAGTTTTGCTATCATCAAAACTTAATGGAAATAGTTCATGGAATATCTTTTATGACGTAATGAGATCGTTTGTTTCAGTTTTCATACTTTTGGCGAATCGCCTTCCCCAGCGATATGGGGTTTACTCCTAGCTTCCAAAGTTCGCTGTTTCAAACTCGGCAATGGTCGTTACATTTTCAAAGCGTGAAAAAAAGAGAGTGGGTCTTGTCAAGCTTGTGTCGTGTGAATGAACCCTGGTTAAATTCCCGACAAAATTAAGTCTTCCGACAATTCCCAACATAATGAGATCCTGTATTGGATCAGCGAGGCAACGATACAACTAACGGATAAATAACTGATACTGTTGTGTCGTCCAACAATAATATTCGTACATTTCTTCTAATTTGTAATATAGTCCGTTATAAAGGGAAGGCATAATATGAAAAACAGTGGTTCAATTCTTATTTAGCATATGCTTTCACATGTTCGTTCTATTGTAGGATTCGGAGCTGCACATTTGGAATTATACAAAAAATATCGAAGGCCACATCAAGGAGTTTATTTAAAAAAAAAATGTTTTCATCCAATGGGCCAAAAGGCCTTATAGAAATGAGAAACATAAATACATTAATGTATTGGAAAATTCCCAAAATTATTTCTAATATTCTTATTCGGCAAGAACTGTATATGCAAATTTTGTTTAATTTTATTGATGGTTGTTTAAAATTAGGGAAAGGGGGAATAGATATATTCTTTGGAATTTGGGAGTTTTTTGTTGTGTTTTGTTTTAAAGAGGTTGAAAGATGTCTTTGGGGAAACATGATTTGATTGTGTGGGAGGTGTTTGCTTGTTGACCTAATTCAAAATTTGCTGCCCTTGGACAGGATGGTAAGAATGTGAAACATTGTGAGGATAAACTGATAAAATACTATGTACTTAGAGGTACTTGAAGTTCATAATGAATTTGGCTATTGGGTATAAGCCATGGTGCATTGAGAATTCTTCGAAGAAATTTGTTGTGGAAGATTTGGATAGTGTTAATATTGCTAGATGCAACGTTTATACAAGCTGGATAGGCATAAGTCAATGTGGGTCTGATGATGGGTTTGTGAAGTAATTTGGTTTTAATTTTGAAAGATGCTACATTGATGAGTGGACATAGTTGAACAGCTTTTCTAGTTACCACTTACGCAGTGGAGAGAAAGCTATGTAATTCTGCGCGAAAAAAACAGCAAATTTTCAGCAGAAAAACTCTCATTACAGGGCCTGTTAACGATAATAGCCCTGGATACATCCAGTTGCTAAATTTAGAAAAAAAATCTTCTAACACGTGGTGTAGTCAGAATCCATGTTTTGTGGGTCCTTGATACCGCAAAATCGAATGACGGCAAAAATGTCTGTCTGTCTGTCTGTCTGTCCGTCCGTCACCAACGCTAGCGGCTACACCATTCATCTGATTTTCTCCAAAATTGATATTCACCAATCAACTTGACTGATGTCGCGGCCCCTTGAATTTGAAATCGATATTTTATTTTTTGGGGGTACTTTACCTGAAGCCGCTGAGACATTTTCAAAATTTAAGAAAAATAGCTCCATCGATTTTGATCAAATTTTGTTGTTGAATGTGTGAGGAAAGTTTAAGAGAATGGTGCAGGTCTCATTTTCGTTGAAAATTGCAAAAATTCAAAATTCATTTGGTGTTTTCTTACAACTACAATTATGAAGATAAGAATTTTTTCCTCTTAAGGAAATCTGTTCCTTAAAGATAGATTTTGAAATAAGGTCATGTACAGTTTTTCTAAAATTTTAGTACTTTTCGCGTAATTTTGCATGAAAATACGAGCTAGAAAGTACGTTCTGTTTTCGCACCACTAGTATACAACTGACTTAATGTGTTGTTTCCATGTTAAACATGTCTTTTAGTTCTCAGATATTTGATAGGTGGGAAATTGTTTGATCAGGGTATTTGGGGGTTATTTATTGTTTGAAATGGTGTGTTTTGGGGTTTTCTGGGAGTGAAGATTCTTGTTTGGGTTTTTACGGGATTATTGTTGAGTCACCATTTGTGAAACCAACTAGTGAGGGTATGAAGGTGATTTGTATAGGATCATATGCTAATGAAACGTTTTTATGAGATGAAAATAATGCTGTGTCATCTCTATAAAATAGTTTGTTGTAATTTAGTGCTGTGGGATGATCTGCAGTAATAAATATTGAAAAGAATGAGAGCAAGGACTGAACCTTGAGGGACATCTGCAAGAATGATATGTGTGTTGGAAAGAATTTGTTTAACTTTGAATTGGAAGGTTCGGCTGTGAATAATTGTTTGGAGACAGTGAGGAGTGCCAAGTTGCTGAAGTTTGTAAAAAATGCCTGGATGCCAAAAGCTCTCAAATGATTTAGTAATGTCTATAAATACTACAATTGTATGCTTTTTTGAATGAAAACTATTCGCTATTTGTTCAACTATTCGCAATTGGTGGTGAGTTGTTGAGTGACTAGGCTATAAGCCAAATAGTGTTTTGGGAATGGCGTGTTTGTGTTTAAGAAATTGACTAGTCGACTGAGTATTAATTTTTGAAGAATTTGGCTATTAATGGGAGCATACTATTGGATCTAAAGTTAGAAGGGTCGATAGTATTACTTTCCGGCTTATTAAATGATAAAATGATTGCATGTCACCAAATTTGGTGGAAATAGATAATTTGGAGAGTGCAGCAGTGATGGCGGCTAAATAAAATTCAAAACTTAAGGGCTTTATATCTGGTGTATAACGCAATGGTGATGCAGAATAGGTCGGTATCAGTAATACAAATTCCGGTTTACAAAAATAGAGTCGACCACTCTTCGAAAATAGGATGCAGAAAGCAAAGCACTGATAAGTTCTCCTTTGAGTACTGAACTACCGTAAATTGGAACAAATTACCTGCAGAAGCACGAGAAGCATTTTTTCTCGGACCAAAGGCCCTCGGGCATTCAGTCACCGCTCGATCTTTAGAACCAGTTAGCGCCCGTGGTACATCCAGGATTTTATTTCTTACGTAATTTTAATGATTCATATTGACTTATTTACTAATTAACTAGTAAACTGGACTCGGATTGTCTTTTCATATTTCCCTCCCATAATTATCACCATAAGAGGACATGTAGCACAATCCAAGCATGAAGTATACAGAAACATAATTAAAATACTGGACGAAAATGAAGCGGAACACACTTAAACCAAAACAAAACAGAGAATTCCGTTTTCTTTATATTCACCCAATGGCGGCTTGTAGGGTAGTGACAGTGGGCCATGGCACCAACAAAAAAAGAGAGGAAAAGAAAATATTCACCACAAATATATGTATAAAATATCGTTTCTTAATTTTTTGTTCTCGGTATTTTTATTTGTTCTTATTCTTTTTTGTGTTTTCAGTTTAATTTTCATTATAACGTATTAAACAAGGTCACTGAAAAAATTAAATTTTGTTGCCCACGATTTTTAATTTAGATGGAACCAATTTTAAAACATCGCGTCGATGTTTATAAACATCGATGGTTTTTGACCGATGTTTTATTAACATTGATGTTATAATTTTGAACAACGATGTTTTGGAATCGATGTCACATCACTAACTGGCACCACTAATAGAATTCCGTACCGTAGCCACGCAACTGTAGAGTTTTATTGAATTTGAAATGACTGCTTGGATATTTTGGGGTTTAATGAACATAATATAGCTACCTGAATTTGACGCTGTAAAAAGTAAACAAAAATGATACAAACACCAGTATATCACCAATATTCGTGCCAAATATTTTGAATATATATTGAAATTAACTGAAGTTCTAAACTAGCACGTGCATGTCATGGAATTCGCATTTAAAATGTATATTGACGGAGTAAAAATAATACCATACACAGGACTGAAACATAAATAAAATATTGGACGAAAAAGAAGCGGAATACCACACATTTCAACCAAAACAATACAGAGCATTCCGTGTAGTACTTCGTTTTTTATTCACTCATTAGGGAACGAAGAAGAAATCAAAGACAAACTAAAATCCGGAGCCAACGTTGTTCGTAACATACAGAATGATGACCTTATCACCAAGAGATGCCAAATATATCAGATGAGATCATGTGAGGACGCGAATCACCCTCCAATTAACCTACTAGATAAGTCAACACCTATACAGATTGACACGAAAAAAAAATAATTATGAAACCTATAAAATGTGTCATAGTTGCGATTTATCTTTGTTATACTGTTATTATGTTTACATTCCCTTAATGTTACAAAATGAACAAATTGTACATTTGCAGAAGAGCAATTTTAAAAAAATGAAATGTTAACGTTTCGAGGTTTCCTCTACGAGACGTCTTTCATCGTTCCTATTCATTCGCTCAGAATACTGCAATCGATTTCGAGATTTCAATGGAAGTACATGTTTTGGGGTCATCTGATACGTAAAGTGTGTTGTTTTTTTCTCGAAACTTCCGTCCGTCGACCCGCTTATCTATGTGTACACACTAGTGCCTATACTAATGGTAGAGTTTTTACCAAAAAGCATTCCATTATCTATCTGCCCCGACTCGTGGCCCTGCAATTTGAAGAAATAAAATCTTTAAATATTGTGGGTGATTTAGTTGAAGTGATTTTTTTCTTCAGATGAAATTAGTTCATAATCAGTTCTTTATAATAGTACTTTATGCAATTAGTTTATAATGTTAAGCTTTATTGCATGAGTACATGTTTTGAAAACGAGCGACTTTAGGAGCGTGTTTTCAAATTTGTACGATTGTAATAAAGCAACATTATAAACGAGTTGCAAAACCATTATACTTTTATAATAGAATCAAACTTGATTTCGCGAAACAACTTCCCTGTGTCCCTGGTATTTGACATCGTGCGAGTAAACGGTGGTCGGATGTTCCGTCTAGCTCTACCTACTCCCGATTCTCTTGCTACGATTGGCTGAATGTGTGATGACACAATCATTCGTGACATAGAATCTAATACGTCATCATTTGTGCCGTAAAATGCCCGATTATGAACGTTTTCTTGCAAACAGAAAAGGTTCTTTTATAATGATGGAATACAAAAAAATATCATGTATACCTTTCTGAAAATAACAGCTATTTTCGAGCAATCTTGACGCACTATATTAAAAATAAGATTTTCTCAAAACTGTTTCATATTTTTGTTCTTTAAACGTTCTGTATGGTTAGTGCTAAGTTCACTTAATAAAATGACTAACTTCATTTTTATGTTGTTTTTTTTTTTCAAAAAATTGTTTTCAACAATTGTAATTTTTTGATACATCTCTGACGTCGCTAATCTTTACATTACGGGCATTTTTAATACATAACTGCAAGTGTGAGTGCAAGTGTTTCAAATAATTTCAAATGCAGATTCTTTAAAATTCCAAACCTATTCTTGTGAAAATGTACTAAAAATTGCTCTTCATCGTAAACTTTTATAGGATGGTTTTTCAAAAACTTCTCCAAACGTTTCAAGTCGTATTTCAATTCAACTATACGGAAGTGAATAATTGAGAATATATGAAAAACGAGTGGTGCGAGAATAGTACATAACTTCTCGCATTATTTCTAAATTTACAATTTTCGAAAATTCTAAGACCAATGAAAATTAGAACTGTGCTATTTTTTATGAGTTTACTGGTCTATTTGTGAACGAAATTTAAGAATGGGGTTCCAATTTTTTCTTTAAAGTTTTTGTAGGGATAGGCCTACTTAATGCACTGTTTATGATGACACAAGCCAATTCTGTTGTATTTTTTTCTTAAAAAAAATATACGAAGTAGTTTTTACATCTCTCTCTCGCGTCATTAATATTTATATTACTGATGTTTTTATACATTATTGCATTTTGTGAATAGATGTGCTTCAAATAATTTTGAATGATATTTCACAAAAACGTTTTCTGTGAAAATTTGATCAAAATTGAGCATTTTCAGAAAGTCTTATACGTCAGAACGATATATTATAAAAAAGGATCCAAATTTTTTTATCGGAATTTTTCTTATACGATTAGGTTTAATTTCTATAATATTCTTAAAATCATATTTCAGTTCTATATTAAAGGGACTAAAAATTGAGAAATTGTGAAAAGAAATATAGCCAATAATTTCAGCTGGGAAAAAGGTGATGCATATGCAAAAATCTAGTCTAGGCGAAAGAGATCATAAGGCAATTAGTACGAGAAAGTCGGTGCTATTAGCACATCACTAGTTTCTTTTTATATGACAACAAAACGCTCAAAAACTTGCGAGGTTTGGCATTCAGAGTCCTGCCAGCTATGGGCCACCCCCATAACTTCTAAACAGTTCCAGATAACGAAACGCAGTTTTTGCTCAACAATGCGGAATCCTGACGCAAGTAATGTGCCGTAGAGATATTACTCGAAATATTTTTAGTTTTCGAGAAACTTAATCATCTTTTATATTTTAAATGGAACCAGATATTTGGCTCACTAGCAATAGATAGATCATAAATAGACGAATGCAATGATTTAACATGTTAATGTTTTGATAGTATTTTGAGAATAAAATTATACTTTCTGACTTGTGATTTTAAATTACATGTACGAGATTTCGTGTAGCAACCGTTGCAACTGTCGCCTTTGGCGAAGGTAGCTTTTGCGGCGCCGGCACTTTTGCAGGGAAATGGGAGAGGCCGCAATGGCCACCCTCTCCAAAACCGACAGTTGCTCCGGCTGCTACCGGAAAAATTGCACGTTCAATTTAAAATGTGCCAGAAAGTACAATTTTATACACAAAATACTAACATATGTTACATTATGTTGTTCCTCTTTTTATGAATCATTGATATTGCTAGTGAGAAATACGTACGGTTCCATTTAAAAAATCAAAGATTAAGTTTCTCGAAAACTAAAAATATTGCAAATCATAACTCCACACCATTTCTCTTGCCTCGTGATTCCGCATTTTTGGGCGAAAACTATATTTCGATATCGGGAATCCTTTAGAAGTTATGGGAGCCCAGAGTTGGTGGGACTCCTTGTTTATCTCCAGTAGAATTGCGCAAGGCCTCATTCACAATGCAAGCTTAAACGTAAACATAACGTAGCCGCAAAACCTAGAAATCACAAGAGACAATTCACAATGCCTTGACATAACCGTAGATGTAAATCCGTAAACTTAAAAGAGTTCACAAGCACCAAGCTTTTACCTTAAGTATACGTCGGGATTCTACCGAAGACCAATCAGAGAGCAGAATGAAAGAAAGAAAGCGGAGGATTTCACATTGTGTTCAGGAAGTTTGTGGTTATGTCATTTCATTACCCTGAAAAAATTACACACGTTAATCGTGTAGCGTGGTCAGTATTGGCCTATACGCCAATAATAATAATAAATCCCTCAAGGGCTTCCGTTCGGGGAGCTCGTGGTTGGCATTCACGGGGTCCCAAAATATATCAAGCATTTCTTCCACTTGTACTTGTTACTCTCTGTCTACTATCCTATTGTCCACTATCCCTTGGCCAACACTTGCCTCTTTCGACATCGACGCTATTAGGTTTCGAGGAGTAGGGCGTGTCTTTCAAATTTCTTACTCTCTCTCCTCTTCAACCCCCAACGACTTTCCTCCGTTTTAAACCTAACCCCAGCCCTTCCCTGGCCCGGGTAGGGTTGTATGTTAAGGTTCCCTGATAGTAGGGTGAAAATGCTAGAAGAAGACAAAATAAAAATAAAGATCGAAATAAAAATCGCTATTGAAGTTCCTGTAGGTTCAAACCTAACGGTGCATGGGCTCGGATCCCCAGTACCGGCGACCAGGAGTGCGCGAGCACGCTCCGGGACGTCGTCATCCAGCGACTGCAATGGCATAGCTGTGGCCCATTTGGCGTCTATGTCAGTGCCACAAATGGAAACCTTTCTGGAAGGTCAAGGGACCCTGGCAGTAGCTCTGAAGAAGCGAAATCAGCAACAGTTACGGAACTGTTTGGGATAAATGGAATTGCATGGAAAAGCTGCAAAAGAAAGACGAGAGGAAAAAAATTGGATCTTTCGTTCTTTATGAAAGTCAACATAGAATCCGGGGGAATTTTTTGTAACGGGAGATTCTGGATATCCTGTTTATAACAACAGTGTTCATTCACTTTTTCGTTACCAGGGCCCGCCGAGGATTTTTCTGCGGAAAATTCGCAGTTCTGAAACAGATTTTCCCTAGCCTGGGAAACCCAAAATGAATGACTTAAATTCATGGCAGTAATTCGGAGCCTACTAGAAGCCTCGATACTCGTATGCGTCCTCCATAGACGTGCTCCTTAATGCCGTCTTATCTGGAAGTTCGGTATTCCAGGTTTTGCAGATTATATCTCGGCGGATATTGAGAGGGGCGCATTTGCCTAGTCGAACTCCATTGTGTTGTCACTACTGAACACCCGTAATGTATTTGGCGAACTTTACGTTCAACTTGAGGTCATCCATGTAGGGAAGGTGAGAGAATCGAGGGTTCGCTTTTCAAGTTTGATACCAGAATCGAGTCATTAGCAGAGAATTAGAGCTGCAATAAGGAACAGATCGACGGAGTCCCTTTGGAATTTCCCTTGGCGTATCCTGACATTTCCGAGAGAGTTCCCTTACGGAAATGCGCGTTTTTCAGAGATGCACACACGATTTTAGGTGCCTGATAATTACTTTTTGATTAACCCCTAAAACCTTTAAGCGTTTCACAATGCAAAATGTAATAGAATCATTACGCAATTTTGTTGTCACTCTAGGAGACATGGAGGTTAATAAGCCGTTTTGCTTTTTGTAAGATCTTGTGAATAATCAACCCAATTTTTCTTTTGTTCCTCTGGATCGTCTGCGATTGCCTTTTTGTTCTTCTTGCAGCAGATGAGTATACTCAAAATTGTCTTGAATTGCATTAGCTGTTGTAGATTTCAAGTGCTTAGAAATCGTTGGTAGGGATGTTATGGGCCGATAGATACCGAATTCAGTCCCTTCTTCCAGTCTTTGATGGCAAGCGTCGCATGTCCAGGCCAATCCACTCTGAAGCGCGTTTGACGACGGTCATCTTTCTGCTGAGCGAGTCTGTGATGAACTCTTATCAGATGTTTGAGCCAGTAACCCTGCAATTGGTCTGAACATGGTACAGGCCAATTTTTCATCATTTTGACTCACTTTTTTTTACAATCCATCTGGTTATTCTGAAATTTTCATCCACAGCTGAACTACTCAATGTCATATTGACTTCAAAGACGCTTTGATATATTGCACTGTGTTGTCCCAATGCTTGCGGTAGTAGTCCGTTGTTTTTCTATACGGAAACATTTCTTTTCTTGCGCATTACCCGTTGATTTTTTGCTTTACGATATTATCTTCTCAATTATTTTTGCTGGTAAATGAAACTCTCCTTCCCCAGAGTTGTTTTCGGAATAGGTTCGGTCGCAGAAAAATAAATCAATCATTTTTCTGGACTGGTGACAAATTTTCTTACAATATGGGCTGTTTTAAGCACTGTCCAATGAGTTTTTTGGTAGTTGAAATCAGGAACCTTTCCCTGACGAGGCCTTCCGCTGAAATCACCGATGGACATGTTTTTGTCGCATAACTTACAAATACGTTTCAGTTCACATAAATTTTCATATTTTAAGATTTTTTGTTTGATATTATGGGATAACGTACAGTTTTACCTAATAGTACTCCTTTTTATATGTAAGGAGAACCAGGCGCGGATCCCTTCCGCGGAGAACTTTATACTGCCACGAAACTTTCAAGCAAAAATATTTTCGGATAATCATTAAAACGAATAAAATCGTATCGCAGAATGATCTGAGTGTAGCCTGCGACATTGCACAAAATCTGTAATGTGACATTCGAACAAAACTTTGAATTCCCCTCCTAAAATTTGTCTCTGAATTTGCCCTTGGGAGAATACGTCTATTGTGATCGATAGAACGGTCAGTTATGACTTGTCTGTCTCAGTACAAAAACGAGGAACTTGATTACAGGACTGGAGGAGTGTATTTATAATTTGGTGTTCATACATCCTGGTGGCTAGAATTAAGAGTGGACCAAGATACTTCATTTCATGAACATGTCCATGGAGTTTACGAAGTTTGTCGCAAATTTTTCCCTCGTCTCAAGCAAATATTTTTTTATATTAATTAATCCATCATTCGATGCAAAAATATAATTCTGGAAGAATTTGGATAAAGAGAACGCAATGTGTGTTACAGCCCTCTCGGCAAGCCCAGCTCCTCCAGATCATTTTCAGTCCACTTAATACCGAATGAGGAAGTTCATACAGGCATAGGTGCAGTATCTTTTTGAATATTTATTATACAGTAAAATGTAATCCGGAATCGATCGGGACACAAAAATCAGCTTCAGTTTCTCTTCATTCCATTAGTTTGACCTTTTCATCTAAGGTTAACTGTATGTTTTTTTCAACAATTGTTAACTGGTAGTGAAACTCATAAAAATATACTCACGGCCTAGTGGCTGCATTCGGACTGCTTGCTGACTCTTTCAAGGCACAAGTTGTTCCAGCCCAGAGTACTATGACTATGATACCCTTGTTGGCCGAGGAGTTACGATTTTCAATGCGGGGCAGGGAGATTCGTGAATAACAGCCATACCAGTACACCTTCCTACGCAGAGTCGGGAATTCGACGCTTTCGGGGACAAGCGACACCATAGTGTTTTTTTAAAATTTGACTTTTATTTATGTTCAACCTTTACTAATTTTCAACTATTTCTAGTTAAAATGATGGAACGGGATTCTGGAACTCAAGAAAACGTGCAGACACGTTCTTCCCCGTCACATTTTTGACTAAATCTAAATCTACTCGAATTCTACGCTGAGCAGGTCTCTCCTTCACAGTACGACTGCCACGACTAAATCGCTTGACACAGGGATAGAGAATTTAAAAGTCTTTCAGATGCAATCATTTCATTAAGAATATGTACGTACCTCTGCCGATTGTATTAAATTCACAAGAATATTGCATTATAAAGCCCCCCCCACACACATGAAAAACCGTTGTTTCCGCATTGGTCAGCGCTGTGCAACATGCCTTACATTCACGAATTTTCCGGTTATGGCTGATTTACGGCTTTTACAGCTTCCGGTTTTGACAGATTTTACTGTACCGCATTTACCAAGTTTGAATTTCATCTCGATGTCGCTGAACATTTTTGCAGTACTTCCAAACGAATTTAGTACATCACGTCTTTCGGCGAAAAACTTAAGGCCATCTTAGTACAATAAAAACTTCAATCTTTTCGGATTTATCATATTCAGACCGTAACGAGACCATAGGCGGATCCAGCCAATCATACATTTTTGTTAAATAATAAACATTTGTTGTTGTATTGTATACCATTGGCGTAGTGTATGAACAATATACATTTTTAAAATAATTACATAATTCTAACAAATATTTAAGACAATTTTTCCAAATCGAAGGTAACAAACTACAACTCTAGGCCTTTTGGTGAGTGGCATGGCTTCCCTCCTGGATCTGCCACTGTACCACATTTGGCTAGCATGGAACTAAAGTAATGTCTATGGTAAGCATCACAATGCGTATTTTAACACCACTTAAGAATTGACTAATATTAAAACCACCTGCATTACTAAAGTGGTTTATTTATTTTGAGGCACCTACAGCAAATAATACTAAGAACACTATTGACAAAAAAAAGGGGATAGCGGATTTAGAACGGCGATACATTGCCAATAGGGAACTGCCTTGAAAATGTACTAAGAGGTCGCTGGAAATGCGTCCATACCAACTAGCGCGAGATTTAACAGGAAGAGTTGTACATAACTCTGGAGTGGCGGTACGTCACTGAATACCTGACCTCAGTCTTTTGGAGAATTGAATTAACAGTTATTTCCCCACATGTAGCAGTTAATTCTCATTTCCCCTACTAAAACAACAGAATTAAAATGAAATATCAGTCACATTTCACAGAGTAAAATTAAACATTTTGAGTCGAAAATATCTTTGTAGTTAAAAGAGCAAAAACTTATTTACTAATGATAAAATTATTCAATACATTAAAAAAAAAAAATGGTTTTCATTATTTCAGGGGCTACCAATTATACCATGAACTATTATAGTACACTTGTACTTGTTCTAAAACTCATTCCTAGTTTCCTGAAATTTTCCAGTTTACGAGTTGAGTCTTAGCACTCACCTTAATTATGAAGAAGATACCAAATTTTATGAGAATTTAAATAGCAAACAAATAATATTTAAAATTCCTAAAGTATGTCAGAGTGCAAACTTCCACAAAAAAAATTTACTTTAATCTTTCATAATTTAGATTTATTTAGTGTTTTCACATTTATTTGTGCAGTGCTCTTGGAAGAAGAAAACCAATATTTCATAGACCTTGAGAATGAATGCTGAGACTGCACAAATTAGATTGTTTTCCACAAAAATACCACCTAGAAGGCACCTTAATGCAGTTATTTTAATTATACAAAATATGAAAGCAACAAAAATTCACTGGACAAGCCCACAGGCAAACAATAAAAGAAAAAAAAATGATGTGTGAATCCCTTTATTTTTCATTCTATGACAATTTTTAACAAAATGTCTCGATGCAAACCAAAAATTTGCTTTATACTAATTCCACTTTCCATTCACAAGATTTAGTTCTTTTAACGATTTAAGAACACTTCTTCATGAATAAAACTGCGAATACTTCTACAGCAATACCCCTTCAGAAATAAACCTGCAAACACCATTCCTTGTACAAGAAAGGAAAAAGTTTCATTCACAATATTAAGAATGCCCACACATGAGCAACTCTACCAACACTTCAATTTACAGTTAAACTTAAATGCAGGTTTTAGCTGAAGGAAAAGTTATGAAAACTCAAATGTACACTACGTCAACATTATACTTAAACATTAACTTTGGACGAATCTTCAGAAAATTTAAAGTAACATTATGAAACAAGAATGGACAATCCTGCCCATAGCTTCAGAAACCACCCCCCTTGCTCACTTGCTGTGCACAAATTTACTAGCTGCAATACCATCTAGGACTGCAACTGCAGCGTGCACACTTTCTAAGCACGTATCACTAATTTTTGCTGTCCAACCAATTAACTGGACTAATGCATAGAAATAGACCAATATTACAACAAAAAATTGTATCATTTTCGCGAACATACAAAATAACTGAGAAATTACACACTAGTCATGCAAAAATTATATTCAATAATCAACAAAATGTATAGAATAGCTGAAACTATCAATAGCATTACCATTGGCAAATGTGATAACATGCAAAAATTAATCTGAATATATTTACAGAGTATGGATCTCTTATGATTTAGGAGATGTACAATGACCCCAGTTATACAAAACCCAGAAGCCATCCAGCTGAAGAATTATCACAAAAAACTTGAAGGAGATTGAACATTCAACTGGCTGCATAACTGGAGAGCTTCTGTGAGCTAGGTATTGAGGAGTGACAAGTTGCTTCCATAAACCATAGTATAACACAGTACACACATTTTAACATGCGTAAATTCTATTTTAAGATGAACTTCCCACATGAAATGTTGACAAAACATGAAAGATGAAATGTCCTTTATAAATATGGTTGAAAAATCGTGTATAGACAATATGGGTATTTCAATGGTATACTGTTATGAAAATGAAGATTTCATGTAAATACTGCATGCAAGCCACATACAAAGTTTTAATTCAGTACCACACATTTTGTGAACCACTCAAAACTTTGGCTAATTGGCAAGAAGTGAATTAAAAATGGAACCTACTAGTATTCCCATTTACTGATTCTGTACATCATTTTCATGCACTCAATATCGATACAAGTGCAAAAAAGTAAGGTTCACTTCTGATAAATTTTCTCCTCTTTATTGCTGACCAGTAAACAATCAAACAAATTACAGAGAGAATTAACACAAATGCTCTCCTGCTACAAGAATCAGTTAATATGGGCACCCTGAAGTTCAAATATCATTGAATGAAGAACATAAAACTTGTTATTTGTCTGCTCATCAGCATGCTACATATCTAACAAATCTTTCAGAAATTGACTACCAGAAACTGCCAGTATTTTACTACTGATATGGTCTTGCATGCCCATCAGCAAGTCAAATGTGGACCATGAATACAATACCACTTCAATATAACAAGAGAATTTCAAATAACATAATATTTGTTTTTTGCTAAATGTCCATCAATAAGCAGCAAGGAGGCAAAACCAATTACTGGTCAGAAGGGCATAAAAAGTAGAATACATAGCATCTACTTTCCCACTGGAGTCTAAATACGTGATTGTGGTGCATGTCTATTTGGATCCTTGGATGACTAATTGTAATGACTGAATGACTGATTGTAATCGTTGAATGAAAACTTAATATGCATATGCAGTATTTGTAACTTAGTGAACTAATCTCTCAATGAATATGAAGTAAATTCTTAAATACATTAGATATAGTGAATTATCATACATTTGACATGAAAACTGAAGAATGGAAGATCTTATATATGCCAAAATAATTTCGAAAGCCAGATATTTCAGTACAAATAACATTGAACTGGTTCGTTGGCTATAAACCCCCCAAAAATAATTTAACTTTTAAGAAGATATCCTACATGTGTACAATATGGTATTCCATTATTCATTTTCATTTTAGTGCATCCAGAACCACCAACATTGATATAATTCCACAAAATCTTCATCAAGAGCAAATAGTAATGAAAAAGTAAATGTACACTAAGCTTCATGTATATTAACGCAATATTTCAAACAGTGCCTGCAATACTTAAATAGCAATTAAAAATATAAACTACAGTTCACTCAAGTTTATGCACCTTACAAATATCTGTAAAAAACCAAACCACTACTATCATAAATATAGAGGGAAAGCAATTGCCTATTCTAAGATGTTCGACTGACAAAAAAGAAAGAAAAAAAAATTGTGACATTATGCCTTTCAAACACAAACAACCCATTCAGAAAATTAAGGAGAATGAAGCAGTCACATTTTTGCACTTGAATTTTTCATTGATTATAACAAGAAAATGAACTTCACTATTCTTCCTCATTCCTCCTTCTTCTCAAAAAGAAAATTAACATTTTTACGCTAAAACACAGAAAATTCGTAACAGCTGTGCAATATATCATTAGCTAATATACTATGAATCAGAATAACTAAGTTATGTTGCAATGAATATTTGATTTCAGTTTGTTCATTAAAATTAAATCCTGGAGGATATACAACCATGAAAAAGGCACCCCCCCACTAATGGATTTTGCAATTGAGCAGGTAAGATAATATTTCTGAAGCTTTGAACACCTTACACATAACAATTGCCCCCTACTTGTCCTAAGTTTGAAATATGTGCTGACCACATAACATGCAAATAACAATTTTAAGGGAAGCCATATTTTTAGGACAGCATGCCCAGTTCATTGCATTTAACAAACAAATATAAAAAAGTAAGTTTGACTGCTTGGAATTCATACAAATTAAAGAGCAGTATTAAAGCATTATGTTCACGTTCTATTCAAATGCAAATCACTTGATGAGACATCAGTCTCTACAATTGATGACCAAAGTCAGTGCTGTACACTAAAAAATTATTTACATTGAGGTGTAGCCACTTCTTCAGTAGCCCCTAATTTTTAGACAAAAAACTATCTGTATACCAGCACGGTTTATGAATTCATACTATACATCTCATTAAAATATTCACTGGAGAACGGTATAGTGAAAACCACAGCTGATAATATTCCAAATATTATCCCATGAAGGGGGAGGTAATGTGCTATGATCATGTGAAAGTGGCTCATTCACACCACAGATCATTTCACAAATTTTCCTTTGAAAGGAAAGGGGAGAGAAAAATCCATGAAGAAATTAAAGCAAACAAAATTCTGCTGATCAATGCAGATGATTAATGCCATTCACCATTTAAAGATTCAAGTAATGGCTACAGCCAGTCCTTAATAATTTTAGTGGGTGTATCCAATACATTACAGTCATACATTCTCTGACACACCTCTTCACTTATCACATAAGCGCACTTAGCACTTCTGAGTCTAGAATTAGTGAAGTTCACTGAACTATAGAATGTCACAAAGATGATTGTGTTATTTTAATCCTCCACCTTAGCCTGTAATAATTTAACATTTATAAATACAAACTTTTATCACAGGACAATTTGAAACTAAATACTCTTGTAATTCCATCAGCTAGATTATTTTGTTTAAAAAATCAGGGAAACAACATCTCCATTGAGAACTGACTAGGGATCGAACACAGGTTTGCAATTAACCTGCTTTTGCTGTACATACAAGAGTAACATACGAATTGAGTGATAGAAAAGACACACTCACCACGTGAACGTGAACAAAACTTCTTCCCTAATGATTCATTTTGGAAATTTGTGTTGGAAGACCCACTTCCATGAATGTAGATTGGAGAACATCTCCAACAATTAAAAATATGCAAAGAAGTGGCAGAAGGGGGATTAGGATTTACGACATCAAAACAATGAATCCTGTAACAGTGCTTCATTAACCCAAAGAAGGAAAATCGTGCTCATCATCAACTTTTGGAGCACTCTGCCGTGGATTACGTTGAAACGGTTCACGCTCGGGACGCTCACTGAATCCACGAGACTGCAATGAAAAAAATAATATATTTTCAACATTTACAAACATTATACTTCCGAATGAAAGGAACCTAGCACTAGCACAAAATGTTACTAATTTACCATAAAAAATAACAGATTTTGTTTTATGATTCAGATTTTATTGCATATTAAATTGATAAAACAAGACCACTGATGTTACTACTAGGTTCCATATGTAGACAAATGTAACAAGATTAAAGTAAATGGAATTTTTATTTTGTAAAAAATTATTTATTCCTGTATTCCTTCTTATACCCTGAATCTCTGTTTAATCTAAAAGCTTACCTACAGAGAACCAAGAATATGATGAAAAACACTTACAGGAAGTGGAATTCGGTTTTCACCAGGACCACGAGACATGCCAGGCGGAGCTCCAGTACCACGTCCACGCCCGGTGCCTCTGAGACCACCACGACCACGGCCCCGGCTTCCACGTCGAGAATCAGCAAAATGAATATCAATATCAAGCAAATGTTTCTGTCGACCAACACGCTGAGGATACTCCGATGCATCATATTCCTACAGAAAAAAAACAAACAACAACTTAGAATAAAGCAACATTAACAAAATTACATTCACTTTGACAAATTATACCTCTTCTTCCTCCTCTTCCTCTTCACCATCTTTCTTCTTCAATTCATACATTTTTTTCCATTGAGTCAAGTCTTCCCCTTCTCCGGCTTTCCTAATATTGTACGTGGGCTTTTGTCTACCTCGGCGCATAGCATAATATTCATCCAAAGTCAATTCACGAGGTTCTTCTTCCACTGGTTGCGCATTTTCATCTTCAGTTCCATCTGACTCCCTGTAAAAATAAGCATTAGGAGTGACCATTTCATCAATGTTATAATAGGAAGGCGAGATCAAGTCTAATTCTCCCATATCAAATTTTAAAAATGGAGAGGGGGAGGAGGAGAGAGAATGGGGACCATTTAGAAAAAATGGCATAAGGTGCTAAAAACTGCAAAATTAAAAAAATCGGAAAGAAAAGTATGTAATAATAAAGCCTGGGGTCCAAAACTTTCATGGCCAGGCAGGTTGAAATATGAGGCTAATTAAGACTGGAAAATTATAGAGTATTCAGTAGCACTCTAAAACTACTTTATTAGTTTTCATTAAATTCATGCCAATCTTGCCTTATGATTAGGAAAGGCTTGGTATGGAAACTATACCACTTATACCCCAAACTCTTCACAGAAGGCCAGACACTTTGAACCCTGCATTTTCAATGTTTAATTAATCAATACGTAAACTACAATAAAAATGCAGCAAAATCATTTACACAAATTCTAAGACACTGAAATAATCAACTCCACCTTATGCGATAATAAACACTTACTACATTTACCTTGCTGACACCCAAATTCTGATCATGTTGCTATGAAAATCTTGCTAAGTATGTGCCAATGAGGGAGCTACGAAACATCCGTTTGATTCCCCCTGAGTTTGTTCAGATAGATCACGGAATTTGAATTTTGAAGGAAATCAGCCGACTGGTTTGGGTGATAGCATTGAACACTGATGAACGGACAAGACATTTTGCTGTCAATCAATTTTTTGTATAAAGTACCAACAAAATATGGATTCTGGCTACACCATTTGCTAAAGGGAGTAATGTCCTATATACAACAACAGGAATAATCTATTTTCTCGTTACCAGGGCCAGACAAAAAAAGTTTTTCCTGTTGAAAATACACAGTTTTCTGGTGCATGATTAGTTATCTCCCTTCCTATGAAGTAGGTACTTCATACATTCATGCTTCTTAAGTACGTATACTTATGTATACGTTCATACTTCTTACATACGTACTTCATACTTTGTAAGGGCGAGAAAGTGAAAAGCATGACGGGGAGATGCTTACTTTACTTCTGTTGTTTCTGCAGGATGAGGAACTTCATTTTCAACTTTCTCACCCCATTCAGCTTGATCATCTGTCAATCTCGGAGAATTCAACTGCTCCCTAAACAATTACATTCAGAGGCTAATTACAAGAAAAACCAAATTTAACTGTTGTTAAAAGCTACTATATACATTGTACTTACTCAATGTCATCTCTATGAGTGCCCCAATTATGAGCTCCTGCTCCATCACGTTTATCAACAGGCTTCACTCCTCTAAAAGGGCAAGTATAAAAACCATAAATTACATTTCAAAATGGGTCATTCCAAGCAAAAGTTTTTAAGTTTATGACAGTGGGTTTCAGATAATATTTGTTTTCTAATTTATTAATGCCTTTATAATAAAAAGTGTAACTGCCAAATATGAGTCCTAATATCAATGATTTCCCTACAATATTCAATAACGTATTGGCAAAATTTACACGTAGGGTAAAATGAAAAATGTTCTGAAATGCACAAGCATCGCAACAAAAAGAGATATTTTGAATGGGTAATGTATTATTTATTTATTTATTTATTTATTTAAAGTGAAAATTCTTAATACGAACAACAATAAATTAAACAAATATTTATAATACCAAAATCTATCTTTTTCGCACGATTTTTAGGTACGGACTGAAAGCTCAAATGCGAAGCTGAGGATAGCAATGCTCGCACAAGGTTGCGCATTGTTCCGCAGCAAACTGTACTGCGGTTTAAGGGAATCACAAAATCTGATTTTGTTGAATGTGTAGTCAACTTACATTACATCGGAGAGAAGTTCTGTGTAACGGTGTGGTAGTGAAAACAGTGAAAGTGATGCAAATGCTTTACTGTCTAAACTTGTGAATAAGCTTAATGGCTTGCGGTGTTGCAATCTGTTTGGTCTAGAAAAGTATAAGCGTGCAGAAAGAAGAAATGTGATGAAGGAAATATTTAATAAATAGCCTAATTTAATAGTGGATGACTTCATATATTATCAGTGCAGGTTCAAGATATTGAAAAGTACTTGCACAAATCATACACCTGAGAGGACAGAAAATATAAAGACAGTAAATCAACCACTAAGGAGGAGTTTATGTAACCAGGAATTGAAAAACAGGACACAATAATAGAAATAAATTTTTAACTCCTCTATGTCACTAACCTGCAAGGAACATTATTAACTTGTTGCATCATAAGTCTGATTTTCAAACATAATGTGAACGGCATTTCATTGTTACAAATGATAAGGAATCCTGTGATGGCATAGGCAGTGCAATTAAAAGGCTTGCTATGTTTCCAGGGAATGCCTTTTAGATTAATATAATAAGTAAAAAAATAAAGTGTGGCAAATCTGACAACAAACATTGGCATGCGCTCTGAAAAAATGTGGATTTTAAATGCGCATTCATAAGTTACTCTTACACTTAAAAACTATGAGGAATTCATATTTGGGGGTAGGAAAAATGTCATATTGTAGTAACTTTGAGTTCTAAGAATTTCAGAAGATCTACTTTTTTGCATGGAATGACATATTTAATATCTTTATCAAAATTACTTGCACACAATATTCTTACGTTTTATCGGATCCAGACTGTCGATCAAACTCCCTCTTGCCCCTGTTGTCATAACCTCCACGTCCAGCACCTCTCATACCTCTGCCACGGCCCAATCCACGTCCACCCCCACCGATGCCACTGCCACCACGCCCACGTCCACGGAACTCACCATCAGGCCTATTTTCACGGGGTTCCCTGGAAATAAAAACCATTAATAGCAATGGATGGATTGTTCAGTTAAGACATACAGAATGGCAAGACCAAACATAGGAGAGTGGGGCATAGCTCTTTTCTAGAGAAATAAATACACTACTACTAATCAGCCTCTGAATGCAAAGTTCTTGAACAAAAATTATTGCATTAAGATTACATAAACAATTCAGAATTTTGACACTTGACAAGTTTTATAAAAACTTATCAACTTCAAATTTTATTGTTAGTTATATTTACAAATTCGTATTGATAAAAAAATTAATAACAAATTGATCATACAATGTTATCAAAACACTACCATTCATATATTGCATTCGTATTTCTGAACAGAACAGTGATTTGCAAACTAAGGTACTAGTACACACACACACACACACAGATCCAAACACCTGTGCCAGACATGACAACTGCTTTTCAGTACTTCACTATGTAGTATTCATAAATCATTACAATTATTGTCTCATATGATTTTTTCATTAGGCTAAGTTAGTGTTGAGTTGTGAGTGTTTCATATTTACATTATTCCTTTCATTACAGCAACCTCCCCAAATTAGCACTCCATTACTTCTGTAAAACCTTACCTTATTTTACATTACAGAAAAGGTTTTGGATTCACAGTGATCTGTTTTACCGACCAAGTCTTCAATGTTAAAGGGGGAAAAGAAAAACCATACACATTTTTAAAAAATACAAAAGAAAAAGCTTCTAAATATACTCTATTATTTAGCAACTATTTTATAAAAGTATCAAAATTTAGGAAAGGTAGCAACAACAGCAAAACCTTGCAGTGATACGATCCATAGTGTTCAGTGCTTTACAATAAAAGGAATGGCAGAAAAAAAGAAAAAAGAAAAAGAGGTACTGTCTGACAGCAGAGGACCTTTAACTTAATCCTCTAAACCTACGAAAGGTGTTGCAATTTTCTTGCAAACAAATCAGATAAATGATGAATGAAACACTATAACCACAGTATTCAGCAGATATATTACAATAACTAATTATAATTAATGAAATGTGACATAATATGGTACAACAATGGGTTATACATATGACAACTTTGGGCATTTTATGTTAAAAACTGAATGTAGTCAATAAAGAAACTTCGGCAATAAAAGTAATTTAGAACTATGTATAATTAAAATACATGGGGAAAAAACAAACAAATTCATCCTATTTTAATAGTGTACTTCTTTGATGGAACTGGAATTACAGCATCTACTTTCTAAAACTATCATTAAGCAAATAATTGCCACTGCATAGAAGGAAGATTACTTAAGTGAAGATTGACACCCAATCTAATCATTATGGTTGAACAGTAGTCGTTAATTACTGTAATATGATTTAAGAGATCATTACTTACTTTCAGTCATTTGATGAATAATTTTAACGAAGATTTTTAATGAATAATTTTAACGAAGATTTTTAAATTCACACTTAACGTATGTACGTTACTCTTTACGATGTACAATAAAAATAGCACAACATTCATTGTCTTTTGTTTGGATTGCAATGTAATTCAACATCATTCCGCACCAAATTGGAATCATTTGGCAAAACAAACGTTATACCAAAATACAATTTATATAGCCCATATGAAGTGAAACTTGAAATGTGAAGTTGTAACTGCTAAGTGAATGTTACATGAGGCATGGGTAATAGCAATCTATCTATTGAACTTCATGGCAAGCAAAATAAAAGTTCAAGGAAGCTTTCTACAAGTAGCTTTCCAAGCTAAATTGTTTACCTTTCTACCAAGTTGCATTCTTTATCTACTAACCAGTGCATTAGACACCTGCAGGGAGATTTCTAAGATAGAGCTAAAGAAGTAAATTATTGGCTTTGGATTTTAACAACAAACTAAAATACCTGTGACAAAAAAAAATTCATGAATTGGGGCAATATTCTGTAACATAATGCATACAGCAACAATATTGCTGATTTACTGAGAAACTCCAAAACTGACACGAAGTTTTAATGCACAAAACAGTGGACAAATTGGGCAATTACTAGGGGCTCCTGAGTTCTGCGAAGAAATTTTATCCACAAGAGTACGTAAGCACTGCCCCCTCAGCACTTTTTGTAGTTGGGACGGTAGCTGATCGGTTAAGCGACACCATTTACAACAAAAACAGCTGGACCAATTTAAATTATCTTGTATTTGTTGTATTTATCTTCATCCTGAATAGCAACTATTAAATTATAGGAAAAATTCAGTAGATGGCTCTGTGGTACGAAACCAAATATTCATGTCAAATGCAACCAACAGGCTCGGCAGAATTTTTTGATTCTATATCGTTAATTAACTCCTAACTGAAGCGTTCTAGGGCATTAAAAACTAATATTTTGAGGCTAAAGGCCTCGTAACAAAACAAAGAAAAAAAAACTTGCATGCACCATGATCTACAGGATGAGATCTTTAACATTCAATTACATTTATTACTGCTGGTCTGATGCTTCTCAATATTTCCCTACCTGCTCAGAGACTGCAACTAAATGTGCATGAGAGGGACAGAGAGGGATAGGGACACGAGAGAGAGAGAGAGAGAGAGAGGGAAGGAGAAAGAAGGAGATGCACAGAAAGTTGGCTGGATTCCACTAGTAAACATTTAAATGTGTACCTATTCTTTAGAAAGTTTAATTTTTAATCTCCAAATTGGCCCTGTTATGTTCTTTGCTGATGGCATCTAATGCAGCAAAAATACTATTGTGACTTATGTTAATTACAGCTTAATACGGAACATTTCTAAATGTACTCCACAATTTATTTTAATTTGGTTTAATGTGAACTCTTAGACCATTTTTAACTTCTTGAACATACACCAAAACTACGCCAGAATACAGATTATTTCATTTAAATAATGTAGAAAACATTACATTCATGATGTTAAAACTGTTGTGACATTGCCAAGTCAAAATAACTGTCTCTGGATTAAGATGTTTTGAAAAATTGTTTCTCAAATAACATAACTGGATAAATCTGATAATCTATAAACCTTTAATACTTACATGCCAATTATATCCGTTTACAGTCCACCCCATCCCAAGTACTAATGAGACTGATAGCATTTTTAAAAAAAAAAATTGCCCTCTTTAGAGACAACTTTCAGGAAAATTAAGTATGCAGTAACTGAATTTGAGTTGAAATGAAGATTGGTGATGTAAAGAGCATTTTCATAATCTGTCCTGGGACATAACCTCCTCCTTGCGGAAATTGAAGGGCAAAGGGATCTGAGAATTAAATAACTTCTCATCATGGCCACTGATGTGGCATCATGGCTGCTCACACCATTTCAATTTTATTTCTTTTAATGAGATGGTAGATATGGAAGTGACCTAAGGTTTAATTCTTGAAATCAACAGAGCCTTCTTTACATAGAGAATCAGCTTAGCACTCACCACCAAGACCTCTTGATTGAATTTTTTCATTAATTATTTTTATTTTTGTGGATAGACGTGAAAGAAGTTAGATTTTGAGCTTTTAAGACATAGTACCAATGTCATGCATACCAAAATGACATTTAGTATACACAAGAAAATCTGTGCTAAGATGGCAAAATGTTGAAAGTCACTTTTTAAATATTTTCTATGGCTCCAATTTTAAGCACAAAAATTTCATGAAAAACTACTCTGTGGCTTTAGTCTTATTGCCATTGACCTCCATTGTTTTGTCATGAACTACAAGAGAAATGCACTTTTTACCTACTTCTGAACATTAAGAAGAGTGACTTGTCAATTTGTCTCATTAGATGAAAAAGTGACTTATCAATTTGCCATCTTAGAACACAATTGGAGGTTCGTTAACAGTAGGCAACTACTGGGAGTACTAACACCAAAAATGATTTTTACCCACGGCAAGGAAATATAAATATAATAAAATGCATTTAAATGTAAAATAAAATTCATTTATGAATGCAAGTATGCAGCGATTTAAAAAAATTTTTGGTCCCGGAACATCCCCATGACATTTTTACAAATAATTCATTTAATTCTTAGAAACAATCAATTTAAATTTTATTTATTTTGAATTCACAAAAGTTGATCAAACAATGGATGTTTCCAAATGTGTGTCCACTACTTTCCTTGTTTTTATTCCTATTTCATGCCAGAGGTACCAGAATGCTATTCGGAAAGTGTTCTGGTAGAAATGAAAACCTGTATGTAAATGTATGCATGCATAAATTAGTCACCAATATGTATTACTAAAGAATTCACTAATATTGAGGACTAAAACCCATCATCAAAGATGAAAACTCCTTTACGGAACATCTAGGTACTCCCACAGACAATGCCTATTTGATTGGTTCAATACACTAAACTTTAACTTGAGACAGAAAGGAAGTAATAAAAACAACCTTCCTCCCAAAGATTAAGATTGCATTTTCTACTGACATTATTTAAATGAATAACGTTTGATAGGTCATCAGACACCTATACACAGACCATTTCAAAACAAAAATAACAAACATGTCCTGAACATTAATCTTAAAGGTGCAATCCCCCCCCCCCGGACATAGAGCAACTGGTATTTGATATTTCAGTAGGTCATCAAATTCAGTAGGTTTTCAAATTCTTACTGAATAGCTCATGTATTTGCGTTTCTTTTGCATTTTTCATAATATCAAACAATATTGGCAACAATATGGATAAAACCTCCTGTCTCGCCGATTTCCCCGCCTAGACATGGAACTGAAGACAGATCATGGTAGATACGTAGAAAAAATACGGCATATTTCAAAATGGCTAAGAACCGTCTGTGGCCTATATCGCCATAAAATAGGCCGACGTCGGGATCGCGCGCGCGCACACGCGCCACAAGTGTAAGGTTTTATTTATTCCATTTCAGTCACTGTAATTCACTCTAGTAACTAAATTGTCAATTTTTTTTTTAAACACAAAATGAGTTTTCCTATTGGCTGTGTATGTTGTTTACTGTTCATGCTTCTAAAATATAATTTGAAATGAAAGTTAATTAAAATGCAAAACGTTCGATTCACATGTACCCAGGAAATACTGAATGGTTTACACGAGCCAATGAACCATATTACGACCAACTTCTTACTACGGATTGCCCGCTATTGCTTTAAGATCCGAATTAGAATGAAGTCGACATTTCGTGGTCACGTGACGATGCCAGCGCCGTAACCCAGAGAACAGCGAAATCAGAAGCTTCGACATTTGCACATTGTTGTCGCCTAAAATTAGCAAACAAATGAATATCGTGCCTCGAATGCAGTGGTTAACCAGTTGAGAGGTCTAGTGTCGAATATTAAGTTATTGTGTTTTAAAGTGCGCAGCCTGTGCAGAATTTCCGAGTAGAGTTGTTAGATTTGTTATAATAATAGTTTTTAACATTCCATGTTACCACTTACTATTTCTATTTTGTTATTACTATTATTGCCTACAAGTATCGTTTCGTTAATGCTGTCTTTTGACATGGCAGAAAGTGGCAAACACGGCCGAGGCCGAATTCATCTCGTAAAGGAAAAAGGAAATCCTGTAGAGGCGTCCCTCTGTAAGGACAATCCCGCAAAAAGTGTTCTTGACTACCGAGAAAGAGAATGGTGGGTACTTGTACCCCTTTCAAAAGTAGTACAGCGAGCAGCTGATGCTCTGAATTGGTACGTAATGATGAAGATTAGGAAAGAAGCACGATCAATAACCTGTTTTTTACAGTAGTGTAGTGTGAAATATTTACGAAGTTTGTTACTTTGTCATATGACACTGTAGTTCGGGAATAATTGGCGAAGAATCAGAAAAGGTAAGTTTCGTATTTATTTTCTTGTAACTAATTTCTTAAGGTGCCTTAGTTTTGAAAGCCTGTGGTAGATCGCGCAATATGAAGCAACGCCGACCCCTCCACACACACTGTCAACTACATTCGATATGTATTCGTGCTGTACATACTCTTTCTTCTTAGTCCTAACCAATGTGATCACATCTCTTTCACTTCCTTTTCAACGCATACCATAATTCTGCTATCAAGCTAAATTTGGCCATCGCTGTGGAACGGGCCTTTCATGCACAAGGAAAAGCTCAACCATACTGGTTTACATTTTACCCATAGTTTCTCACATTCCATTAAAAACAATTTAAGCTGGGAAGGGTCGGTTCCAAAACTAAGAAAATGGCTTGTACATTTTTGTATTTGAAATAGAAATTCAGAAAGGCCTATTTAGCGTGACAGTGTAGCCACTTTAATACAGAAGTTGAACACAATTACACTATGTGTTAACTATTGACAACTTCTTTCCCCGCTTGAGCCGAAAAAACGTACTACTACTGGGCGTATACCGGTGGATAAATGACGAAATAAAAGATTTTGATAAATATATTAAAAATGAACTCAGTCCTTACAAGAGCAAGAAAGATGGAGCTGGCATTCCAATTGACAAAAAATATATATAATAAAAAGTCCATATCCATTAACGCAAAACTAAGACACTACAATACAGTTATTAAGCCTGAAGGCCTTTATGCCTCAGAATGCCTTACACTGAACACAGCCAGACAAATAGAGGAGATAGAAAAAAAGGAGAGAAAAATTATACGGAAAATCCTGAGAAGAGGTGGAGAGAAGAATTCAGAAAAAAGATCAGAGGATTCCAGGGTTTCCAAGAAAAGGCAAAGAAGAAAACAGGAGCAAAATGGACAGAAGAGAGAAACAGCATGGAGAAAGAATGAAAGAGTACTGGAAGGAAAGAAAAAAGAGAGAAAATCAATCATGAGAAGTTATTTCACGTGGTCCATAGTAGGCCAAAATCGAAGGAAGAAGATTAAAAATGAACTACTTTTTATGCATCAGATTGCACCCGAGACATGTTAAAACTTGTGCGAGAGTCGGGTGACCAATTGTAAATATACCAGGTTAGGTGACCATATTTTTTATATACTTCAATACAAAAGTGTGTGTAACATTTCAGATGAGAGCTCGCAATATGTTACTCGAAACATCTCTCTTACAAAGGTACGCCATGTGCTTCTATGACCACTGGACCTTCATGAATTGACAAACTTACTCCCCCCTCTGCTTCTTGAAAACCACATACTCGGAATCGAGGATGAGGGATCTGAGAAGCAGAAGTAATTTCAACCATGTGCCTTTTAATTTTTTTATAGACACCCATGAGTAACTATCAATAACTAACAAAATTTCTACACATCACCGTCTTATCTAGTTGGAGTAGACTAGGATGGGGGGGGGGCTTTATATATTACACCCACTTTCTGTGATACAACACTTATACCTCAGTACTAGTATTGACTTGGGCACAAGTTCCTTGTAAACACTACATTTTATATTTCAAAAGAAACTCTTGTACAATTACTTCTGTGGGAGTAGAATTTTCTTCCAGTCTCCCCAAATTCATGTTAAATTGTGATCAGTGACGTTCTGGGCTTCGAAAATGATATGGAGAAATTTTAAACAGTACATCATTTTCATGGTACATCTTTTCTATTGTTTTCTTACGAATTTTCGAAAAAAAAGTGTACATTTTATTACAATGAATTTTGTTCCCTATTAAATAGTTGTCAATATGAGTTAAAAACACCTTTCTAAACATATATATGTTCAAAAAGAAGGCAAAACCCTGCTTAATTTTCTATTAGTGTATTATAATAAGTATCTCTGTATCTTTGAAAACTCAAAATGTGACCACTTAAGCTTTACGGGGCTCAAATATCAAGTTTCTCACTGTAATATATATAACAGTTCTCACTGTAATATATTCTAACCTGTTGATTTTTGTGGTATCTAAGATCTCTATCCCAGCGATTCAGACATTGTAATATATTCAGAGTAATATTATAAATTAAAGTTTTAAAAATGTGTGATTCAAATTTGAAGAATGTAAGCACGAAATAAACTAAAAAGCATTAACAAAAGATCATGGTCTAACACACTAAAAAAGTCTACTCCCTCTACAAAACGCCTAACCTCAACACGTCACTAAACGGATGTGGAGTAAAGGTGGGAATGAGAAAAGGCTGCACAATGCTCATTTCTTTCTAGATTCTCGCTGTCAATTCCGTGATAAGTCTATACTTCGATTCATTTAGTACTTCATTGGGCAGATTTACAGCTGCTAAGGTTTAATCCAATCGGCAGCTTAACGTCAATATGGTGACAACCTCCCAATTAGATGACACCGTAACACCTCATTTACACCAAGTGAAGCTATATTTAAATCCATTTAAGGTTTGTTCCAGCAGCAGTCCGAAACACTCCCGAACTAGTCCGCACATGCGCAGTCTATATTGGCCGTTCCAGAAGCAGCAGCAGCAGTTAGTGATAGTGATTGGGAGTTGAGCGTTCCAGCAGGTTTGCTGATTAGTTTGAAACCAGTCAGAAACAGTCCGAATCAGTTCGTGCACTCTCCCTCAAACTAGAAATTCGCGCATGCATTCTTCTGACCCAGAGTTCCCGTCAACGCCAAACTTCGACGACGCGCCATTTACGTTTCTGTCAGGTTTCTGCATATTTGTTTTGTGTTCCGCTCTATATATTTTGACCCTGCTTTGTTTTACATTTGATTGCTTCATGGATTTTGGTGACAGCTATCTTTCAGATATCGTTGTGTATATTGGAATTTATGGATATTTTGACAGTCTTCGATATTTGCCCTCTTCCTGGGCAAAATGGCAATTAAATCTTCATCCGAAGACATGAAAAATTCGGAAGAATCTGCAAAACTGCTATTATAGCTCATTTAAAAAATACTATTAACCAAAATCAAAACAATAAAAAACAATAGCGAAAGTCACAGTTACCAGGTTCAAAATCCGTAATTAATAGTGAGGTCATGAAAATAATAAGCGAGCAAATATATAGAAACCTAAAGCCAAGTCCCTCTCTATATACAGGTAAACAGAGGAACTTTGTAAAGCGCAAGTAAATACCAGGAACTGACCAGGATCAGGTCGCTTTGATTTTTGCACGCGATACGAAATTAGTGACACCTGACGGATAATTCTGTAACTAGCAATGAAACTAAAGCAGCGGCACCTAGAGAGTGATTTTTTGTACCTACTTGTTCCAGCAGATCCCAATCCGGAACTCATTTCTCACTAGTTTGCACTCGCGCATGCGCAGAATGAGAGTACGTAAAACGATCCGTGATTGTTTGCTGGAACAAACCAATTTATACTAGGATTTATTTAACCGTGCACTTGAAGTGAATCAGCTGTTCACGGTTTCATCCAAATTTGAATCATAAAACGGGCGTTCTTTTAGAACGGGTTTTATTTAGCACGAAATCGCACGTTTGCGGGGTTACTGCACGAAGTTGTACGTTTTGATTAATGACAATTTCATCTATAGATTAACAATAGCTGCCTGTAAACATGAACGGCATACTTAAATAAATATTTGTAAATAGTTAAAAGAAATATTGAATAGTTCTAGGAAAAAAGGTTTACTAATAAATTTAGTGTCTCTCATTTCTCATTTTTATAAGTTGACAATACCTAATGGAGACTTATGGTTGACTTAACGGTTGACTTAATGGTTGACTTAATGGTTGACTTAATGGTTGACTTATGCACCCGTACTTTTCTGTTTCTGCGTTTAATATTAGTCCGCATTGTTTACAATGAAAGTGGATTATCGTCAAATTGTCCGTGGTTGTGTGTGAAACAACATTTTTAAATGAGGGAGGATTTATCTCGTCCCAAAAGAAACGGTGACAATGGCACGATTTGCAAAGCTTAACTCCTAGGCCGAGATTCAAAACTTCCTGTTGCGAAGAACTTTGTAGCAGTTTTCTTAATCAATTACTCCTCAGAATGCCTAATGAGTCATGTTACGTTTAATACTATCAAATTCCTAAAAAAACCTTATTGAAAAGAAATAAGTACTTTCACCGTACAACTTCAATAACTTAAAAATCTAAGCCCGCGGAAGTTTTCCCACAACCTGCACTACTTTAAAATTATGTAATCAAAAAATTAGGCCGTTAGGGACCATTTTTTTCTTCTCATCTTTAAGATCAGATATTGTGCTTTGATTTTTTTGTGTGTGTGGGGGTACTTTACCGTGGTTAATCTAACGAACTAATGTATCTTAAGAAAAGTTTATAGGACTTAAGCCTGCGAAGCGCCGTATTATGTAGAGAAGTTGTATCAAAGCAATAGTCCTACAATACACACTGCAGGATGGTCGACTCTTTACTTTTCTAGGTTCGATTTACTAGAAGGTATTGACATGATTGGTTTGTAATTTCAGAGGTAAAGTGGATCATGCCCCCCCCCCCCCAACTTTGTAACGAAGCTTGTTATAGAGGGTAAAAGCAATCGTGAAACTTATGTAGCAGTTAAAAACAAATATTACATAACGGTTCAGATGCGGTTCAGGTTCGGGTGCGTTCCAAAGGCGGGTGAAAGTTGGGGATGATTTAATGGAGTATGACAAGCCGACAGTGCTATGTGAAAAAAGCGAAGGAACATTATGTCAGGCCTTTCCGAATGTGCAAACTGGGAAATCCCACTTCAAAGCACATACATCCGAATTGTAGTGCAGTAGTATTTAAATAGGAAGGGAGTAAGAGAGCCACGATTTTAAGACAACAAGCCGGGCGAATAATGGTTTAAATCATTCCTGTCAAAAGAATGTGAACATACTAAAATTAACTGAAAACAAAGACTAAAAGCCAGGATATCACGCAAGACATGTTTCAGAAACCTGGAAACCGTTTTGGAAGGAATGCCATTCTCTCATAATTATGATGAAACGAATTATACGGATGATAGAGAAAGTGAAAATGTTCGTAAAACATTCTGAGAGAATAGTAGACTAGAGCAAAACTAACACCAGAGTCAGATCTTGTTTGCCATGTAAATGTGAAGGACTTGAGAAGCCAAAATGTAATAGGCTAACTTTGACAATGTGGAATAATTGTAAGATAATGCAATATGCAATTTTATTATATTATTGAGTTCGTGGTTTTGGTTACAGTTCTGTATTTCACAAAATAGTAATTTAATCGAAGTTTTCTTTGTAATCACAATTAAAAAATATTTATATATATTTGGCCAAGCCCAGTACCGCTCACAAGTTGGTTATCACAACTTTATTTAATTGAAGGGAAAAAGAAATCACTGCAAGAAAGTGTAGACACAAACCAAAGACTTTTTAAACCATTATAAGCAAAGGAAAACCTACAACGAAAATAAGGAAAACATGATCTCGATGTACTAAACAAAATCCTCATGTATACCGTATTTTAACCATTAATTTGTGGCATACCAGCGTGTGCTACTTGACAGCCACTGGTGCGGCAGACGACACCATCAGCTCTAGAAGTCACGTGATCCAGATATCTGCATTGTCTAAAAAAGTTTTTCTGACTGATTACAGTTGGGACTGGGGATTCGTGGTGTTGCCACGAACTCTGTTTGCAGCCTGTCAGCCAATGCTATGTTCAGGTATGGGAAAAAGGTTTTATGATTCAATACATCCCGTAGCAGTATTTGAATAGAACACATGTCGATTTAGACATTACACTTAAAATTTTAAACTAACAAGAAATATTCTTAGACGTAAACGTAGAACGTTTTTCATGTCTATGATGGAAAATATAATTCCTCAGAAACGTGATGGAAAATATAATTCCTCAGAAACGTGATGGAAAATATAATTCCTCAGAAACGTGATGGAAAATATAATTCCTCAGAAACGTGATGGAAAATATAATTCCTCAGAAACGTGATGGAAAATATAATTCCTCAGAAACGTGATGGAAAATATAATTCCTCAGAAACGTGATGGAAAATATTATTCCTCAGAAACGTGATGGAAAATATTATTCCTCAGAAACGTGATGGAAAATATTATTCCTCAGAAACGTGATGGAAAATATTATTCCTCAGAAACGTGATGGAAAATATTATTCCTCAGAAACGTGATGGAAAATATTATTCCTCAGAAACGTGATGGAAAATATTATTCCTCAGAAACGTGATGGAAAATATTATTCCTCAGAAACGTGATGGAAAATATTATTCCTCAGAAACGTGATGGAAAATATTATTCCTCAGAAACGTGATGGAAAATATTATTCCTCAGAAACGTGATGGAAAATATTATTCCTCAGAAACGTGATGGAAAATATTATTCCTCAGAAACGTGATGGAAAATATTATTCCTCAGAAACGTGATGGAAAATATTATTCCTCAGAAACGTGATGGAAAATATTATTCCTCAGAAACGTGATGGAAAATATTATTCCTCAGAAACGTGATGGAAAATATTATTCCTCAGAAACGTGATGGAAAATATTATTCCTCAGAAACGTGATGGAAAATATTATTCCTCAGAAACGTGATGGAAAATTAATTCCTCAGAAACGTGATGGAAAATTAATTCCTCAGAAACGTGATGGAAATGTACACACTTGTAAATTATAACGAAAACAATGAAGAGCATTATTTACTGACTTCATTTGTATTGGTTTTTAATAGTTATGTAATTAGTTTATAATGTTAAGCGTTATTGCAGGAGTACACATTTTGAAAACAAGCGACCGTGAGAAGCAAATTTTGAAATTAGCCATAAACCAACATTATAAAAGAGTTGCATATGCTGTTTTGTATAACATACAAACATTATAAATTTAAGAGAATCTTAAATTTGGAAATCATTTTTATTGTGACATCCGTTTTGCGAAGTTTTGATTCCCCCCCCCCCCCACGTTTTAGTGTTTCTACTGTACGATGTGGAGTATTACTGCACGAAAATCCAGACTTTCATGGCTAGTCTGGATAATACTTGTCTATTTGACAGCTGGGGATAAAGATGAGCGGTGTTGCCACTAATGATCGTTTTCGATACTATCATAATTGAACATGTGGTTTCTCACTTATAATAAATAATTTAGATAATTATTTGCTTGGATAGAAATTTGTTTTTATATAAATTTCTAGGAAATAAATTACTACTTTAGTATATATTAGACTCATTAATGAAACAGCCATATATAAAGTTTTATCATTAGTACAAACAAATTTGATCACCAATTCCACTGTTACGATGTAAATCTTAATTTTATAACACAAACAAATTATGGTGCACGATACGTTTAACTTATCTGTTTTCATTTGACCCATTTTGTTAGACAATTTCTCACACTTTGGAAATAATGCACTGACTGTCCCGACGAAGCATGTACGAGCAAGTTTTCTTGAGCTTTGGAGTACCTTCCCTCACTCCATTACTAACTGAAGTGGAAATACGCATAAATAATAGCAATGAGGGTTGTTTACAAAATCTGATGATCAGAAATGTTCGATCTTGAGTAACAAATACTTTTGCTTTGACAAACGATCAAGATTGATATAATGGTTCTGTCTTGAAAATAACCAACCCTCCAACTCCTTTCACATCTGGCGAAATGAGGGCTCAAGAAAAAGTGCGCGGATAATATGTGCAAATACTTGAATGCTACTGTCTGAAAGGACTCAACAGGAAAACCCTTCCGGATCTTAATTACATTTTCCTGAATGCTAAAATTATTTGGAACGTTATTCAGAAACATAACTATTTCTAAATCTATTGTTTTATATAATTATGTCGGTTTTGCACGCTCTCAGTATTTTTTGTCACCAAAATGTTATTGTTTGTACAAAACTGTAGACTTAAAACGATAGGTCATAAAATCTGTAAGGATAGTTTGAATTATCGATGTTTAAGAAACACAAATTGGCACTCGGATGGGGCCAGAACATGGTCGGGTGGCCATTCTTACATATAAGGATAGATGCATGCGCATCCAATTTATTACAATAATTAGTAGAATAAGGAATGGCAATGACTTATTTCATAATCTATTTCACAGCAGTCCCTTACACTAATCCCGCCAATGAACGAATTAACAGAAATTATTTTTGCCTAACAGGCGTAAAGCAAATGAAAAATACAGTGAGACAAATTTTTAAAAAGAAAATGCATAAAATGTAAATACATATTAAAAGGAAAACTTGTTACCAAACAAGTAATGACGCTCTTCAATTTTCACTAGCTTCACACTAAGATTTTTTTAATAAGCAAAGGCAACTTTGGAGGGACATCACAATTAGAAGCCTCTGATTAAAAAACAAATCTCGTTCTCCCGTCAGCCGCTACCTTTCAAGTAGATAGAAAAATTATTCCGATTGTACTAGTTAACACAAGGGAAAGAAAAGTCCTGAATTACAAAACAAACACCTCGCAAAGGCTTCACAGAGGGAAGCTACAAATCTCAACACTAGTGCAAATTTGGCACCCACACCTACAAGTACAGGAACAATGTGAAAACTGGCAAAATGCTCAATCGCTGTTGCAATTTTATACACTGTATGATACCCCTAACTCCGGTTTCACCAACCACAATCATCTTCGGGGACGACACGCTTCGTGATCCTGATCCACGGAGGTAAGATTAACATGGTGAAAGGCGTACGATACAGACCTGCTAAAAATCCACTGATTATTAAAAGCATTGGCCGCCATACTTCTGCAAAATGCAAACACTTTTCCTATAAAAATCTGCTTATAGCCACAAAAATGGCAACTTAAATATTTCAATGAACGTATCTAGGACAATAATTTCAAAATATACGTATATTTTAATAAAAATTTAAAAAATCTGTCAATGAAGCAAACAATATTGTATATCACATTCATTACATAATAAAAAGAATGTAAATTAATATTATACAAACTTTTTAACTTCCAATGAAAGGTAAGATTAAGTTAATACAAAATCCAACAAAACGTATTCCGTGACTGCTGGAATGATGTTACGTTTCGTCCAATTAAAAAAAGTTTAGGCTTTTATTGAGCTTTTATCAGCGCTACAAAGTGTTTTTTAATCACTCACAAGTACAATCTTCTAATACAAGTCTATAACACAGTTTTGAATTATTGTGTAGAAATATTTTGTTGATAATTGAGTTTCGGATATTCCGAACATTTATAAACCTAGAGGGACAAGGATTGTGATTTACAAGCATTGTTGCGTTCTTGACAAGTGAATGAAAATTGTTATTTTTTCAGAAAGAACCAACACACAGCAAAACAGTACTAAGTCTATTTGAAACAAGCTAAAATAGAGCATTGTTTTCTTTGATCAGTTAACAATACTGTGTGCGCGCGCTCACACACACACGCACGCACGCACACGCGCGCGCGCACGCACGCACACACACACACACACGCGCACACGCACACACACACGCACGCACACACACTTTCCAATTGCATAATTGAATCAATCTGTGCAGAACAAAGCAGTCAACTTTGTTCAAAAGCTATCTTGACTAAGACCAAAAATAGCAAGTGAAACAGTTACAATATGAAATCCTTAAAAAATATTTAATACATATGACCATTCATTATTTCTATTAATTCATACAAAAAATACCAACTTCACAACAAGTGCAATTGTCATCCAATTGATAAAAATAAAACTCATTTAAATTTAACTTAAAACTTGTTCAATATTTATTTGTGGGCAGATGGTGGCAACACTTTTTTTAATACATGAAATAAACAGAAAGAGAGAGGAGTTAAAAATGACATACTATTGGGGAGAAGTTTTCTTCAGCTTGTTTATACATAATTCTTCAAAACCGTGGTGGTACAGGCTAGTATTAGACGATTGTACATAGTGAATAAAAATAACAACCTTTGTTTGTAGCCCTGAAGAAAACATAATACAAGCTAACACAATTGCAATTTAAATACTTTTATAACCAAAACACAAGAACATTCCATAATTGAAATCATTCAACTCAGTTTTCATTTGTACCCATAGAAGCATTTCTGGGAATGGATAATTATGTAACATTTTCCAACTCTTAAACCAGAACGAATTTTTGAAAAATAGCTTTTAATACTCTTTCAAGTCCCTTATTTTCTATTAACCATATTCACCTGGCCTAAAAAAGTTGTCAATTTCAGACAATTCCTTAAAAGGATGGGCATTAGAATCTAAGCACCAACAACATACTTTCTTCCTTCACGAATATTATATTTAGATCTCATTCCAATTAATTGACTAAGTGGTATTCAATTTTAGAAATCAAATCTTTTGAAACATTAAACATAAAAAGGTTAACCGACTTGAATTTTTAATATTACAATATTGTGTTAATCTTAATGGTTTGAATGGCAATTTAAATTGGGTGCAATGGTCATGAACACAAGACTGCTTCGGATGTAATTTTCCCACGTTTTCAAATTTAAAAAAAAAATATTAAAAAAAAAGTTAAATGCCTATATTTCCTAAGATACCATAGAAGTGACCAATCATACAAGCGTAAATGTATAAACCACCGACAACCCATTGATAAAATCAGCTTTTCACAGGGGGCCGCGAATGACTATTTCCGCCGTCCTGGCAACACGGGAGTATGACTTCACGTTTGACCAACGTTTTAAAACTGAAAGGATCACGTGATTCCCGAACTATCGGGTAAATGCGTGTTGGCAACAGTCATTGTGGAAATTCTTGCGATCAACAGTAGGGACGAGATGATTATAATATTAAATTGTGTTAACTGTATTAAGAAGCGAAACAGCAGTAGGCAATTAGATCAATCAGGCGATTCTAATCACGAAAATTACTGAAGATAAATACTGTATTAAGTTGTAAAATAAAATTTTCTCACGCTTATTACGTACATACAAATAATACGGAGATGAATGGAAATATTGCGCCCAATACTACTAATAGTGACAAAACAAAAGGCTTTTTAAAAAGAATCTACAGTAATACACAGCAAAAATTTAAAATGTACACAAAAAATATCACGCCTAAATACATACTGCCGACTACTCTAACCTAAAATTGTGTTAAACATTTTTACATTGTACTCTAATCCATATTTGATGTCCAACAATCACACAATCCTGTCCGCGAATACTACTACAAATAAATCTAGCAATTACAGGAATTAACTTCAAACAATAGGAAAACTGAACAAGTAAGACGAGTTATAGCAAGGATCAATCCACGGTATGAGAGATTGGTCGTATTTATAAACCTTTGCCGGCAGAGCGCCCAGACGTCTGCCATCTGGGGGCTTGCTTGGAGGAAGGCGGCGGCTGGAATTTCAGAACGTCCCGTACCTTTCTCACAGGTAGCAGCATTCGGGAAGCTGGTTTGGGGGCGCACTGGCAATGTTGTCGGAAACAAAGAAATCCCTGAGCGAATTGTACTATTATTACGAATTCGAAAGATATTATTTACAGTCGAATTATTATAATAAAATAATTGAATTGTTTGTTTCGACATTATCGTTCATAAACTTATGCCTATATGTGAATATATTGTGCATGTCGTTATCGGGGAAATAACTTTGATATATGAATAGTTTTACCTTGTGAGGTACGAGAATTCAATTGTTTCATTTAGTTTCGTGTCCCGCGATTATCGGAGTGGTCGCACGTTGCACGGAAATATCAGTTCGACGTTAGCTGGCGTAGTGGAGTTGTGGGAAATTTTGCGTGTTTATTTAAGAATTTATAAAATGTCAGAATACAATCCTGGACAATCCGAAGAAGAGTCCGCATTTCACAGAAACGGAGAAGGCAATGCAGGTGGAGGAGGTACGGAAAATGAAGGACGTGGTGCTAGAAGAAAATGAACAATAAATGCTGAAATATTTCGGCATGGAAGAAAATTACTACTAATTTTAACACCCAACAAAACGTTCTATTGGATTTGCCAAATCGCGGATATACCGCCGAGGCAGTCGTCTCCTCTCCACAACATCCTGCACGAATTCGTAAGTCATCCATGTCCTGGAACAATATCATGCCCGCAAAGAAAAACCAATATTCAAGGCCAAACTATTCACAAGATATGTATGAAACCTTGCTTTGTAGTGAATTACCTTGGGATAAAAAGTGTTAGCAGGGTCGTAATCAGATTTCACGCCAATATGCAGGTTATGATGCCGTTTATAAGGAATGGTCCAAAAGAGAAAGGTAAAATTCGCTATATATCCCATTGAGAAGTCCAAAACGTTGCTTCGTTTGCATCGTTGCGCCGCAACGTTGCAAGAAAGGCTTGGTTGCCGTAAATCGAAGAGTCCAAAAATCAAAGTCGGTAAAATAATAATATTGTATAACACAAACACACACGGAGGGAATAAAAACACGAGTGAGCCACGCAGGCTGTGGGCAGGCTGGAGGGGGGCTGGCAGCACCAACATTCCTCTGCCAGCGAAGGGCCGCTGCAGGCAGCATGCTGAGGACCAGGTAGCGCCGGGGACCGTTCATAAATCGCAAAACCGACCACTGGCAGCCAGCTAGGCCAGGCAGGTTCCTGGCAGAGGTTCATAAATACGACCGTCTGTCTAGTGACCGTTTGCTGTACAACGTCAAAGTAAAAACAATCTGTTTTGTGAGGTCTCGTGTGCCTGCCCGATGATGGGACAGCAATCCTCGTAACGGTTGCACGATTATAGTATAAATTAAGGTTACAAGAATTCGTCCCGTCAAAAAATGTGGAACCTAACCCTTCACAATAATTCATGTGTAACCCTTCAATCATAAAAGTGTGTCAGGGAGCCGACGCACTCGTTCTCTTACACCGTGGTGGTGAAACAAAGGATTGTTGACTGAGAAATTCAGGATCTATACTGATTGGTGAAACCGGGCCCAAGATATAAGTCGTCATAGCAACATGATCATCCACAAATCAACGCGAATCTACTATCATCCGTCTACTTATGCCTTCTGCGATAACGGTGGACCTTTCATCGGTCCTTCCTATTTCGATTACCTACAATTAAAGCACGAGAATGGAACATGTTTAGAAAGGACTGTTTATTACACACTGATTTATATAAAATCACAAGCATAACTATTTAATCCTGATCTTAATATATCAGATCATGAATTATCTCCAACGTGCTAATTTCGTAGGATTTTCCAGCCATGGAAAATATGTTACATTTAATGCAGAATGTTCAACGCATAGAACAGTATTACAAGGTCTGGAGAAAAATATCAAAAATAGTTTTCGCATTCCAATACTTGGTCGTCTAATCTTACTGGTAAATACGAACTGATATCCGGCGGCACAGGCGTAGTGCAGTTTACACCACTTTCTTGTGATCTCTGTAGTCGTGAAGAAGTTAGGATGCACAACTTACAGCTGCGACGATACCAGGTTTGGTTTCTCGTTCAAATCTGTCGTAAGACAGCGGACCTGTGACGTAGGGATTATGCTAAAGCAATGATACAATGTGTAGAAATTCTGAAAATTGCGACAATACTCAGAACATTAATAAAGCCATGTCACTTTGTTACATAAAAGGGTTATCTCACAAGTTTGACTCTGCAACGATCTCTTACAGGCAATATTCTTTAACATTTTCACACATTCACCTAAAGTTTTTCTAGAAAAGTTCCCGAATTTTTTAACATCGTGGTGCACAATAATTCAACAAAAACAATGCATAGACGCAATATTGCATATGTGCGGTAAAACAAATACCAGGAAAAGATACATTTGCAGGGTCAGTTTCATGTATTGAATATAATAATCGTTAAGAGGTTACTTCCGGATAATATTCGTATAAACAAATTGGAACGTATGAATATTGTGAGAAGGTTCCGCCTTTTATTTAAAATGAACCACAACCAGACTACTTGCCAAAAAAGGTCTAATTTACACAGCGACAACCGGTCAGTCTGTTTCAACATTCAATTGACATCCATATACTGGATTCTGACCTAGTACTTCGTCGACAGTTTACGCCAATTGCGACTTCCCGATAATGCCGCGTTTCCACGAACGTACATCCGATTTCTCGACGAGTTTTGGATATTCCGAACGTTTATAAACCGAGACGAGGATTGTGATTTGAAAGCTTTGTTGCTTTCTCGACACGAGAAAGAAAATTCTCTTGTTCTTTCAGAAAGAACCAACACGCAATAGAACAGTACTAAGTCCCGATTTGGAACAAGCTGAAATAGAGCATTTTTTTGATCAGTTAACAATACTGTACACATATGCATTCTTTCCAATTAAATATTTGAATCAATATACGTAAGTCAACTTTGTTCAAACGCTTTCTCGACTAAGACCAAAAATGGCAAGTGAAATAATTACAATATTAAACATGCAACCTTCAAAAATATTTAATACCAACGACCTAATATCAATATTCCAATTTCTATCAATTCTTACAAAAAATACAAACTTTGCAACAAGTGAAATAGTCATCCATTTGATAAAAATGTTGAACATGTATTCTTGTCTGTGCCAATTTAAAGTTCTACATTATTGCAACTTAAAACTTGTTTAATTTTCATTTTGGGGCAGGAAGGTGTCAACATTAATTATCTGTTTATTCTATGTAAAAAAACTGACGTACTTTGGGGGAGAAGTGCAACCTACCCATATTTTCTTCAGCTTTGGGATTTCTACCACAAGTCAATCTCATATTACGTTAAATTAAATATACAGGTAGGAACGAGAGGTATGTTATTTGTTTGTTTTGTATTCTTTTTTTTTTTGGGGGGGGGGAGAGAATTGATAAGAAAATATTCAGTCTCATGTAATACGAAGTATTTGCAAAGGCAAATAAGGTACAGACTTTGGCTATAATCCTTCAGAGTGTCCTTGCCACAGAATCAACTTACTGTCGCAAGAACATTAAGAAACGTTTGAATATCTTAATTCCCTAGTGAGCTTGTGCACAAATCTTAAAGCTACATTAATAATTAGAACCAAAACTAGGCAACAATTTCAGCATTTACACGAATGAAGGGACTCTGGACGAAAACTAAGATGAGGTCATTGACCCAGAAGCCAAGATAGTTACAGGGATATTTATAACTCTAGGATTAATCAGTACAAACAATCATGAAACACTTTTAAAATCATTATTTTTCTTTTTGCTCAATACTGTCTTTAGTTGTTACAGCTATAGAAACAGTTATGCAGCAGAAATGACTTGGCACTTAAAACATGTGTATTGGTTATCATTTCAAGCCATCTGGCAATATGTTGAACAATGAACATTCGTGGATTTTTTATGCGAGCTGTCTATACTGACACCTGATGCATATCAATACTATGTCTAGTTTTGTAGTTATAGATATCTGTACTGGCTGAAAAAAACATTCCCACCTCTAAGTAATTTTTTTCAAAACAAAAACCATGGATTCCTAAATCCAGAGGCAAGGTAATAGTAGAATTCCTGGTTTAATAAGGAAGGACAGGCTTAGAAAAAATCAAGTGGCTTGATTTTGCTCATTATTCCTGCCAGTCTTTTCTGTAATCAAAGTCAGAGAGCAATTGGGCACTATGCCAAATCTCAGACAGAAATGAACACTTGCAAAACCAACGAGCAGTCCGAAGGTTCACTGGATTTGAAAACATTTAAAATACATAGCATAATGAACTTTTTATGTTCCATTTGAATAAATGGATGTACAATTTGAGATGACTGAATTAAAAGGTTAAAAATTTTTGTTACCATTACATCAGCCAATTACACATAGTTTTCCGTTGTATATTTCTAATGGAAAACTGCATTGAAACATTTCCCTTAATTTACTATTAATTTGTTATGGAACAAGTTTGAAACATCTAATTTTGCACTATTTACAGTTTCTTTATTTCAAGAATATTCATAAAGAAAGATTTTACAAAGTAATTAAGAAACCAATTGAAGGTAGTTCCATTTATTCAACAACTATTACCATTTTTTCACATTCACACTTGCTTTGTAATTAAAATCACATTTAGTATTGAAATCATTGCCATTGTAAGTTCTACAAAGGTCCTGCCAGTATAATATTGAATCTTTCACACCTCAATCTGTCAATAAGAGAAATGTTTATTTTGCTGCAATGCGGTTACGTACACAAATTTTAGTTCACAAAGTCCTTCTTCGGAGAAAAAACTTTTCCAGCGCTGAGCAGCTTTCAAATCCCTTACTTTGGTCTACATGGCAGGAAGACGCCAATTGTTTCATGGGATGGGAAATTGGAACTTCCATTTTTCAAAATTATTGAAATTGAAACATTATGACATTACACTTTTATCCATCAATGTAATACTTCATCAGAGCAATGAAATTTACATTCACATGCAATGATTCACATTTATTAGTTATATTTAGTTGAAATGGTTATTACAAAATTTCTGAATATATGAAATAAATCTTTCATTGGCAGTGCAATTAAGGAAAGTTGCTCAAATTTGCACAATAAAATGCGTATTACATAAAACATGGAAAAAATACTTTAGAGGCATAAAATTACATTCATATCCTTAAATTAATGATATTAAGCTTTCATTTAAGAACCAATATAGAACGACCACTACCGCTGTTCACGTACACTGCTCGACTGTCATTCCCCTTATATCTATATCTTTTGTAAAATCCTCTATCAACAGATTTAGCCCAATTTAAGACAAGAGTGAAACTTTTCCACAATTGTAATGGAATTTTCATTTACAAACACAACCTTGAAAAGAAAAACATTGTTAATAAAATATCGACTAATCACCCATGTTTAAAGTATCAAAGTTTTGAAAACATCTATCACACTCCTAGTACAATTACTGTATATATAATTACGTACAGGACACCTAGTCACAAGTATTACTAGTTTTTTTTATTAAAGAAGCTTTTCTGGAAGCTACTAATTCTTTCAAAAGTTTTCAAGAAAACACCTTTATTTCCAATTGTTTTATCTCTAATGTTTATTTTCAATTTTGTAAAGATTATTTTTATTTTTTAAATTACTTAAGGAGGTTCATTCTTGCTACTATAAATCTTCTGTATCTGAATTACACAAGATTAAGGAAATCACAATTTTTAAGAGTTATGTACACAAGTCCCTCTTGAAAGCAGATGATGCAGATGGACTTTAGCACACGACTTATCGCATCCAAGATCCTAAAATTTAGTTTTCCTATTGTAAAGTAACAGCTGTAATAGTGTCAATGCACAATGACACAGAAATTAACACAGCTCCATTAATACACTACCTAAACTGCAGATACAATAACCAAAAATATGATTGATGTGCTGGATGTCTTGCAACTGATTCCAGCATTAGAGCAGTCATATGTTCAATAAAGTTTGATAACTTGCGCTGTGATAAATACGCTTCCAAACGGATTACTGAGCCGCTCCCATCCTTTGCAACTTGTCAATCCCTTCGAGATTGTCATTTGATCATAGGAAAAAGAACAGGACCTGCAGTTGAAGGGAAAGGATGTACAGGTTCTCTACAACATTCATACAGTCTTAAAATTAGAGGTGCAACAATTACATGAAGTTTCTCGCATTAATGGCAACGATTATGCAATGTTTTAATAAACTTTTAAACATTAACATACATTTGAATGGACATCAACTAGAAGTGTTTGCAACAAGGCAAAAGTTTATTTATGTGCTGCATTCGATCTTTAGGGTTCACATGCACGTTACCCCTACAACACCAGCTGCATGTCCAAAATCAACCTTCCCGATGCTTAAAAGACATTGAATCACTTGCTTTTCTAAAATATTTTAATTTACATTATTTCACGATCCAGTTTTAAAGAACATATATCATTAAGAAAAAGAATTTAAACAGAACCCGTGCCATATATTAAAGTGACATTCTCAAAGGGGAAGAAAAATAAATTAAATAAATTAGTGCAGTTTCAGAGAAATTAATAGTTTAGAAACTGCCTATATCCGGTTTTAAACACAAAAACAATTTATATTTTCGAAACATTTTACACTAACTTATTTAAATATGACAGAAGAACAAATTCAATCAAGGAAAAAACTTTATAATTAATATTGTTATAAGAAGATGCAGAAAATAATTTAAAATTTTATTCCTTTTAAAACCATGTTTAAACGAAAAAATAGGACTTCAAAAAAAATTACTTATGTATATAAGTAATTTTTTTTGAAGTCCCAACCGAGCAAGAATTAAGCCATTTTTAAAATGTAGAGGCTTTTTCTAAAGCACCGCCCCCCAAGTCGAAATACGTAATTTCACACTCCCGGGACATCCAGATTGACCGGGTAATATCGACCTGTCTGAACGGTTATGCCAAACTTGGACGGACGAACCGACATTTTCTCGTCAATCGATTTTTCGGTGTAAAGGACGCTCAAATCTTCTATCCTGACTACACAACGCGTGTAAGTAATTAACTAAAGAAAGGTAAAGGTACATGATTCATCCACTTTGTTCTAAACCAGAGCCCAACAAGAGTTTTCTACCGAAAAACAGCCGAAATCTGCCGGAGCATTATAATAATTTACCTTTATTACGTACGTAGAACGTCGAGAAAAACGTGTGTGTTAAGTTGACTCGCGTATAATTCGAGACAAGCTAGGTTGTCTGCACGCCTTGTTCACAGGATTAAACGTTTCACTAACAGGATGAATTTGCACTGCCTACGCTTACAATTCGATGGAAAATGACGAATGTACATGCACGAAAGACCTTTAAGAAATCTTGGCCCGAGGAAAGAACATTTTGCCCTTAATTGTAATGTATTTTTGAGCTAAAACAATCAGCTATGGTCATCGGCGCCTCAGTCAAATTAATTTGAAAAGCAGAGATTAGAGATTTCATTTGAAGTTGCAGATGCAACGAACGCTATTAAGAACATATATATATATATATATATATATATATATATATATATATATATATATATATATATATATATATATATATATTTTTAAAAAAAGACCTAATGGCAGCATAAAATGGTTTATACTTGGCGGCATAGAGATCAAAATTTCCCCTCCCCTCAAATCACAATTTCATACGCAGAAAGGAAAAGGGTTTTGAGAAAGAATATGTCACCGAGCACCTTCTGTAGAGAGCGGCTCCGACAATGTCTACTTCGTCCACCGTCAAAAATTCTCAACAGAGTAACAGGACGTGTGTTTCGCGGCAAGGTCAATCTTACACGTGTTGAGACGGGAGAGGAACAGGAGAACTCCACAGGAAGAAACCATGACAAATATAGGCATGGCCGATGCGAAGCCTCCTTAAAATTACTTCTGACGACCAACGACCCGAGATGAACACCAGGGTTTTACGGTCCTATAAGCGCTTAGTAGTCTATTGTGTCACGGTCTGACGAATCTAGAAAGTTTCGGATGTGTCACGAAACCTTATGAGCCAAAGAGGATATTAATTTCAGGTTTCCGAGCTGATTTTGGAGCACAATCTTAATAACCCAACGAAGCCCATTAATTCCAAAGAAATCAGGGGAACTCAATGTACTGGACCAATCATGTCGAAATATGACTACACAAGCTACTTGCCCACATGGGAAGTACAGCATTCCTGTATGGGCAACTTCCCCCGACTGAGCTCCATAGCCAGAAAGGTTTGGGCAGGTGCAAGACAGCAAAAATTTTCTCAAAATACCAAGAATGGTTGCTTCTTATAAATACATTTTACTGGACGTTTTCTATCAATCAATTGAGATTTGAATTATACTTATCCCATCTATATATAATACGCTAAGCAAAGAAGGGAAACATTCCCTTTTTGGGATACCATGAACACAACCTCTACTGCTACTGCAAGTACCTCTACTGCAAGTACCTCTACTGCAAGTACTACTGCTGGGTTGGGAATGACCCCCAGGGATGCATCAAACAGATAAGACGAAAATCAGACATCAGATTATGGCAGATGTGTATCACCAGGTACAAACACAAACCCACAGAACACTATCAGATATAGATCCTTGGAAACTATGCATCCTAGAGACATCATACATGATTTCTATTATGAAACTTTGCTGCACCTGAATCATTTTCATTGTGGAGACTAAATGAAAACTGACTGAAAAGACCAAAAATCAAATTATCCAAAAATTTCGAATTTGTTCAGACCAGAGTTCAGTCAGATAGATGAGGCAATGTCAATTTGGGAGAAAGGCACCTGAATGGTCTAGGCGATAGCATTACCCATGGCTTGAGGGAGGAGGGCAGTTATTTTGTCAGCCAATTCCTCAGTATCATGGCTTCAAAACAGAATATCACTAATGTTATAGAAGTAATTTACTATATATATAGGGAACAATAAAATTTTCGAAACCAAGGTCCCACAAGCTTTTCTGATGAAATATCACTTCTTTTAACTCCATTCTCTTTACTATGCAAGTATGTACTATGACGAGAGAGTAAAAACAAAAAACTGCACAAACAAAACTATCATAAAATATTACTACAATTTTTTAATAGTTTTATTGCATTTTATTCTCTACATTACTTTCACATTTAACAGATTGCCAATCAGGACTTCAAATCTTTAGTTCTTTAATAAATTCTTAATCATCACAATTCCTCATCTTCACAAACTTTTTTTTATACTGGATCAATATAAAAACCCAACAGATTTCGAAAATCAATGCAAACTTTCTTTAATTCGTGACATTTCCCGAATTGTGTCACACTTCATTAACATTTGGGGAAAGAATATGCAACTCTCTACAAGTATAGGAAAAAATTAATTTAATACCATTAATACTGAACCAAATAAGGTAAATTATACCACCAACAAACTAAAAACTAAATTGCTTTACGGAAAGGGTTTTATAAAAGTAGGGAGGATTTTTCCAATACAGCCTCTTCCCAAATATATTCAATGACATACCCAGCCTGTGGTGGGGAGGGGTTCATGAGGCTTCACCTCCCCTGTACCCCGAACCTGATTAACAACAAATCTAGATTTTACTGAATTAACCATAGTAACTAAATCCTTGTAACATCTAATCTATTCTAAATAACTATAAATGAATAAATAAAAATTACTAAAAACATGCAATATAAATAAATTCTAAGGTGTGCCATTTAAAACACTGGAGGAAAAAAAAAAAAAAAGAATAAACTACATACCCGAGATTGAGCAATGACTTTAAACTGCCCTAAAATAACACCACTCCATTTATACTAAAAAATAATTGCAGTAAAAATTGCTAACCTCTGTGGAAATTCCAGTAATTTGCTGGCAGAGTATTAGGCAACCCAAGTAGTTCTTCAAACCACCTTCTTTCAAAATTGTATCCCACAGTAATTTCATATTATTTCAGAGCTCAAGGCTCAACTTAAAAAATGTTCATGGAGAAACATTGGAAGTTAAAATTCTACAGACGAGCTTGTTTATTAATGAACAGTAGGTTTTTAGAATACTCCCTACTATTAACCTCATATTCCAATATTCAATATCACAATACAAATGGCATTTCACATGCTTACCTTCCATAAGATATTCAACATATCCTCACCCAAGAATATGAATTCATTCTACATCCTTTAAGAAATTAGATGAGATTTGAAAATCATTGTGTACAAAATATGATATGAATTATACAAAAAAACAATGAAAGTTTTTAATAAGTGGTATAAGCCAAAATCTGTAGCCCATTTGCCAACCCAAATAAGTTCCACTACACGAGAGTGAATAATTCTAGTCATGAAATTTTCTCGAAAGAGCTTGCAGCAAATTGTGTAAAAAAACAACATAATACTTCTCTCATTTACCAGTCTTTTAAACAGGATTTTTCTTTTATTACATAAAATGAATAAATTCTTTGCATATTGAAAAAATAAAAAAAATATTCTAACAGTAAGCCACATCTATCTTTACAACACCATGACAAAACTACTTACACAAAGAGGTTGATCTGAAGGCACTACAATACATTTTGTTCATACACGTAAACAGCAATACTATGCATCTCTACAAATTGACTACATACACTAAGAAGATACTATTAATGCCAATGAATACATTAATACAGAAAAACAAATAATGCTGCAAATTATCTGCTTTAACACTTGACTAATGCAGACCATTTCCCCCTTCTCACCACCTCGAAGCATCTTATTCTGATCAAGTCATGAAAAATAGAACCACTTCAAGGAAAATACATGCAAGTCAAAATCCCTCAAACTCACATGAACTTCATCCTGCCTTCATGTTTGTGTAGAAGAGTTACATAATACAAAGGTTTTTCACAATCAAAAAATTGTAACTACAACACACCAATCAAAAATTTCTTGGCCTATCTTATCTATACCTCCATATAATCAGCACGTTTTAAACAAATTGAAATGTGTACTGTTCTATTCCAAATCTTGATGAATTAGGTTACAATGTCCCCAGGAAAATATACTGAAAAGTATTGTAACTTTCCTTGTGGTCAGATCAATATAAAATTGTACTTCAAATTCAACTTTCCAAAAACAATAATGAATATTAAATTGAAGTTTAATAAGATTATCAGTACTTCTGATGAGGTAGAACATCACTTTTTCCTGATTCATTACTCAACTTTCATCTTGCAATTATTATGCGGCATTACTGGATTAAAAACAAGGTAAAGAAATATGGATTCATGTTAACTTTCTTATTAAAAGTAAATGTGTGAGAGTCACTACATTACATAAGGAACTCACCTAACGAAATCTCCACCGGCAAGGAAAGGCTTGTCTTCCCTATTACGCCTATTGTTCCTTTCTTCTCGTGACTCTCCAGCGAACTTCACATTACGTTCAGTTCTCTCCACAGCTGGGCGAGGAGTACTCTTAGACCTGTTGTTTTCTGGAGGGAAAATTAAAAAGAAATTGTTTGTGGACTTTTAACAACTAAATATATTAAACTTGTTACATCAACATTAATATTTAGAAGAGAACAATCCATTTTTACTCATAATTAAAATCATCTCAGAATAACAAATTGTCTTAATTTATTGCTATTGGAATACGAATAAGGAGATTAGACCACATAGAAAGAAAGGACATTGAAGCATGGCCTAGTTTACTCTGCCACCAGTAACTATACGCTAAACACATTTCAAAAATGAGAAATTGATCTTCAATATATACAAGCCTCTGACAATAAGTAATTTATTTTTTCTTTTTTAGGGACAATCAAATATTAATTTTTTCATATTAAATTGTATATAAAATATGATCTTTCAACACTTGCTGCAGTCCCAATATCAAATTACACTATGCAGGTAAGACAAAATTACAAGGTAACAGACAAAAGTAACTAACAATATACATGAATAATTCTGCAACACTAAGTATTACAGCGCAAAATTAATGTAAAAAATGCACCCACAATATTTTTTTGAATCAGCAATGTTCATCATATGGGAGATTTTTCACTTTTACTTTAAGCTATAATTGTTAAATTCATATATTTTTCATAAACTACTATTATCTACGAGTTTCCTAGTTATGTGTCTTTTATCCAAAGAATGCATTAAGCCCTGAAATATCCATTTATGAAGACTATTATAATTTTTAGGTTATAGTACATTATCCTGATGAAAGTGTCCCACAATCATTTGGCCAAAAGTCTTCTAGTAATAAACTTGGTGTATATAAACCATATAATTTTTTATCTTGTGCATAAGTCTGCAAGTTTCCAGAAAAAAAAATGATAAACAAATTGCCCGAACATTAACAAGCGCCCAGTTCAACACAAGTTATATTAAAGTGTATGTTCATTCAGTAGGTGCCAAACCTGGGTATTCTCATAACATGTTTACACCCAAAATCTATGGGTATGCTCACTACACATTACACCCATCAGAACTGGCACTACAAAATCTTGACCTAATTCTAACTTTAGCCCTGGACAAATTTGATACCTGACCAAACCTTCTATTTACAAACAATTTAGTTTCATTTTTCTGGGTCAACATAAAATTCAATATTACAAAAATCTGTAAGGTGTGGAAAGATTTTGCATTACATTGGAATGAAGGTCCCAAAATACATGCAATTTCTTTGTTCATCAATCGCACATTTCTCAACAGAACTAAGTTCTTTTAGAGTACATACATCACGTTTTCACTCAATTTTTTCTCATAACGGCTTAATATTTTAGAATAGTGCATAACAATTCATAGTCTTAGTACTTTCGCCAAAAACACAAAATTTGAAGACTTTCTTACCACAAATAAAATACTTGCTGTAATGTAATACCTCAAACATCTAGACATTATATACCTTACAAATTCTATCAGAACAATATTAGTAAATAATTGTCGAAGTTCTCCTGGCACAAATAACACTAAAGAAATAATATAATCTCATTATTGCCGAAAAAATAACTAAATTCCACCGAGAGGAATGAGCGACTCATTGGCTGAAAGGGCAATAAGTAACCTAAGTATGGGAAAAATTCATTAGGACAGACATGAAATTTAAATCTAACCTTACAGGAAAATTAGTCGCAGCACCCTAAGCAAAAACTATTTCATAATTAAAAATTAACGTCAACTAATCGTACCTTTCCTCACAAAAAAAATTTAAAAAAGTGATATCCACAAAACAATTAGTTCACCTAACATGTTTACATCGTTAACACTCTGCTATTCAGATAAAGAAAAACTTGCAGCACAAAATTAAAAACCACCCAGCATTTTTGACAATTTGCAACATCATAGCTTTTTATGTCCCAGTGAAGAAATAAACAAGACCCCAAAAGAAGATTTCAATAAATTGAAGCATTGACTAATTGATTGTCTCAAAATGTCACTACCTCTGCATAAAACCTCCCTATATGATCAAACTCATTGCATATCATGTACATGCAGATTCATCCTAAGCTACAATAGGTTGTGTATACATCAGTTCTAAATAAACTCCCTCACTCCATTAGTAAATTATGGTTTTGACTTATCCGTTACTCCCATCAGAAGAAAGTTATTGACAATTCAGACAGATTGCTACTGGACTTCGAGCACAAATGTTACATTCACTAGTGGTATTAAGTAACATACGTAAAAGCAATCTTACAACATTCAGCCAAACAGAAGTCTCAAAAAATAACAAACATTTAATAACTACAATTTTAAACCATTCAGAAAACTAGGAGAAAACGGCAGCAACACTGTCACACCACGTACATACACAAATGACTCGTGAGTAGCATATCACAACATATCTAGTTTCATTGCTTTACTGCAAAAAGCAAACTGACTGCACTTATTGTTCCAATCACATATGACCTATATTAATTTCAAAATGCTACTCCATTCAAAGGTTCTCATAAAAATCAAAAGGAACATCGCTGTAGTACTACACTATCACCTAGAATGTTTTGTAAAGAATATACATACAAGGTTGTAGGACAAGAATGTGAGGCCATATTTTCGTTAAGTACCATGTGGCTATTTTCACACACTGATACACTTCAGTACTGGTAGCACACACTAACACGCGTCATTACGCCACACTCATACAACTATTCTCTCAGAAATCAACGATCACATGGTTAAACCGCATACTACCCTCCAATTTAGCGAGGATATAAACAAGCATTTTCAGATAACATACCTTCTCTCGTCTTTCCAGAATCGAGCGTTTTCACATTCTGTGTTTCTTTGATACCTTTTCTAGCACCTGGCGCAGTCTTCCCTTTAGTTTCAGGTTTTCCCTTATTTTCTTTCTCCGAAAGTTTGGTTTTTTTCTTAGCCTCCCTTTCTTGTTCTTGAACTTTCAAAACTTCCAAGGGATCTTCAGCTTCATCAAGAAATAAGGCGTAACGATTAGCTACACCAATTCCGTAGGAATTCTCCATGTTTGATTTAATCCTCTGCGACAAGAGGATGTTTACGGATAATTTCGAACGATGAACACACCAAGAATCGGGTTCACAGACATCCAAAATGGCCACCACTTTCGGGCTCCAAGTTGTGTATCCCACGAGGTTTCAGCAAGAACCCAATGATGGCGCCTCATGTTCCAGGGCCTATACAAGAAGTTGCTTATTATGGATAATTTATTAGAAAAATTGTTTCGATACGACCACTAAATAATCATAAAAAAATAAGGAGCATTAACTGCCTATCTATATAGGTTTTTTTAATATTTGGAAAGAAATTAAGAAGCTGGTCATGAGGAAGAATATTTTGGCGGCAAATGTCGGAATAAATAAAATATTATATTACTTCCCATCTAGGGAAATTGATAATGTCTCATTAAGTTGCAATGCTAGTTGATAAATATTAATACTTTCTAGTGTAATGCACAAATTAGAAGAATGATTCTTTATGTTAAAGGTATCATGTACTACAGTTTCCAAGGCCCCTCTACCTATTGTGTTCCAGCCAGTTATGTCATCACACAAAACGCGCGCAAATTTGTAAACTGTTATTGGCGGTAACATTATGTATAGTGTGAATGGTTTGTGCGGTAGTGAAGAGTGTGGCTTACTTGTTTGATGGAAATATGGCATTGTCTACGCCGAAACGTGTGAATTCGAAAAGTGGAGGTCGAGAGCATTTACATGAAAGTGCGGTTGTTCAAGATTCATCGTTATATCCCTGGAATTGGGGTGAAGAAGCGATGAAAATCGAGTTAAGCCCAGCTAGCTCATGTAGCTCACCGGAGTTCGTCACAAGACACGAGATCAAGCGCGGTAGACCAAGAGCCGATGCAATTACTAATTTAATTGTTGAAGGTTCAACATCCCCTAGCGCAATAAAGTGCCGATATTGCAATCGTGTTTTTCCTCGAGAAAAATCTCTACAAGCACATCTCCGGACTCATACGGGTGAGTGGAGAGTTAATTATTACATTAAATTTTTTGATTTTATCCCACTGCTGACTTTTATTGATTTGTTTCGTACGCTATTATTTGATAAAGGACCGTATAGGTTCATTCAAAGTAAGTTTCAAGGTGGAAATGTGTGAGAGATTGGGGAAGTATGTTTTGGCGGCAAGTGCCGGGACTGCCAAATTGTGCCTTTCTGTATCGGTGCAACAGACCTAGCTGTTTAAAATACGTCAGAAGGCTTGTAAGTTGTATTATGACAGGTTTTTCCAAAATAATTTTCTGCTATATCACACCAATTCTAAGCATGTTATATATGATTCCGTTTTATGACTACGAATTTGATTACAATGAACTAGCAACCTTTCCTAAGTTTTCGAAATGGACAGAGTTCCTGATTTTTTTTAATATTCAGTGGTTTTTGTGCAATAGCATCACGATTTTTATTGTAACTTAAATGTGCAACCTATTTGTTCTTTGGAATATTTCATTTTTAAAACAAAAATGAAAATTGTGTAATTGTGTGGAGGAAAATTGTGTAATTGTGTCCAGATCTGCCAAAAAAAAAATAATAGGACTTGCAATTTCACTGTGGTGTGTATACAGGATCAGACACAATTATCTCTGTATTTATTCTGCTTTGCAGGTTAGCATAGAATTGAAATTGCAACGGTAGGGGAACACCCTTAAAAACACGTAATTTAGATATTCTTGGTTTGAAATTTCTTATTGAAATTTAATTATGGTTGGGTGTTTTGTGTCAAGTTGTGTATTTAATAATGTAGCAAATGAATGACATGTTTACAGAATATTGTCAAGTTATCGCATGATGGAAGGATTTAACTGCCAAGTTAAATTTTGTTTTCCACAAGTAATTTTAATTTTGTTTTTTGATAGAAATTAAATACTGAAATGATCCAAATCATCAGTTACATGTTATTCCATTTTTATAAAGTCAATGCGATATGCCTGTTATTTGTTGATAATTAAATGTGGTTGACAGAAATGGAAATTGGGAATTCGATGGCACCTGAAATAAATCAGAAACATTCAAAAAATATATTTAGTGAAATGTGGATATTACTACAAAGGAATAATTAAAAATATCTGGAAAAATGATGCAGTGTGTATTATCTGGAAAAATGATGCACTGCAATGATTGCAGTGTCTTAAATCAATACAATAGTTAAATGCCATACAGACCTTTAAACAATCGTTTTGATTCGATAGTGTGAATTTTCTTTCACTTCTATATTTGAGTCAATATTCAAAATATCTATGTAATATATTCAGTTATTAGAGAAGCAACAAAAAATTGAAGTTTTAAAGTCAAAATTATTTATAAATAAAGTTCAACTTGTGGCCTATGTGATGTGTGCATGCAAAATTGTGCCTATCAGAGGTGTGTATGCCAAATTGTGCATTTGTTGAGGTTGTGTTTGTGATGGATGCAATTTTGGATTAATTTTACTACTGGAACTATACTATGATAAATCAATACTCAAGTAACTTAACTCGAAACTTGTGTTTTTAAAGTTTGGTCTGTGAACTCAAGATGTATGTTCAACGGTAATAGACCATATGTTCTGTCAGATCTGTCAATGGAGTGTGTAAACATATGAAAAACTTAATTTTGGATAGAATCTTGTCATTGTAAGTTAATAATGCTTTTTAACTCCACAAATTGTTACTGCAAAGATAATCAGTTTGTCACTTTTTTTAAATTTTGATAACACCCCTTAGTTACCTCTGTGGTAAATTGCGGAATCCATCATGTGTATTTATTCGCATAATGCATGGTAATCTAATTGCTAATGTCCAATGCACACAGTTTGAAAGAAAACTATGAAGCTCCTGGCCATGCCAGTGGTCTGTGGTTTCGTTAGATACTCGGAAACCTTGAAAATGATCCAAGAAAATCGGTTTCGATTTTGAAACCATTTCGAAACAGTTCCCACATAAATGAGAGCCCCCACAAAGCATATAACCTAGATCTCTATATCCCCCACTCGCGACTACATTCACGGCACATGAAAGCGATGGATTGAGAGTTCGATGCACATTCAGTAAATGTATAGAAATATTGTTCCGTAAGCGCCATCTGTATGCGAAAATTGCCTAGATTGAAGTGGCTTCCGAGTAGCGAACTTTGACTAATTTTTAAGAAACAATAAATTTCATCCTTAAAAAAAAATTAATTTGATTGAAGATTCGTTACTTGTATTTGCTTGCGCTGTACAAGTTTAAAAAATTCCCGCTTAATCTACTTCGGGCCTGTTAAAGGCGCGTCGTTCGCTGTAGACAATTATGCAATGGTTTATTAGCTGGTCTCCTCCACTTAACATGTAATCTTTTACGAACGAGTGGTAATGGAGTAGTGATATAGTATCCATCCCGAAATCTGAGAGGTTACCTGGAGGTTACCACAAAACCTTGCTCCATTCAGAGATAGCGCCACTGTCACATTTTAGTTCCTTGAAGATTGGCCAAATAGAGCGCGCTCATGTCGTAACTCCTCCCCATTCTACCGATTTCACTACTCTAGTACTTAGTGGCGGCATTTACAGGTTATTGGAAATGGGAGCGAATCGCAGCGTGGACAAAAAATGTGTGCGGTTGAAAACATTTGGTGATTCAAAAAGTATTACCATACTGCGTAACTGTCGCAAAAGAATGCGAGAAGTTTTGTAGCATCATTAGTGTTTACTTTATCACCTTAAGAAGGTACTTATTAACAAGAGAAAGTTATATAATACTGCTGGAAAACTTATTGCCGTGCTCTGGTAGCCAAGAGGATAGGGTTGAAAAATTTACAACAAAAAAGTACTCTGTCAGAATCCAGTTTTGTGGTGTTCGACACCGAAAAATTGGTAGACGGCTAAACGTGTCCGTCCGCCGCTAAACCGTTCAGCCGATTTTTTTCAAAATTGATATTCCCCAAACGATCTGGCGGATGTCGCGGGCCCTTGAATTTGAAACCGATGTTTTCATTTCAGTGGGTATTTTACATAAAGTAGTTGAGGTATTTAACAAATAATGAGAAAACATGAGTATTTTGTCTCAAACAGCCAATTTTTATTTTCTTTAAACCAATTTCCAAACCAGTACATTTTTAAAAAATTAAATTTTGGACCTTAAGTTTAAGGACAATTTAGGAAATGGTGCAGGTCCCGTGTATGTTAAGTCTGATTTTTCGTACATTTAGAGAGAGAAATTAAAAACTTAAGGAGCTTTCCTGCAGCTACGATTGTGGAGCTACAATTTTTTACTTTCCCGTTTATATGTACGTATACGGAGTAATACACGTAGTATAGGGAAAGTTATATAATGCTGCGGAAAATAATTTCAACGGAAATGCACGTTTTGGGGTCCCCCAGATACCGGAAAAGTGCTTTTTAAACGTCTGTTGTCCGTCCGGTGTACACTACTAGCGCCTAAACCATGCGCAGGATTTTTTTTTCTAATTGAAGAAACATCTGTCCACATTTAGCTCGAGTCGAAACTTTGAGATTTTGAAAAGTTTTAAAATTTGGGGGTACTTTACATGAAACTTGTAACTATAAACTTGTAAGAATAGAGAGAATAAATTTTGTGTTCACTTATAAAGGCATAGGTCCGATTTTCAGATTTAACTCTGAATTTTCGAAATCTTAAAAAATTTTCGAGCGTAGTCTTATAAAATTGAAAGATGGAGACTTTTCCTTGAAATAAAATTAGTTCTCCATAGCGAGGTCTTTCATCAGTGTCGTACTTTTTTGAAAATTTTAGCAGTCTTCACGCAATGTTGCGTGTAATATGTGCAATTAAAAAAAATAACACAAATATATTTTCTCAAAAAAGCTTCAAATTTATTTTAACTCTTGGTAGGGATAGTGCTAAATGCTTTCTATAAGATGACATAAACGCTAGATTAATGTTTTTTTTTTCTTCAAAAATTACATAAATGTAATTTTCTTGACTTCTGATGTCGTTAACATTTATATTAGCGGAAATTCGTTCACTTTATTATATTTATGATTACAGGTGCTTTAAATAATATGTAAAGTTTCTGGAAAACTCGTTTTTGTCTCTAAACTAGCTCATAATTCCGGATTTTCAAAATCGCTGAAACGCCTTTTTCTCAAAAAAGTGGTCCAAATTTTCTCTTCAGATATTTCGAAGGGATTGTGCTAATTGCACTCTTTAATATTACGTAAAGTTCAGTACGGTGGGTGTTTTTGTTTTTTAATTACACATTTTTTTTTGAAAGATCTCACGCCGCGGCGTGGAAATGTGCATATCAACGGGGCGCTGCTGATATGCACATTTCCAGCGATTTGTAAATACTATTGCATTTGTGTCTGGAAATACTTGAAATGACGTGATATGAAGTTTTTCGATTACTCAATAGTTTTCTTTGAAAAGTGATTTAAATTTCGAATTTACAGTAGCGCTTTAATGCCATTTTCGACGAGGTTTTACTGTTCTTTAATAATCGTAAAGTGTTTCTGCTTTACCATTACAAAACCGAAAAATTAAGAAATGTCAAAAAAATGTACTTTAGGCGGCGATAGATGGCAGCTGGTAAGAGTATGTGGCAACTCTTGAGTAGCTAGCCGTGACCAAAGGTGTTAATGATGATGTTTTGAAATGCAATTTAACCCTGTCTTTTGCTTAAATAATTTGCACTTTATTACTACATGTTTCTACATTGAACTGCACTTCACTACTGCTCCATCTGCACTCGGAACCACAAAGACACTCGCCACAGAGGGCGCTGTTGGGTCAGTTTTTACAGTCTTACCAACATGAAATCAAAAAAATGCTCTTTGATTACTAACATATTCTGCCCCTCCTTGAAAGGTGCGCTTTCAAAACCAAAAAAATTACTTTTAATATGATTTTATACAATGATTTAATATTCGTCGTGAGTACAATCTTAATTGTCAATTGGCAGTAGACACAGCCTTTTGACGCTCCTTGTGAAGACACCTTCAAGAGTTTTCACTGTGACTACTCGAATTTCACCGTCTTGTCCGGGATGTAGTTTGATTACTCGCCCTCGTGACCACCTCAAAGGCGGTACTCCTTCAATAAGAAGAACCAAATTGCCTAACTCGACGCGTTGATCTGTCGTATTCCATTTCGTTCTTCGCTGAAGCTCCTGCAGATACTCTCGCTGCCATCGCTGCCACAGGATCTGACGAACCTTTTTCAGGTGCTGCCACCTTGACAAATAATTGTCAGGTTCTTGGATATAACTTGACTGTATGGGTTGAACTAGTGAGTCGCCAATTAGGAAATGGGCGGGGGTGAGGACACTCAAATCATTAGGATCGCTAGTGAGTGGGGTCAGGGGTCGCGAATTCAGGATTGCCTCAATGTCGCAAAGCGAAGTAGATAGTTCTTCGAAAGTGAATATGCGTCCCTGAGACACTGTGTACAAATGTCGCTTCATTATTTTTACCGCCGCCCCCCACAATCCTCCAAAATGTGGCGATCGAGGAGGAATGAATTTCCAGGATACATGTTGCTCTAAGTGCGAAGCGATGTCTGATGACTCCCTCGTGAGGAATGAATTCAGCTCCTTTAACGCTTTCGCAGCGCCGACGAAATTTCTTCCATTGTCAGAAAACATCTGCGAGCAGATTCCTCTACGTGCGATAAATCGCTGTAAGGCTGCCAAAAAAGGCTTCAGTGGTTAGGTCCGAGACAAGCTCTAGGTGCACAGCCTTTGTGCTGAAACAAGTGAAAACTGCTACGTAGCATTTGAAAATCTGAAGCCTGCCTCTCCGCTTACTCTCTCGAAGTTGAAACGGGCCGGCGTAATCCACCCCTGTTACAGTAAAAGGTCTGGTGACCTTAGTGACCCTTTCTTTTGGTAAATCGCCCATACGAACTTCCGGAATGGAAGGGTTGAACCGAAAACAGTTCAAACATCTTCGAACAATTTTCTGAGCTTCTCTTCGACCAGCAATCGGCCAATACCTCTGACGAATGGCATGCAAAAGTTGCTCCGGTGGACAATGGTGCAGTCGAACGTGCTCTCTTCTCATAATCGATGTTGTGATATGATGGTTGGCTGGCAAAATGATAGGATATTTCTGCTCTTCCGTGAGCGATGAATATTTCAGTCTTCCGCCTACTCGTATCAATCCGTCTTCATCGACGAAGGCATCGAGTGATTTTAGTGGGCTGCCCTTAGGTTGCTTTTCTTTCTTTATCAAGTTCTTTCGAAATGAGGATAATGCTTCCATCTGAGTCCATCGAATGATGCTAATTTCTGCTTGACGCAGTTCCTCGGGCTTTAAGTAGCCAGTCATTGTTTCTTTCGGTGCCATCTTTCCAGTCTTCACATGTATTCTGGATTGGATATTTCCAAGATACCTATGCCAGTAAGCAATCAACCGACGTAATTTTGAAAAGGAGGAATATTTATGCAAAATCCGGGAAGTATTCGTTATGGTTAGGGTCGTCTTTAAATTCTTCAGCTCTGGCAGATCGGTTTCTGGTTCCATTGAAGAACTTGGACGTGGTGTTGCTGTAGCTAGCCACTCAGGTCCGGACCACCAAAGCTCCTTGTGTTTAATCTCTTCTGGCGAAATTCCACGAGATATAAGGTCTGCTGGGTTGTCTTTCGAAGGGACGTGGTCCCATGTTGCATGCTCAGTTGCATCCTGAATTTTGGTAACTCTTCGCAACGTATGACTTCAGTAGTCGGGGTTCAGTCTTGATCCAACCCAACACTATTGTGCTATCACTCCAAAGGAAGGTATTTTTTATTCGGTGTGAGATTGCGTCCATTACCTCTCTCAGAAGTTTTGCGAGAAGTGCTCCTTCTAATTCTAATCGAGGTAAAGATATGGTTCTGTTGGGAGCGACTGCCGATTTTGAACTAATCAATCTGGAGGTAACAACTCCATCATGATTTTTGCTAACTGCGTAAATGCAAGCTCCAAATGCTTTCTCAGAAGCATCACAGAATCCGTAGACATCGAACCTGAATTCTTGGTTATGTGGATGTACATTTCGAGTGATTGTCAGCTTGTTTAACAGTGCCAATGAAGAGTAATACTCGTCCCAAATGTCGAGCTGCTCCTGGTTGAGTGGTTCGTCCCAGTCGAGTCCATCTACCCATAATCGGTGCATTATAATCTTCCCTGTGATGAGAACTGGACTTTTAACACCAAGCGGGTCGAACACTTGAGAAATCTTGGATAAAACATCTCGTTTTGTGATTGCTGGTTTCTGTGAGAAGGTGACTTGAACTTGCAAAGTGTCTCGCTGAGAATCCCAGACAAGTCCCAATGTCTTACAGGCTTCTGCTTTGTCCACTACCATCAAGTCGTGGGCGTTTTGTTGAATTTTTTTTGTTTTGTAGAATCCGTTTGTCATTGGACCTCCATTTCCGTAGTACCATGTTTCCTCTCTCGAGTAACTGCAACAGCTCTTCTTGCATCTGCATCACAGTGTCTATGGTCTCGCCACCCGTGATACAATCATCCATGTAAAAGTCCTGACGTATCGCCTTTGCTGCTAAAGGATACTGCTGATCGTATACAGTAGCAAGTTCTCGCAGACACCTCATCGCATGAAACGGAGCAGAAACCGTGCCATAAGTAACCGTATTTAATTGATATGTTTTTATGGGCATATGAGCGTCTCTTCTCCACAAAATCTGTTGCAGTGATCTGTCTTCAGGATGTACTGTAATCTGCCTGAACATCTTCTCGATGTCTGCTGTGATGACATATTTGTGAGTACGAAATCGAATCATGATATTGACTAACTCCGCTTGCAAATTTGGACCTGTCATTAATTTATTGTTCAATGACTTTCCGTTTGTGGTTGCCGCAGACGCATCAAACACTACTCTCAGCTTCGTGCTGCTGCTGTCCGGACGTAAAACTGCGTGATGAGGTATGAAATAAGCCTCTCCTGTTTCAAGTGGTGTGTCTTCGATAAGCGACATGTGACCGAGCTCCTCATATGTGTCCATAAACTCGCAATATGCTTGTTTTAGAGTTGGCTGTCTGATGAATCTTCGCTCGAATCCTTCAAGTCTTCTCTTGGCTTGTTCTTTGGATTCACCCAGAACAACCTCAGGTCGTGTTGGCAACCTGAAAATGAATCTACCTGTTGAATCTCTGGTTGTGGTATCTGCAAACAGTTTCTCACAAAGTTGTTCTTCCTTTGATATTTTATTTCTGGTATAGCCTCTTCTTTCCAGAACCTTTCTAGTTGCTGTGACAATTGATAATTGGTGACTGTCAGACACGTGGCTTTTCCATTTCCTTTACTCTGTACTTCACCTCCAAGAATCCACCCTAGTTGCGTGTTTTGTAGAGCTGGCTGACCATCGATGTGATTCTTAGGTTCGCCAACCACGATTTTCCAGTAAAAGCCTGCTCCAAGCAGTAAGTCAATATCTCCTGGCTCATTGAAAGATGGGTCTGCAAGATTGATATGACTTGGCACAAGTACTTCCTCCACGTGGACCTTTGATTGAGATAATTGTTCCGTTATCGAAGGTACCACAAGACATTCCAATTCTACCTCGAACTGGTTGTGCATGGAGGAAATGCGTATTTGGTCGACTCCTTTCGCTTCCCCTTGGACACACTGAACTCCGCTGAACTGTAGCTTCTGATTTGTGGGTTTTAATTTAAGCCTTTTGCTTAAATTTGTCATTAAATTTAACTGTGCTCCTGGGTCCAATAACGCTCGACATTTGACTTTCTTCCCTTGATTGTCTTCTGCGTAGATGAGTGCGGTCGAAAGTAAAATTTGAGATTTTGTCTTTCTGGCCAAAGCTACATTTAGTCGTTGGGATGCTGGAGTGCTCCCAGAGTTTTGTACTTGGGGAGTGGTCTCCGAAACTGCTGGTTTCTCCGCGTTGCTGAAAGTATAACCATCTTTGTGAAGTAAAGTGTTGTGTGGCATGTCGCACTTCCTACATTTTGATGATCGACAATCCTTAGAAAAATGCCCATACTTCAAACAGTTTACACAACATTTCTTTTCCATAAGTAGTTTTCTTCTGTTATCTGGCGATAGTTTCAATAACGCCTCGCAGTTGAAAGGAAGATGATTTCCATTTCCACACAAAATGCAGTTGGACGATGTATTCATCAGGACTAGCTTTTTATTTTGCGCTCTATTCTTTTGATAGGATGTCTTCAAATTTGTAGATTTGGGACTGTTTTGTCGTAGTAACATCAATGACTGACATCTCTCTGCCAGAAACTTTGTGAAATCAGTTAACGTTGGCATATTTTCTGGTGTCCGATTCTTGTTTCTCTCTTGCCAATCGCGTTGCTCCGCATAGTCTAGCTTCTTCTTAGCTAAATGTATTATTAATGAGTCCCAGTAATCTACAGGCTGATTCAGAGATTTCAAGGCTGATATGTTTGTTTGAATGTGCCAGTTCAATTTTCTCATCGAATCGACCTTGTTGTCTCTGCTAATGTCGAGAAACTTCAAGAGTTCTTCCATATGTGTCTCAATTATCATTATCTGGTTGTCATATGTGGCTTTTAGAAGATTCCAAGCATTTATGTAATTTTCATTGCTGATTGTGAATCCTTCGATTACATTTAGTGCTTCTCCTTTCAATACTCCAACAAGGTACTGATGTTTTTGAACATTGGGTATACTTTCCTCGTTGTGAATTGTGGTTTCAAAACTGTTTTTGAAGAACAACCATTTTCCATAATCCCCGCTGAATTCTGGAAGTTTTATTTCTGGTAGCTTCGGAGCATTCCTATTGGCTGAATTAACTTGAGGATTTTGATTTTGAAGATTGGGTTGATTGTCAGTAGCAGGTTTTTGCTTCGTTGCCAAATCGATGATGGTGTACAGCTTCGTAGTTACTTCGAAGTACTGCTTTTCAAATGAAGCACGTTCACTCTCGCATTCCAAGTCAAATGCCGCTATTGCACCTTCATCTTCGGGTGTATATTCTTCGATCTCCTGCTGAATATCTTCGAAGTTCTTCCATGATTCTCCAATCTTCTCTAACTTCACTTTTGCTTCGGCCGCTGTAGAGGCTTCGGTGATAGAATTGGCTGTTCTAGTCAAGAAACCTTTTACTCGTGCACGACCTTGCTTCAATTTTGCTAATTGCGACATCCTGAATTGCGAATGGGTTTGGAACGTTATGGGTTAATAGTTTTCGGTATTGATGAAAACAATATTTAAAAAATGAGCCAATGTTTTCAGTTTGATTGATACAATATTCGAAAACTATTAGCGTCAATGTTTTCGACTTGAACAATATGCGAATGTGAAGGTTCACTTGAATATTTTTTTTAACTTTACTTAGGTTAGGATGGACTTAGGAATTCGAAAGAATGATTTTCTGGCGACTCACTAACCTGAACTTCTGTCGATGTTCTCTGCCACGCCGCTGTCCGATGTCCCACCGATGCGTTGTCGACGTTGAGATATCAAAATAGGCGTTTGTAGACTGCTTCTGGAACTTTGTGGAACCTTGTGTGACGCTGCTTGTACTGGCGTCTTTGTTGCTACCTCTTGCTGATGTCTGCGTTTTTGACTGTTTGACGTTGCTTGCAATGGCGTCTCTGTTCGCGTTTTTGATCGCGACTTGATGTTTTGACTTTTATGAAATGTTCAATACTCTCAGGCGTCGAGAGTCCCGCTGTTGGGCGCCAAAATGTTAATGATGATATTTTGAAATGCAATTTAACACTGTCTTTTGCTTAAATAATTTGCACTTTATTACATGTTTCTACATTGAACTGCACTTCACTACTGCTCCATCTGCACTCGGAACCACAAAGACACTCGTCACAGAGGGCGCTGTTGGATCAGGTTTTACAGTCTTACCAACATGAAATCAAAAAATGCTCTTTGATTACTAACAAAAGGAAATAGAAAACTATTACGGGAAAGTCTGCCATTCTGTAGCACCACAAGTTTCTCAATGAAATGCGTTCATAAAAAATAAATCTTCCAATGTCATGTTGAAGCTTACGAAAATGTGAGGTTTTGCGTGTGCGTGCGTGTGATTAGCGACAAACGGGCGCCCACTCAGAATTTACTGCGCTTCGCGAACGTAATGTGATTCCAAGGAGTTGGATGTTACGGAAGTTAAAATTTGTATATTGTTCGTTTCTTGCATTCGAGCTTATGTTACAATTAATCTTCTAGAAATTATTTAAAACCTGTTTTAAATTGCGTCCGTTGAGTTAAATGTGAAAACGAATACATGATCTTCTCTTTTCATAAGATGTGGGAATGAAAAGAAATACCTGTAAAAAAAACTGAGTAATTTAGATTTTATTATTATTATTATTATTATTATTATTATTATTATTATTATTATTGTATAGGCCATTACTGACCACGCTACACGATTAACGTTTGTAATTCTTCCAGGATCAGCTTTTCAGATGTATCCTTGGATTACAACAAGGTTGTTACGCCTTGAAGTGTGATTATTATTAATGGATTAGGGGGTGATAGGATATTGGTGAAAGGTGATCGTGGACTTTTTGAACCATCCCAGCATTCGCCTTATGGCCGAGGGAAACCACGAAAACCCCGGTCAGGATGGCCGGCCCGGGAATCGAACCCGGACCTCCCGATTACGAAGTCAGGGCGCTACGCACTGAGCCACTTCGCTCGGTTAGATGAATATAATATTATATTTTTATATCCACTTTTATTTTGGATACTTGGCTGTTAGGTATGAGCCGCGTCTCGGTCGATTGAGCTGACGTTTTGGCAATCGTGTACTGCAGCAGTATAGCAATGAAGGAAGCTACAACACTATGGCCAAAACGTCAGCTCAATGCACTGAGACGCTGCTCACCCCGGACAGCAGAGTATCCTATGACTCCGGCCGCGGAAGCCTATGAACACAACTTCAATTTTCTTGCCAGCAGTATCAAGAATGCTAATTTGCAAAATGTGTATTCCACACAAATTAGGTGTCATTGTTGCTTGTTGCTACCCATTGTTGTAATGCCGCACTAATAACAGGCGATAATGAGCTTGCCCTTCGTTCTCGTTGATTTTTATTTACAGCTAAGAAACGCATCGCGTATAGTTAATGTAGAACGTGAATACACTGAATTCAATGGCAGAAAGTTCTTTTCGTTTAAACATTTGAATTATATTTTGCGCTTCGTTTGTTTAAGAACTTTTCAAATGGCAATTGAAATGTACGACAGAAATGGTCATATTACATAGTCATAACAATATCGCTAGAAAGTAGGTGCTGTTACACCGCCACTAGTTTTTATAGGGGCACTCAGTGATGTACACTTCAAGGGCAGCCAATATGTTTATTCAATATAATTGGTTATTTGAACATTAGAAAATTCATTGTTAGCAAATAACTGTCCAAATTTATCAGGCTAGCAAGTTAAATAATTAATTAAGCCTCACTTGTTATAAAACATTAAACTAAAACGCAAGAAAATTAGTGAAATGCACTTTCAAGTCTCTTGGGCATTTTGTAAAGTAGAGATGTGCACACACATGGTTTGTAAAAGATTCAACGAAGTGAAACAACATTGCTAAACACATGGCATGCACTTTTTTTTTTCTTTTTTTTTTTTCGTTAATCGGCCGACTAGGACCACGCATGCAAGCATCCTGCATTTACCGTGGCTCAGTTTTTATTTATTATCGCGGTGGCAGGTGCTTGCAACAACTTTTTGGGGGACCAGCATTTTTAGCTGGATCCGATTTTTATCCCCCACGGTTGTTAGCCCTGGGGGTATGGAAGATGAAATGATGATGATAATGGGGGTGAAAGGACAACACATATAGACATACATAAACACAAATACGCCCATGCCCGAGGCGGGACTCGAACCCGCGATCTTCTGGTCCGAAACCACTCCGGCACTACTGCCTTAGCGATCTCGGCCATCTGATCGGTTTTTTCTTGTTCTTTATATTTTTTAGGAACTTTTTCATCATTAGCGCTTCATTGACTTTTGCGACTGCTTTTTCCTTGTGGAGGGTATTCCATTGTCTAGATATCACGAGATGCTCTGAACAGTGGGAACGGTTTCCTTTTTGGCGTTTCAGGCTTTAAAAGACAATCTAGTATATGGTCATTTTTACCGGTTCAGACATTACTTAAGGCGTTGGTAGATGTCCGTGGCCGTTGCAAATCTGCTTGCGCGTGATTATGCTGTTCAGAATTTATTTCTGTATGGAGATCTATGTCCAGGACACCCACCTCTGAATCGTTTTTTGCATGGAAGATTTTATGACATGACTCCTTCAAATTTGAAAATATTTTGGGAAAATATATGTTGCCCATGATCGGCATCATCGGGGTACATCATTCATCATCAAAATTTTCTGATTATTCGGCAACAATGCAATCTTGAAATCTGACTACTTGTGAACACCCCTATTTTTTTATCCTCATAACGTTTCTAAAACTTAGAGCGTATGAAAGATAGGTAGATAAAGTATTCATTACATATCAATTTGATATCGCACCATGCTTGGCGTACGTTTTTTTTATTGTACGCTTTGTTGCATGGAATGACTATCGTACAACTTGTACCATTAATATTCCTTGCTGTGTTCTTTGTCCACTATTTCGGAAAGGGGATATCACAAAATTACCTCTCTTGTTTGATACATGTTCAAAGAACAAAACGGCGCAAGACGACGAACTTCCTGCGTTTCATATCAGTGTAGACATGTTTAGCGATTTACCGCACCTAGCGAGACAATAGTCTGTATCTGGTCTGTATTGCTGTGTGGCGCTTTAGCTCTCTGCAAAGTAACTAGGGTGCTCCAACAGCACGTACTTTCTCGCCCTTAGTAATATGTATGTAATACTACTTGTCACAATTTTTCTCCGAATTAACACGTCATCATTTTTTGTAAAACTCAGTACCAGGGTTGGACAAAATACTTCAAATTTAGTATTTAAATATTTCGCCAACATACTTTATAAATAAATATTTAAATATATACAAAATGCAGTAGGATGTGCTAAATACGTATTTAAAATAATGTAAATATATAATAGTGTATTGTATATTTTTATTGCAATAAATTGTAATTGTCGAGTACAGTAAATTAGTAATGGGCAGTCACACGTACTTCTGAACAATAACTCTTGTCATGTACTGTATGTATGAATAAACATTTTTGAATGTAAAATATCGAAAATATATCTAACACATATAAATCGAATTTCCTTTTAAAGGACTACTTTTTCCAAACAAATCGGACAATAAACCCCTAGTTGGCGAATGAAGAAAACCTGCAAAGGAACTCGTCCAACTGGCATGGATAAACATAAACTAGTGTTATAACGAATAAACGCTTTTTATTGTCAGATAATTTTTTACCACAAATTTCTTCTACTGTGGCACTCATGAAAAATTGCTCAATTTTGAAAACAGACCAAGCTGACAAAAATAAAATTCATTATATTCCCTCTGACTGGTATAATACCATCCGTTCAGCTCGAAAGAACTACGTGCAATGGCCCAAGAAGATTTTATATCTACTTTGTAGCTTAAAAAAGAAATTGTGTGATATTAATAATGCAGGAGCCATAGTACTGTCTGCAAATACATTGTATGCGGTTCCTTAGAGAAAAACGTATCTGAAGCATAAAGAGACCTAGTTGACCTTCCGCAATACGTATACCTCCAGTTCACCAAGATTACTTGAACTCTCTGAAAACATCCTTGGTTAAATATATGGGACAATTAGAGTAGGTTCAATATGAGGACGAACTTGTTGCCCCAGCTAATTAAAATGCCTATTTGAAGTGTGTTAATGTAAAACGTAATAACTGTAAACAAACTTCTATTTTATTTTTTACACGTTTAAAATTGATGGTAGGATAGCAGTCCCTCGTTTCAAATACTTAGGGATGGCACTACAAACAAGAGGTAGAAGAAGCTTCACCAAACACAGCAGAGAAAACCTCTCAAGCAATGATCGCTATCAATTTATTAAGCTTGGTCATTAACACAGCTATGAAGCTTTTTCAAACATAAGTCTTTACCAGTCATTACTTACTGTATTTGATATCTGGGGAAAACTCACCATGCGAAATCAATACGACCTGAAAACAGTGAAAGCTACATTTCTAAAACAAGCATTGGGCATATCTAAAAGAACAAGATCTGGACTGGCATATGTTCTTTCCCAAGAAGCATTCTTGAAAGAGGATCTGACTAAAATTCCTCGTGCCAAATACCAACGCAGCCAATCAATCCTTCAAAGCCTGAACAAGAAAAGAGAAGAATATGGCCAGAGTTTCCCACTTTTAAAGCAATGTGTATCAGAAACTGGATGTCGACAAACTACGAGAGGCGTCACGTGATCACGAGGTCTGCAATGCATAGTTTTCACCATCTGTTGTGTAAACTGAAGACTTTCCACAATCCAAAGGAAATTTGCGTGTGCAAACTCTGCGGAAGTTCCTGCGCTCGATACTAAATACAGCAGTGAAAAGACTGCTGTCAATAAACCAGTATGCTCGGATGAACAGTAACTGTTCGACTTAGTGATTGTCTTTAACTGTGATATTTGTGTTCTTTTATTGTCTTATTCTCTGTAAAGAGATAGCACGTGTGTGCGTTTTTCAATGTAATATTTTTTTTTCGATATTAACTAATAATTTGTGGTCAGACGGAAGAGCGGGCCTGATGGCCCGAGTTTCGCCACGTAAAATAAGGCATTAATTCAATTCAAAATAATAATTTACATTGTATAAAATATCAAAAAATAGTGTATAAATACATTGTGTACTTCATTCTTTTAGGTTTTGCATTAATTTCACTATTTCTCTATTTTTCAATCACATTACTGTCGCAGACGAAAATTACTTGTGCCCAATCTAAGTCATAGTTCATGTGCAAAATTGGTGTAAGTCAACAAAATAATTAATAAGAAATTTTTCAGTCCAAGTTTAAAGAAGCTCCTTAAGACGTTCAAAACACTTATGTCGTTTATTTTTATGCATTATAGTTTTACAGCGATTTTTTGTTTACACGCCATTGTCCAGAAAGCGTGTTTTGACTTGCACCACTTTTGCTCTCAATGGCTCAAACGTACAGTTTCACTAATACTGCACAGCTTTAAAATATCTAGTATTTTAATTTTGGTAAATGTTACTCTTGGATTCAGATAATGTAGTCGACCAGTTAAATTAACATTTCCTAAAAAAAGGTAATTTAAACATCGAGTTGTTCAACTCGTGATAATTCTGAGTAATTAAATTGGATGCATTCAGTTCGCTTCACATAACCCTAACTGAATCGGCGGAAAGGCTGTCCCGACCGAGCCATGTCAATGACATCTGCATATCGGAATGTCAACCAACGCCACGTGGGTACAAGGAGCGTTCCGAAAGTAATGCAATTATTATTTTTTAAATTAATTTATTGAACATATTTTCACAAACACTTAAAATTCTTCAAAATACTGTCCTTGGGCCTCTACACATTTTTTCCAGCGACTCTGCCATGAACGGTAGGCGCTCTGGAAGGCGTTTTCGGCGACCTCTCGCAAGGTCTTCGTCACGGCTGATTGGATCTCTTCTATGGACGAAAAACGGGTTCCTTTCAGGGCCGCCTTAACCCGAGGGACCAAAAAGAAGTCTGCTGGGACGAGGGCAGGACTGTTGGGAGGATGGGGAAGCGTTGGCACCCGATGTTTGACCAGGAACTCGCGGACTCGTAGCGCGTTATGGCAAGGCGCGTTGTCGTGATGGAGTTGCCAGGTAGTGGAAATGTCTTTTCTCGTCCTGACGACCCTTTTTCGGAGTCTTTCCAGCACATCCACGTAGTAGACAGCGTTAACTGTTTGTCCTTGAGGAACGAACTCCATATGGATCATTCCTTTGCTGCCGAAAAAGACATTGTTGTCGGTTTTGCTGGTTGACGGACGCCCAGAACGTTGTTCATCGTGAACCTCTTCCCGGCCCTCCTTAAAGGCCTTTAACCCCTTCGAAACTTGAGAGTCGGACAGAGCAGAGTCCTCATAAACCTCACGAATCATTTTGTAAGTCTCCTCAAGAGACTTTTTCAGTTTAGCACAAAACTTAATCGCGTAACGTTGCTCGGTCGTCGATTCCATTTCTATCCGTGACACGGTCGGCGCGCAGAGATTCACAATAACCGACGTCTTGCCGCTTGCACAGCTTGCAGAGCACTGAGGCCGGTTTCATAGCAAAGCTAAGAGTCCCCCCCACCTACTGCAAGTGGTCCGATTCCACTCCGACCAATAGGAGCGACGCGGGAAATTCAATTGCATTACTTTCGGAACACACCTTGTACTTCAGATGGTGTTGCCTGAACTATCCTTCGGACTATTTCCAAAGTTGTGGGGATCGCCCTTTCCGGACGGCCTAGTATGCGTACCCATGGGAAACTGAAATAAAGCACGTCAAAAAAATCCCGTCTGTTGGTGCCGTACCGTACCGTACTGCCGGGCCCGTCCAATCCCATTAGGCGATATGATAAATACGCATATACAGTCAAGTTTTCTTTTGAGTACTTATTTTTATACCAAGTGATATCAAACATTTTTGAACAGGGACTGGTGAGCTCGAATGTATTTCTGTGTCGGACCTGACCTAATGACTAATATTTGCGTTGTATGCACTTGATATCAAAGCAAAATTGAGATGGAAAACCGTTCCCTAGCGTCATAGGAAGTCTGCCAAGCAGAAAAGCGCAGCTGAGAAAAGGGAAAATAACTTGGCCGTTCAAATGGTTGGACAGCGTGGTGCAGCTGTGAAAACTGCAAGAACATTAGCGAAAGTGGGAAAGGATGATCAAAAGACAATTGATTTTTGGAGAAAAGAATTGAACGTCAGATAAGTCTTGTTCTGGAATTTCGCGAAGTCTTATATTTAGCCATGTCGCTTTAAAGCGCGTTTTTGTGCAAAATTCTACACTCGACACGTACTCGATGGCTTCAGAAAAGTGCGTAACAACCAGTTAGGTAAAGAACAGAAAGTATTGTATAGTAATGTGCGAATCAATCGCGAAAATGTATGTTCTCAAGTCGGGGGGGGGGGTGTCCTAAAATCGAAATCGTTTATCACCCTGAAAATGCGTCCATCGTTCAATGTCCAGAACTCCGACAGCAACTTCATTTCGGTCAATGCCAACAAATAGACATTATACAAGGACTGCCAAAAGTAATGACACTGGCCTCTGTGTGGCCATCCAGTCTTCCCCAGAGCGCTCTCGTTCACCTAAAATCAAAACAGCCAGACTTATCACTCGTTCTCTTATTTGCGAGACCGCTTCTGACCTCGCCGAATTAATCAAACAAACTTGATATCTTGTAGAAACCTTACACCAGGGCTGTCTGACGGAATTCGCGCACGACGTTCAGATCGGATTCGCCCAGTAGTCTCGTTTCATGAAACCTTCAGACTTTCCTCGGAAGGGAAGTAAGATTATCAAACCATAGAAATTCTTCGAAATGGGAAAACGAACGCGTTGTATCATTAATATATATCTATTAAATTCATCTTTTATCTTGAAACGGAAAGTAATACTCCGTGAGATAAAACGATGTCATTATTTAAAGTAATATGACAATGCGTTTCGCCATAGGAAGATATTCTTTACCAAATTCTCTGCTTGTTGCAATACACTTCAAAATCGATCTTCCACGAAAAAAATCCAGTTATTTTGTCGCTTAAGGTGGCGTTTGAGCAGCTTCGCCGTTAGACTGGCTGTCGCGATGGTGACTCCAAACATTTTTGCCTAATTGAGCTAACAATTGTGCTGGGCTTCTATTGATTGGAAAGCTCCACCTTATGTTAACAGAATGCTCAGGATGTTTGTCTAAATTCTTAATATCTATGTTCATTTTAACAGTTGCGTACAAATGGGGGAAGAGGGTCCAGTAAACACGAATCCCAGTGTAGTTTTTTAAACTTTCTCGCACTTTCTTCGTAAGAGGAGGTTATGTAATCGTGCGGCGCAAAACTGCCAATGTTCGTCAGAAAAACTCTTATTGCCGGGTTCTGGTAATAAAAAAGTAGAGAAGTCCTGTTGCTATATACAGTACAACTTACTATTGAACGTGTTGCAGCCATAATCAATGTTTTGCTGATCCTTGGTCCAGAAAATTTGCCCATTTTGATCAACGCTAAACCGTTAAGCAGATTTTCTTCCCAATTGATATTCCCCGACCGATCAGATCGAAGTCAAGGCTTCAGAAGTTTCAAACAAATATTTTGATTTTTGAGGGTCCTTTACATACAGTCAAAAACATTTTCAAAATTTTGGCGTCGGCGGCAAGAATAACAATACAAATGATATTTGCAACAAAGTAAAGTTTTCCATGTGATAATACAGGATTAGGCAAGTACAATCCTACTCCAAATGTTCGAAATGGCAATGCATTGAAGTATTGAGAAACATTGAACCTACAAAAATGTAATGAAATATCAAGATGATTTCATCATGTTTATCATGGTGTTAAGGGTGTTTCTTTAAGGCCTTTAGTCTCAATGGTCCAGGTTTTAAGGTCCTAGGATGTTTAGGTCTGGAGTTATATAACCATATACATTTCAATAATACTGCCAATGTTGCAGTTTACATTTGATATGAATATTTAGATGCTGCTTTTTTCTTTTTTTCCCCAACAAGTTCTTTATATTTTTAAAGTTAAACGGCAATTCATCAAATCTCTGTAAAATTCTTTCTTTAGAGACCTTGTTTATAAAAATAGGTTGTGTGAAAGTTGCAAAACTCTTCTACACTACATTAAAGGTCATGGGAGAGGATCCGAAATGCAGATGTAGCTAAATGTTTTATTAAGAATGATTGTAATTTCATAAAGTCCATACCACAGTTATATTTGAAGTTTATCAATACAACAAAGATAAACTTTAAATATTATTGTCAAGGTTTGGATGTATGTATATAAAAAAGTGGGAAGGTGAGGGAAATTTGTCAGCTCCTAAACAATTCCAAACTGTTGAATGCACTAATTCAAACAAAGAAACTCTCTGTACTGGCTCAGGCTGCAGCTGCTGCTAGATGCTACCTTATTATCGGTTCTTCCTGTTTGGGAAAAGTGCTTTTCATTTATTGGATGGCTTTCACTGCCATACAGTTGTCAATTACTGCATCATTTTTACTTCCTTCAAGATGTCCGTGAATGAGAATGCTTTGAATTTATATTTAATGGTTAAAAGTAGACCGTTTTATTCCATTATTGCCATACTTATGAAAAATAAGAGTTTATTTTTTTAATGATTTCTTCAAAATGCTTTTGAAATGGGAAATTTCCCCTAATGATTAATACTTATGCTTACCTTGAGGTGTGACAAAGAAATTTAAAAAATGGAATATATGTTGTAACAGTGACTAAGAGTCTATGTACGTTTAAGAGATCATCATCATGAACAGCAGGATTGTAGGTCTGGTGCCTGTTTGCGTTAAGACGGTAAATCTGGTGATTGTTCCTCCAGGTGTTCCTGAGCAACTCCTCTTTTCTTGGGTCTTCCTATGTTTCTTCGCCCTATGGGTTTATGCTTTAAAACTGCTTTAGGAAATCTTTTCTGCGTGCATTCTTCACACATGTGAAAGCCATCTTCTCTGGTTCTCTTTAATGTCATCCACTATGCTTTTTGCTTGGAGCTTTTTTCTGATTTCAGGGCTTCTTTGTCGATGTAGGCATGTAGTTCCTATCAGGTGCCTGAAAAGTGTCATTTAACCTCTGACAGTCTCATTGTTTTTGGGTTCATATTTCTGATCCATACATCAACATTGGCTTAGATGTTATGTCGTGTATTCTTAGTTTGTCTCTGTTGTCATATCTCTTCCAAAGGTTTTCTTGATTATTCCATTATACCCCATTATATTTTGGAATTTTTCATTCTTGATCGTTTTAATTTTGTCCAATGATGTTTCCTAGATACATAAACTTATCTACTTGTTCTGTTATTTTTCCATCTATAACAATTTTAACCCTCCTCATTTTTTTGCCTCTGAATTCCATAGCTTTAGTCTTATTTGTAGATTTTCATGTTTTCTATTAGGGTTATTTTATGAAGTTCATTTGCTGCTATCTGCTGGTCATCTTCTGATTCCATTGTTAGGATCATGTCGTCAGCGTAGAGAATCGTTTGGACCATTTGTCTTCTGTTTAAATTTATAACGGATTTTACTTTTTGTTTCCACTTATACATCATGTCGTTTGGATAAAGTTAAACAGACATGGTGATGGCCCACACCTGTCTCAGTCCTCTTGTTGTTTTGAAAGTCTGCATTTCTTCCATCATTCATTATTACTTTAATCTGAAAATCTGTACACAGACTCTGGATTCCTTTTATTATGTCTGTAGGTATCTCTTCATCTTCCAGTATTTACCACATTGTTTCTGTTCCCCCTATTGCAGGCTTTCAAAAATGTATTATATAAAATAAGACAACTGGCACTGCATCAATTAAACCTAATTAAGATTTTGAACATACCATATTACAGATCAGTTGGTATGATTGCTACCTCCTTGAATATTTGAAGTACGACAGTTTAATTTTTGATTTATCTATTTTTCAAAAATCAACCTTTTTAATTAAAAATATCATGTTTTTTAGAAATCCTACTTTTATCTCGGTTCTTGATGGTGGCCCCTGCCCAATATATGGTAATTCTAGAACTGAAACTAATCTTATCAGTGATTTTGGTGTGTTTCCCCCCAATAATTATAATGGTCTCATTTTCATCCTCTATTCTTTTATTTATTTTTATTTATTAATGCAATGTCAACAGCAACAGCTGATGTACACATATCCAATCAAGTTGTACATGCTTGTATCATTTTCATTATGTCTTTCTACAATGAATTTTTTAAAAATAAAATTCCCTAAATCTCTTTCAGTATTTTTTTTTATGCACGTTGCTTGCAAACTCTCTTCTTTTGCTGATCCTGGCAAAAAAATTTATCATATTTTGTTGGTTCCATACTAATTTCAAAAAATTATTTTCAGGAGAGCGTCCATATACATGTGACTATCCTGGTTGCACTAAAGCCTTCACTCAAAGTGGGCAACTTAAAACTCATCAGAGATTGCACACAGGAGAAAAACCTTTTGTGTGCTCACAAGCAGGGTAAGGAATGACAATTCATTAAAATTAATTTATTGCACAAAATTAGTTGAACATACTGATGTGGTGTTTGTATTAAAGGTGCAACATGCGTTTTACTCATGCGAATCGACATTGCCCAAATCATCCATATGCAGCTCTTCATCGTAGTGATGATTTTGTCCTGCGTCCTGTAGCATCTAATCCTGAACAATCGAGTGATGTTCTTCGTTGGCTTGAAAGGTAAGTGCAAGTGTAAGTGTAATATAACAAGATAGTGTAGTGCTTCCAAATTTTTAACTCTTTTCTTTTTTCAAGGTATCGGAAGGATCGAGAGGAACGTACACCATCAAAGAAACTTGAAAAAAGAACTAAGTCTAAGAGAGATGGTGTAGAAAACGAGTTGTCTCATGTAACTCCAATTAAAAAGTCAAAAATTAGGAAGGGGTTGGTCAGTGAAATGGAACAACAAGAAAATTTACATAAAAAGCATAAATCACAAGGAGGGATGAAAAATTCTCAGCCTTTACGTTGGCAACATTCTTCAGGTCGAAACTCTATGACCGAAGACTTCAGAGAATTAAAAGTGGTGACACAATCGTCTTCTGACACAGACTCTGATCATCTCAGTAATATTTGTATCAACAGTGGATTGTCTTTCAGAAATATTAATGAGAGGCGAGAATATAGACAAGAGCAACCCAAAAAACGTTGGTTAAGAGAAGCATGTCAAGATCAGTCTCTGTGGGAAGAAAAACAAGAACTTGCACAACCTCTTCAGTGGATAGAAAGAGAAGACGATTCTTCGTTTTGTGGAAATGGTGAAAACATTGATGCAATGCAGACTGCTAATCAAATGAGGCCAACAGTATTAATGTTAGCTGGAAAAGAAAATAGCTCCCAGAAGGTCAAAGTGGAATCAGAAGATCAATATTCAATTTGGCCCCAAGTAGCTCTAAGCACTTCTTTACAAGATGATAATCTGAAATGGATGGGTGCTATGGCTTTGATGCAACTTGCCAAAACAAAGGAAACTGCGTGTGCAGATAATGAAAGTTCTCCACTGAATCTTTCTCAGCCTAGGTACACTCAACTCTAATCTTCAGATCCCTAGCTACTTGTGTGTACTGTATTGTACTTTGAAGTACTGCAACATCGCCCCCCCCCCCCCCCCCCCTCTTTCCCTCCCTCATACCCCTTTTTAGTTGAACATTTTTGATAACCATAAAAATGTTCAATTATAATTTTTTTTAAATTTAAATATATTGTGGTACCAAAAGAAGGTATAAAAATACAAGAGTGTTTTAAACTTTGGGATTTTATTGTATTAGAATAAGGGAGAAATATAGTTTTATTGATATCTTTTACAGTTTTATACATCACATTTCTTAGAAGGAGAAAAAGATGTCAAGTTGTTGAACATTATTTTTCAGCCACATTTAATCCAATTACCCATTATGTTTTGGATTAAGGACACCTCCCTCGATCTGTAATGTGGTTGTAAAGAGGAAAATATAGTATGTATTCTCCCATTACATCCCAGTGTGATTGGAGGAAAAGGTTAGATAAAAAGATTGCAAGCAGTCCATGCGCATTAGTGTAGTACTGCTGGAAGTAATGGAAACTAACGATCAGAGCTATCTGTTAACTCCATCCAGGCAGGGTCCTGAAATTGCTCATTTTCAGCATCATGAGCAAATCTCTGGTACCCACCTTGGATAAAAATTGTTGTTTTCCAGCCACTAGTGCTCCCATCCTGTTACTGCAACAATTGCGGTTTCCAGAACTGTTGTGTATATAATGGAATTATCTAATGTACTTCCAACCTATTTGTATTATAGTTAGAAATAATTCAGTGAATTTTTTATCATTAAAGTCGTTTTGTACAGTAAAACCCCTCTTGTACATTTCATGGGGCCATGGGGGAAATTGAGTAAATCAGGGGGGGGGGGGTCCTTTTTCCTTTAAAACTATGCCTGTAATGTATTTAATTCTGCATATTAAAATGCTGGGTGTTTGTATGTATCTAGATGCATAGTAAACAAGATTACAAAGGTCAAATACAAATATGACTGAAAGGTGCGACATTGAAAATAACTTATTTACACCTAAAATGTAGTGAATTTTAAATGCCACAAAGACAATTCCACAAGCCCTTGCCATTCAATTATGAAAGCCATTGACGTAGCAACAATTTTCCCATTGTTGGGTGAAGAGAGAGCATTGGTATTTCTACTGTTGGAAGAAAACAAAGTGAAGTTAACATATTCTGCAACTCAATAAAATGTAAGTTTACAGCGGTTCATAATGATTTCGAACAATTATATAATATAATTTTTTTAATTTCAGAAATATTAGAGAGTGGGTTCATGAAACAAATTTACTGTCTTAAACATGTGGAGAGTTCCATACTTGGGGCTATTAAAGGCTAAGGAAAACTATTATATTTAAACTCTTTATTATATAATGCAACTTTTCAATAGTCTTTCACCTATGGCCAAGTGCAGTGACGACAGTGCACATTGTGCTTTCTATACTGAGATTTTCACAACTCGACCCCAGTCAGGTATTGGCTGTTGACTGTATCATCTAATTAGGAGCTTGAACATCACCATAGTGATGTTCAAGCTCCTGATTGGATGAGACTGTCAACAGCTGATACATGCCAGAGGAAGTTTTGTGAAAATCACAGTAGATGGTATTGTGGCAAGCATGCTTGAATATTGCAGAAAGTTGAAATTATCCTAGCGTTGAAGCTGGGTATTTATAACATTATGAATATATGAAAACAAATGGGACCAACAAGAAACGTAAATGTTGGGAAAACATAAATTTCAGGAATGTAAAAGCAGGGTTTTACTGTATTCTGTTTTACTGTAAGAATTTTTATTTTTGTCTGCTGTGTGGATCCTTTTACTTTTAGAGAAATTATTTTACCTAATTTTAAAGGCCAGTTTTGGGAAAACCTAAACAAGTTGGGGAATTTGTAGAACAAGTTGTAGGTGTCAGAGAAATTTTGGAGACTGTTTTAAACTTATATTTAAAGAGTTTAGTATCTGTCATAGCTTTGGGATTCCCGATTGTTATTTTACTTTAATTATAATGTTACCACATTGGACAAGTTACAATGAATCGAGGCCCAAATTATTGTTTCTAAATTTTAAGCATTTAAGGAAACTTTAAACAGATGGGGTTTATGGACTGGAATACAAGTCCATTATGTTGCAGTTTGACTTCGGTTTTATAAAGGCATGGCTCAAAAGTTGCAGAATGCTTAAATAGCTTTCAAATTAAGAATTTCAAGTTTCTCTCCTATTCTGCCAAAACTCACTTTTCTCACTTATTAAATATTTTATATAATATAACAATTCAAGTAGTATAGTAGGAACAAAAAGAAAACTGAACACCTCTGGAAACTTTAGTTGAGGAAAGCATAGCATTCGGAAACTGAGAAGCTCTCTTGGAGAAGATTGGGGAAAGATAAAAGACAGGGCAGTGGCACGCAGCATCTTGATGAGAAGCACACTGGCAGGGGAAATCATGGACGGGGTATTATATACCTGGTGACCTTCAAATGCTGCAGTATTATGGCCACAGAAGAAATTTACTTTAGTCATCTTATGAATTTGACAATTTATTTCTAATTTCAACAATTATGTGGATGAATACTTTCAAATTTCCATGTCATTACTAAACTTTCTGTAGCCCCAACTAAGTAGGGAGTCACTGAGTACTAGAATATTTGGATCCCCTTTTTTGAAAATGATGAGTTTTTCCTATCTAATCTTTATTTAACCCCCCCTATTTGACAACAAAATTGTAAGGCCAAACTGCACTTTTCCCCTTCTGAAAGGGGAAGCAGTGGATCTATTTTTAGCAAAAATGGATCTCTCATCCTCAAAAAATTTTGACTTTTTTTGTTTTCAAATTCTTACTTTGTGTATTTGAGCATTCTGAAACTGTTTGAACACTGAAGAAATATAATCTAATATTCGTGATGAATTTGAATCATAACAATTTTATTTCAGGTTTTGATCAAAACCTTCTTTTTACTTCAAGATTATTTGGAAATATGTTTAATATTTGCACCCTCACCTGCTTTATTTTCAAATCGTGATTAAGATTGCCATCTTCAATGCATTCAAATTACAGCTTGGTCACTTGCATTGCTTAGTGTGTTGTGGGGCATTTACGAAAACATTTAGGTTTTATTGAGAGCATAGCAAACATTCTTTGAATTCAGAAAGAGCCATTTAATTTTTTAATACATCTATTGCTCCAAACAAAATTGCTAACAAAATGTTTAAATGCATACCCAACATCACGTTTAACATGTATCACACAGTGGCTGTACTAGATTTGGTTCTTTCACTATTGTCTTAAATTTTTATCGGAAATTTTCCCAATTATATTGGAGTAAAGAGTTTCATCAAAATTGTTTTGGTTAATTGTGTTTTTTCTTTCTTTTTTTTTTTTAAGAAGGTACACCACCTTTTTTAATAGTCCTTAAATAAACAACAAAATTATTTTGCTTTGAAATGTATCAATGATTGAATTTGAAAAGATAAATTTAGAAACTGGTTTAAAAATACTGCTTCATGTAGAAGGCAGCATTACCATGTCAATAAATCTACATGAAGTATGAGTTGACAAGATGTAAGCTTCCACAGAGACTAAATTCCTATTAATTTTGTTGTGTTAAAATTTGTTGTAACAAATTCCTTATGATGAAAAAAGAGATTGAACATGAGAATTTTCAGTACAAATTGAATAGTGTACATTTTCACAATTTTCATAGTTTCCAATAATGTTAATTGTGATTAGATGAAGCTTGTATTATGTACTCTTCCTTTCAGAAAGTGTGACTGACATGTAATTGAATATTAAAATCTGCTAATGCTGTCACTATTCATTTTGTTTGAAGGGGTAGATATATAGTGGTACTTAGCTTCTCTGATAAATTAAAGGATAATCCGATTACATCAGAAAACTGTCGAAAATGAATGTGTGACTACTGTTATGAGGAATGTATAAAAAGATAAATACTGAAGTCCTGTGATGCTGAATTCTTTTAAAACAAATTATCTCCTAAAGTATTTTAATATTTTTCTTTAGTGCACATCGTTTACTGGTTATTGGCAGAAGTTTCACATCATGGACTGAGATTTTACTTATTTAAAATTGTATGTCACTCATTTTATTATGAGAATGTTTCTTATATCTGTAATTTCTATTTATTTCCTTAATGTACATAACTTTAATCTAGGGTGGTGATTTACAGCATAATTTTTCATTGGATAGTTGCAGTATTATCAGTAGCACTGAAACTGTATGTAACTGCTGTCGAACAGTTTTCAGAGCTTGAAGAGCAACCCTTCCTAGTCAGTAAAGTGTTGTTTTTTTTTATGGTGGGGAAACAAATTTAAATCAAACATAGTAAAAGTAAGTTCCTAAGAGACGTAGAAAATTTTGCATTTCTCAATTATGTAGCTGCATTTTATTTCTCGTAATATTTAAGGTGTAGTTAAGTGAAATATTCTTCTTTCACAATGCCATCTTTATTGAATGGCAATTGGTTCTTGTTAATCTATTGATATGCAAAACCTTTTATAGTGTGAATATTAAAAATCCTGGTGGATTTCCAATGAAAAAATGTATGAAATGTCAGCAATACTTGAAGTATTGCTGTAAGTACAATTTATTTGTTGAATTTTCTTGATTGACAAGTAATCGGATATTGTATTACAAAATTAGAAAAATGTACCAATTTTATACTGTCATGCAACCTTCAGTTTTCCCCTAATCTTTTGTTTCTTCCAATGTAAGTTATGTAATATATTTTTAATGAGTTTTTTATTATATTAGTAGTAAACATCTGTACGGCCCTGTAAAAAATCCGATGATCATGTATATTATTTTCATTTTAAACTTTGTGTTTTAAAAATTGCAAAGTGATTTGGGCTTATATAGTCAAATTTACAAATCTTTATTTCTGTTATTATTATGAATATTTTATAATTAAATTTTAGCTAGTAAAATAGCCATAGTTCATACACATGTTAAATTTCTTTTTATTATTGAGCCTATGAGAAACATGCTCTTGTCAGTTGGTGTTTGTATCTAGATTCCAGAAAACTGCAGAAATTTAATCAGTTCTCCATGATTGTGTACTAGGTATGCACACATTTTTAATTGAGCAGAGCTGATTAAGTGCGCAGGCAGCAAGTTAGTGTTTTTCCAAATAATATTTGGGTTTGCAAATTTGAAACAATAAAAATTGTAATATAGGTTTATGTGCATGAAATTGAAGATTAAAAAAAATAAATTATAGGAATATGCATGAAACTAAAGAAAATATGCTTTGCCTCTTTTACTGAAATTTCAGAAATCTTCTAATAATGCTGAAGATTTTTGTTTTAATTTGCTAGCTTTTGTCAGTTAAGAACTTTTTGCAACCACATGGATATTAATTGAAATTTTAAGTATTATATAACAACAAGAAAAAGTGACTTATGGCTGGGAGTTAAATTTTATCTAATAATGGAAATTGTCTAATTTTTTTTTGGAAGCTGTTTTATTGTGAAATTTTCTGTATTGATTTGTGTGTGTGTATATGTATGTATGTACGTAGACACAACAGCTCCTTAAGACCTACCTGTGGCATCCTAGCCCATACTTTTTAAAACTGTTTGAATTAATATTTATATTTCATGGCTTTTGAGAATGAGTGGAAATATTAAATTTTCATTAATATTTTATAAAAGCATACTGATTTAATATGTATTGTACCAACTTCTTCATTGCAATATTAAGTATTACATTTTCAAATGAAGAGTAATTTCCCAAAAGATAGTTCACGAATCTTCAGCTGTTTGGGTGTTGGTTTATGGATATTTCATTTTATTTTTTGAAATTGTGCCATTTGGTACAAAATCGATTTGTGGAGGAATTCTAAAATATCAGGACTTTCACCTTTTTTTTTTTTTTGAGAATAATTTTTAACTACTAGATTTTGTGACTTGTTTTTATGAAATGTGTTAACGTTTATGATTTCATTACTTTGTTTTAATTTGCAATGATTATTAATGCATTAAAGCCATGGGAGATTTATTTTATTCTTTAATTTAATTAATGATCTTTTTTATCTATGTGATTGCAAACTGAAATAGGAAAACATACACACGCACATTGAAATAATGTTTGTGCTAAGTAATTTCACTGAGATTAGTGAAATAAATCTTGTTTGTCTTCAATGTGCAACCTTCTTGTGTAAAGCTATAAATGCATGAGGTATTTGCACATTTTAAACTTAACATTATTGTAGTAGGTGGAAACTGCTTGCCACAAAACATCAGCTCCATTTGTTAAATAATGTTTGTGGAAATATTCCTAAAGAGAGTAGTTTAATGAGATTTAATATAATTTCATATACTGATGTTTCGTGTGCTATCTTCTCCATTTCATTGATACATGTAGTGTAGTAAAAACTTGAAATGTAATTAATATTTGACATAGCACCTGACTTTTTAACATTAAATCATTTTGTGCACACAGTGTTTTCAAAATGCTCTGAGGAAGTCTATTTTTGAGTGAATCAAGAGTTGAATTCTTAATTTTATCAGATTTGAAAAGATTTGTATATAATGGAGATTCAGGACAAAGCTTTAAAAATATGTACATTGAAATTGTAAATCTTGTATATCATTATTTTTCCTTATGTAGATTGGCTGGGGTTTTCCTCAGGGTTGCTTTTTATTGTGCATGAAATCAATATTTTGCACTTATTTATAATAAATTAATCTTGTTACTAATTTGTCTGCAATATTTGTGTGTACGTCCCTTTCCCCACCTTTCATTTTCACTTTCCGTACGATTTGAGGGATTACAACTTTTGGGTTTATAAGTATTCATCGGTATTGAGAATGACATTGATTTCGATTGTATTGTATGGTAGTATTAGTCATTGATTAGAACAGTAATTTTTAACCTCGCTAAAATGAGTGATTAATTGCAGCTACTACCAAGGATACTTTATGAACGTTTGTATAAAGCAATATTCTACAGTGAAACGTGTAATTGTGAGTGAAATAATTCTAATTCAGTAAACACGAATGTGCGAGTGTATGTCTAAAGTACGTTATAGGTCCGCCTTTAGTCATTTTGGCTGACCGCCTTCCACCTCTTGGTTACTTTGCCCAAACAACGAGCGCTTGGACGCCACCTTTGTATTTAAAACAGACATCTGTTGTGACGCAACACACGCAGGGAATTGTGGAGAACTATTTCTGTTAATTGATTGTAAACTAACAATTTAAAGGTGAAGCAGGCTGGGGCCTGCAGCCCTCGTGTTAACATAAGACAACATTGATTCTGTCGTATGTATTTTATGTGAGCGGCTTACGCCCGAAAAGCGACCCTTCGCTATGCATTCCCAGTTGACGTGGCTGCGGCCTTCGGCCCTCGCGTTGACATACAAGGACTCTCGAAATTGACCGTACACCATGTAAAAAAAATACAAAATGGCATAGAAAAAATATTTATAGCATAATTGTGAGGTACAAAATATATACAAACCATGCAAATATATTAACGCAAACATTCACTCATACATTACCTTCTTATGGAATTCGTGGTATCGCCCTAGATTGGATAACTTCATACCTTAAACATTGATCTCAAAGAGTAGAAATACTGTACTGGCACGAAAGGACATTATTTACTTATCTTTCCAATTCTTTACCAACTGAATATGGGGTTTCCCAAGGCTCGATCTTAGGTCCTATCGTCTTCCTGATATACGTAAAAGATATGCCATCGTCTATTAAAAACGGAAGAACGGTTTGCCGATGATACGAATGTTCTTTGCTAAAAATAAACAATGAATAGTATGATTTTAGAGGTTTCAAATTGGTAGTTAATGAAGGAAAAACAGTTTCAATGCATTTTTGCATTTCAAATCAGCAATTTCATGCTCTATTGAAAATGAATAATATGCAATTAGGTGATGTTCCGGTAAGAAAATTTCTAGGTCTGTCAATTCGGTCAAACCTCAAATGGAATGTACATATAACAAAATTAAACACTAAATTAAGTTCATTATGTTACACATTCAGAATTCTATCAAATTCTATCAGACTTCATGCAGCTCGTTGCGTGTATTATGGAAATGTACATTCCGGCCTGAGATATGGTAGAAAATTCTGTGGAAACTCATCATGTAGTACTAAGACCTTTAGATTGCAAAAGAAAATTATTCGAATAATGAAAAATTGCCATCTGCGTTACCCTTGCAAGCCTCTCTGCATGTGCATTTGTGTGTGCCGTCCTTTCATCCCTCACTATCATCATCCATACCCTCAGCGCTAACAACCTTGGGGGATAAAATCGTGATTCAGGTAAAATGCTGACACCCCCCCCCTCAGATAAAGGTACTTGAACCTGTTTAAGGAGGATGCACGCGTGGTCCTTTTGACCTATACGCGAAAACATTCAGGCGCGATTTTCTTGCATTCTTTAAAGGGGACCTTCTTGAGTTCTTGTATTCGAGTCTATGCTTCTGCACATGATTTTCCAATTCCTACCAAAATTTGTCAATAGGATTGAGATGGGGATAGAGACAGAGTTACTAGCCGCGCATTACATAACAGCCATAACTTAAAAATATGCGCGTTATATGGATGAACGTGTTGTCCTACTGAAATGTCGGCCCCAGAGCAATATTAGCTGCACTTCATTTGACTTCACTTTCTAAAATTAATAGATATCCAAATTTGTCAATTGTGGAATCAAATGGAGTTTCCTGACGCAGAAACAGCCCTATACTGTTACGGAGCCCCTGTCATGCTTTACAGCTGCACGCAAATTTTTATCTTCTAATGCTGCGTTTAGCTTTCTGCACGCGTATTGTTGTTCAGCTGACCCAAATATCTTGCATATACTTTGCTGAAAATCACTATTTGTCAGTACTCCTAAGGGTAGTTTCTGTAACATTTCGTTAACTGCAGTATATTGTGCCGATTTGCTTTACTAATCCAAGGCTCTTCTTCGCTACTCTCCCGTTGTAACCTGCGTCTCATAGCGCCTTTCGGACAGTTTCTGAGAATTCAGTTCTCCCTGTTGTTGAAACCCCCCACGATTTCATTTTAACGACACGGACGAGGTTTCCTACTGATGTTAGTAACAATATTTATTTTATGTCTTTCGTTGAGTATCGGGTTTCGGCCTCTGCCCCTTTATTAATTAATCTGCCATCTTACTTGAATTGGTCTACCATACCTTGAATAGAAGAATAAGGTCTTCCCATTGTCATCACAACACGCCGTAGTGATCTTCCCCTCATGGCTCAATTCACAATAAAGTTTTCGTTATTCCATCGTCGTTCGATTCGTCGAGCAATTCATGCGGATAAATTACAACTTTTCCATTTCCAGCGGGTGGAGCATATGTACAGTAGGCACTTATAACGTAGTTTTCATTCAGAGGCGTTCAGTATCTGAATTTTATAACTCAGGTACTGCCAACACTTTTGGAGCTGGAGGTTAATGAAAAACCTAAGTTTATGCTACCGAAGTTGAGGATCGTGATGACCTTCGGCGCACTGAAAGTATGGCAGAAGAAATAAAGGTACCTGATAAAGATGCTTATCTTGCGTACGCGGAAGAGGAGGCCGTTTTGAATACTTGTAGAATCCCTGTTGCACGAGGTGAAAATGTGGAATTTTGGCTGCATACGCAAATATGATATGCTATCGTAAATAACACTAAAATAATAGTTTTTTCTCTCTCCTTTCACATTCATTGGATACGAAAGCAATAATAGCAATAGGGAACAATATTTAATGTAATAATTTCGGCTACCGTTTTTGCAAAAAATGAGCAATGAAAACATTTTTTTTTAAATTTTGAATAGAATTTACACTATTTTCTTTTTCATTCATGAATAACTTAGAGTACTCTTATCATCGGGTCCCGTATCAGCAACGAGGACTGAATCATCCTGTATTTGCTCGTGAACGAATCATATTGCGAACTGCATTTCAGCCGTCCTTTTTAGTGGGTTCATTTTATTACAAAAAAGTGAAAAATTTGCACACGTTTGCAGATGAATCATCTGAGAATGAAAACAGGAAAATGTTGAGATGTTTAGACGTTTGAACTGTGAATGACAAAGATAGCAGTACCTGAAATTGGCCACTAATGACTTGAAATAACCATCTAACTTTTCTCACTTCAAACGAGAATTCCACTTTCTCTCTCATTGTACCGAGGAAGCTATAATTTTACACTCCTGATTTCTGGTAATCAAAAATAAGCTTACTGTCTCTCCCGTCCCCTTTTGCCGCAGTTCACTACAGTACACAACTTTGTTATCGTGAAAACACAATTTTATTTTAGAGAAAATAATATCTCACTTCGAGAAAGTGTACTTACACAACAAAAACGTTATAAAACCATTATAAGCACAGGAAAACCTCCAACGAAGAATCTTAAAGTACTAAATGAAAATCGACGTATATAAGTGTAATGTAAACATTAGTTTGCGGCATCTGCCTCTTTCAACCCAGAGACAAAATAATTTACATGATATTCGTCTGTCACAAATATATTACAAATAATGCGTAATTCAACTCGTCGATCTGCAATCGTCACGTCAGGCGAAAAGTAGGGTTACGCAACGACCACAGTAAAAGCGTTTAGAGCAAGTTGCATAAGAAGGTCCTTCACAGTCAGGGTTGGGCAAAATACTTTAAATTTAGTATTAAATTAGGTTTTGAATAGCTAAATACTAACATATTTAAAATAGTTCAAATACAGTAAAAACAAAACTTTTGCATTATAACTTTTTCATTGCTACACGTGGTGTAGCCAGAATCTATGTTTTATGGGTCCTTGATACCGAAAATCGAATGACGGCCATCGAATTCGATGGCGGAGATTCGATTTTGTGGACGAGTGGAAATGTAATTTTTGTGAAAGTTTACTCGACCATTTTAAGGAATAATTTGTTATCTGCTAAATTGTGAGCATTTCTCGTCTGCAAGGCATTAGAAGGCATTGCAACATCGCATGTAGTCCAAGAGTTTCAGCAATTCTCTGACATATCTTAATTTATATAACAAATCTTAACTTTTTAGTAATATATTTATTTTGTCGCAAATTTTAATTTACTAAGAGAACTTATACTTCGTTATGGCAGATTCATTACGGCGTCTTCTATGTTCGGACTGTGGCCTCTGGAATGAAAAGGTAAACTTAATGGCCACCGGCCGTCAAGAAATGAACGGTCGCCGGTCGTTAAGGAGCCAAATCATAGTCAAACTTCGAAAACAGATGGCAAACAACATAAGTAACACCTACAAAAATAATTTTCAATTATAGTATTCTTATAGAAATGGCAATCGTTCTTTTGTACGGAAATTTCAAAGGGGTAAATGACCATATTAATTTTAGGGGGAATTTATCCATGTGTTCTCTCTTTGATTGTAAAACATTTCAACAATATCAAGAAAAATTCCCCCTACAAAGGGTCGATCGCGTTTCACAGTTCTCTCCGTTCGTGAGCTAGCAAACTGAAATCTGAGCTGGATGTGCTATATAAAAGAATCCGAGAGAGCTTTTTCCACTTTGAAAGGATTATAGACATTTTTAAGAAATACCACGTCGGAAGAGAGATTGAATGGACTTTGTATGTTTTCATTATAAAGAGTTTTGTTACGAGACTCATTTAATTTTAAATAATTAGTAATAGATTTACAGAATGTAAAAACAGAAGACTCAATTTAATTTATAGATCATGTGTTTAGCCTGTCTTCCGGGGAGAAAATTCAATTGTGAATTTTACTTATGTGACTTAAACAATCCAAATATAACAATATTTCATATGCCTAACTTTATTTGATCCTGTAACTTTGTGTGCCCTCCCTGATGCCTAATCCCAGAGCCGCCACTGCTAGTAGGTAGTTTCGCAGATGCCTGACAGAAGGCAGCAGAAATTAAAATATATTATTTTGACGGTTGGAGCCACCCTCTGGTTGAGGTTGGATATATACTCTCTGGTTGGAGAAAGGTCCGCATTCATGTCGGGGAAAGAGTCCTGGTGCGGACTTCTGCCCCACCAATTAAACGCATGATGAAATTTATCCAGAAAGGTTCATCACCCAATTCCAGGTAGCAGAACTCCTTGGTAAATCGCACACAAAGGACGTAAACGTATGACTGAAAAGGCCGCGAAAACTTTTGAAGTCTGTGGTATTGTACCCATTCACAAATTCAAATTTAGGGAGAAAGTATTCCTTTCTTTACAGGTCACAGACCAGAGATCCAGTTCTCCCGCTACACTGACAGATGAGTTGGCATTAAATGAAGATCGTGAAGTATGCAGCCATGTGATCAAACCATAACACTCACCGGAGCCATTGTCATCTGTATTGAGAAAGATCACATCATCCCCTAAGGAACGGGATTCTCCAAATGTGAAACTTCATAGAATCGCGGTAAACAACATTCCTCGTCATCGGACATGAGGCCCATCCGAAAGAGAGGATTGCATAGAAAACGAACGCGGCGAAGAAAGTAGTCCCCATACTGACATCGTCACCTCACAAGAATGCACTGGAGAATAAACAGCTCGTAAATGCCAAGAAGGTATCGTAAATATCGCTTATTTACAACTCCTCAAATAAGAGAGGAAAGGGAAAGAATAATAAAACAGTTGCCACTGAAAATACGATTTCAATAGTGCTATGCCCTACTTGTGAAATGGAATATGCGGACACTCCAGCTGAAGATTGGATCCAGTGTGATTGTGTAAAGAGCACCATGAAAAATGCACTTCCTATGAGGAAGGGCAATTTCTGTGTGATGTGTGAGAATTAACGTATACATATACTTTGAACTTATTATGAGATTTGTTGGAAATATACATTTATATTGTAAGGTTGAAGTTTGTGAACATGTCGCCATCTGCGTCTAGTATATTATTGGAAATGTACTATATATTGAGAGATTGAGGTTTGTGAACGCGCCGACACTGTCGTCATCTGTTTTTGGTATGTAAACGAATGATCATATTCATTCGTCCTTTTGTCTTACTGTGCAGCAATGTAGTGTTTGAAAAAGACCGTCAAAGACGTTCAATAAGAGTTTATGTATATGTATTTTGTTATAAATAAAAGTGAAATGCAGTGTAGTTCTCAAGAGTTAATTTAACATGGTAGCAGAGCGTGGTTTCCGGATGCAGATGAATTGCTGAAGAGGTTATATTGGAGTTCAGCCCAGTGTCCGTCGATTCGAGGAAGTTTGCGACATGGACGACCTGAACATTCCAGCTTTTGATGGAGAGGACTCCGCAAACTGGAAAACGAGGTTAACTATCTATTTGAAATTAAAAAAATGCCATGAGGTGACCACGAGGTCGAAGCGAGAAGAAGACAAGGACGTAGAATGGGAAGAACAGAACCTGAAGGCGATGCATTGCATTTTTAGTGCAATTACTAACAAGCAGCTAGAGTTCGTGAATGATAAAGTAAGTGCTTTCGAGGTTATGAAGAAGTTTGACGAGCTATACTCCAAAGAGTCAACAGCGTTGCAGATTGTCTGCAGGAACAAACTAGATGGACTCAGATTAAAGAATTACAGCGACATAAATGAATTCTTCACTTTTTTTGAGAAATACATAAACGAACTGAAGTCAGCCGGGGCCAAGGTAAGCGAAGAAGAGAAACTAAATTACATGCTCAAAACGCTGCCCGAGTCACTAAGTTATATCGGAGATCTAGTGGATGTTTTGAAGAAGGAAGACCGGACTGCGGAGTACGTGAAGGCAAAAATAAGGATGAAGAGCATCAAGGAGAACCAGGACAGTGAGGGCGTAAAATCAAATGCATTCATCTCGGAGAAGAGACCTAGTGCGAGCGGCCAAAAAGTGTGCTACGGATGTGGTAAACCAGGACACTTCAAGAGGGAATGTCGACAAACTGAGAATCATCGAGGTTCCCGGGGACGTGGCGGAAGAGCACGAGGTAACTATGGAGGTTATGTCAACCAAAGTTATGAAAATGGACATCGCGGAGGCAGAGGAGGACCACGTGGGTCCAGAGGCGGTCGCTATGGTCACGACCGATCTCACCGACAGAACGAGCAAGGAGACCGACATTACCGACAGGACGACCATGGTGGTAGGAACCGTGGAGAACAACAGTTTTATCAGAATGTAAGTGGCGCAAGCAGTTTCGTGACAGAGGTCTTCGCCAAGGAAGTAAACAGTGTAACACAGGATTCAGGCCAGATTGAAATTAATTGGTTGTTAGATAGCGGTTGTACAGATCATATAATTTATAACGAGGAATATTTTTCTAAATGCGTAACGTTAAAAGAACCGATTAATGTAAAAATCGCGAACGGAAAGATTTTAACGGCAACTAAAGTTGGTAATGTAATTAGCGATTTTTTAGTGTTTGACAGATTAGAACGAGTTGAAATGAAAAATGTATTTTACATTAAAGATCTAGATAGGAATTTAATTAGTTTTTCAAGAGTCACAGAGAAACATGATATTATTGCAAAAGGCATCAGCGCAAAAGTTTTTAGTAAAGATAGGGGTTTAATTGCAGTTGCATGGAAACAAGATAGGTTATATAAAGTGACAAGTGTGATCAACAAAGGGGAATTTAACGTAAACTTCTGCAATAAAGAAAATATGACAATAAAGGAAAAGTGGCATAGGATACTGGGGCACGTAAATTTCAATTATTTAGATAAAATTTGCAAACATCAATTAGTAGATGGAATCCCTCAAAACGTCGAGTCTGAACCTATGAAATGTAAAGTGTGCATAGAAAATAAAATGCATAATGTTCCTTTTAAAAACAACAGAAATAAGGCTAAAGAAATCCTAGAAATTGTTCACACAGATCTAAATGGGCCACATTCAACAGTAGGTATGCATGGTGAAAGATACTTTGTTTCTTTTATTGATGATTATAGTAAACTTGCACGCGTTTACACAATTAAAACTAAAGACCAATTATATGATTGTTTAGTTGGGTATGTAAATGAGGTTGAAAATCTTACTGGGAAAAGGATTAAGAAATTGCGGTGTGATAATGGAAAAGAATACATGAATAATAATATATATCAATACATCAAGGAAAAGGGGATTGTTTTAAATGCGTGCCCGCCATATGTGCATGAGTTGAATGGAACTGCTGAGAGGTTCAATAGGTCAATCATGGACATGTCAAGATGTTTATTAGCCGAAGCAAAAGTTAACAATAGGTTTTGGCCAGAAGTAGTTTGTGCTGCCGCGTATCTGAAAAATAGGTGTCTTGCAAATACCGCAGAATTGAAAACTCCTTATGAAATATTTTTTGGAGAAAAGCCTAATGTCACACATTTAAAATTGTATGGAAGTAGAGTCTTTGTAAGGGTGCCAGAACAATTGAGAAAGTCAAAATGGGATAGAAAAGCAGATTTGGGAGTTCTGTTAGGTTACAGTGACGTTGGATATAGGGTACTCATAAATAATAAAATTGTTGTGGCCAGGCATGTAGAGGTTGTTGAAGAAAATATTAGATGTGTAGGTTTAAAGGATAATGGTTCCGTGAGTAAAAGATTAGATGAATCTGGGTGTGAAAATTGGGAAACTGGGTCTGAAGATAACAGCGAGGACGAAGAAAGGTTAGTCGAAATCGAATCTCCAAAAGCAGCGCTAAAGGAAAAAACAACAAGGTCGGGTAGAGTGGTTAAAACTCCACAACGCTATAGGGATGATAATACAAGTAACTTTATTTATATTAACGTATGTAGTGCAGATAGCCCGGTTAGTTTTGAGGAGGCGATTAATAGCAATGAATCGAAAAGCTGGAGTCAAGCTATGGATAGGGAAATTGAATGTTTGAAGAAAAATGACACATGGGAGTTAGTTAGTAAGCCAGAGGGCAAAGATCTTATAGATGTTAAATGGGTTTTTACTAAAAAGTTTGATAATAGGTACAAAGCAAGATTAGTTGTTAGGGGATTTCAACAAAAGGAATGTGTTGATGATATATATGCACCAGTAGCTAAAATGCAAACTTTGAAGATTTTACTGTCATACTGTTGTCATTTTGGTTTAATTATTGAACAAATGGATGTAGAAACAGCCTTTTTAAATGGCGAAATCATGTCAGAAGTTTATGTTAAACAACCTGAAGGCTACGAAGACGGCACAAATCGAGTGTGCAAATTGATGAAAGCACTGTACGGTTTACGAGAAAGTCCGAGAGCTTGGTATGAGTGTTTAGATACTTTCTTGAAAAGTTTAGGATTCCAAAGAAGTGAATATGATTATTGCCTTTATGTTTTGCGAAAAAGTAATGTCCTGATTTACTTGATAATTTTTGTTGACGACTTGCTCATTTGTTGTGTAAAGAAAAGTCGAATTAAAGAAATCAAAAATTTGTTGTCAAATAGATTTAGTATGAAAGATTTAGGTGAGGTTAAAAGTTATTTAGGAATTGATATAAATTACGAATACAAGAAAAACAAAATGAGCTTGAGTCAGGAAAATTATATTAATTCATTAGCCGAAAAATACAAGATTAAAGACTCAAAATTATATGCTACACCGATGGAAGTTAACTTGAAATTAGAACCAACTCAGGAATTGCGTAATGATATAAAGTATAGAAATTTGATTGGTGCGTTGTTATATATTAGTTCAGGAACAAGGCCAGATATCAGTTATTCTTTTAATTATTTGAGCAGGTTTCAGAATTGTTATGACGGCACACACTATAAGTATTGTCTGAGAATCTTAAAATATCTGTATTTGACAAGAAACCTGAAATTGAATTATTGTAGAAACGAAAATGCAAAAGTTCTTGATTGTTATGTAGATTCAGATTGGGCAGGTGACAATATAGATCGTAAATCTACGACAGGTTATGTGATCCGTATGTTTGACAATGTTGTATTTTGGAAGTCTCGCAAACAATCAAGTGTAACAAAAGCTTCGACGTATGCAGAGTATGTTGCGCTATCAGATGCTGCGAGTGAAGTGAAATTTCTAAAAGATGTAATGAAAATTTTTGATTTGAATTTTGATGAACCGATTGTAATGTACGAAGACAACTCAGGGGCATTGAGTATCGCTAAATATGGTAACTTTACAAAAAACTCAAAACATATTGAAGTCCATTATCATTTTGTCAACGAGTTGTATATGAATGGTTTAATTGATATAGTCAAAGTAAATACTGATGATAACATGGCAGATATTTTCACGAAAGCTTTGTGTAAAGACAAGTTTGTGTATTTTAGGAATATGATGAATATTAACTGAATTTAAGATAGTATGTATATAAATGTAAGGAGGCGTGTTGGAAATATACATTTATATTGTAAGGTTGAAGTTTGTGAACATGTCGACAGTGTCGCCATCTGCGTCTAGTATATTATTGGAAATGTACTCTATATTGAGAGATTGAGGTTTGTGAACGCGCCGACACTGTCGTCATCTGTTTTTGGTATGTAAACGAATGATCATATTCATTCGTCCTTTTGTCTTACTGTGCAGCAATGTAGTGTTTGAAAAAGACCGTCAAAGACGTTCAATAAGAGTTTATGTATATGTATTTTGTTATAAATAAAAGTGAAATGCAGTGTAGTTCTCAAGAGTTAATTTAACAACTTTTTTAAATAGCCATTTGCTTCCAGTAACAATTTTCTATTATGTTCTTACGATAAAATCTTGGCCTGTTTGTAACTGTCGCGTCTGAAGCAGCATTCGTATTGATTTGAAATGGAAGATGGCGTTGCACTCCTACGTATTAAAAGCAAAGGTGTTCCTTATTTATATTATTTGTTTTCTTATAAGAAGATGGTATTACCAAAAGTATGGATTGGTTGATTATAAACCTCGGTTAACGCCTCTGTTTACAAACTTCAACCGCGTCTGTTATTTGGTGTTTATCGGCCTAATGGCGTTAATAAATATAACGTATTACGTATGCGTTTAGCATTGTAGATTATCAAGTACACAGATATGGAGAAAAATTATAGCCTTATATGCCTTGGTCACTGATAAAATATGTTTGAAAAATGTGGCATTTTCAACGGGAAGTCATGAGCCTATTTGATTTCAAAAGACCCTCATATATTTATTTGGCGTCGGAAAATCTCATCTGAAAAGCAGATTTATCGAAGGTTACTAATTTTTTACAAAAACTATCTGAATAAAATTACGAAATAACACCAAATTTTGACATATATTCGAGTAACCTGCCCGAGTGGGTTACTGTTTGTCCATCACGATAGACGTCTTCCTTCTGACCCCACCTATTCAACATGCGATGTGTCTTTCGATGCATCTCAGTCTGCTTTTGGGAAATGGGCTTCGTAACACAGCAGACAAGGTAAGGCGGAGTAAAAATGAACCAAACAATTACATTTTCGGAACTGTTTAGGATATCATGTTAACACAAAACCCAAGTTTGTCTCGTCATTTGTATCGTGTTTAAATTTCATGTTGAGAGAATCAGTGGTTTGACTTAAACCCGTCTGTACAGATGGACAGAAAGGCAACAGTTGTCTTGACATGAGATGAGTTTTAGTAATCACATGAGCAAGTTAACACAGTATTTGATAGCTTAAAATTCAAAACTCGCAGACAGACAACTCTAAAAAATTATTCACCTACATAAAATTATGTAGGTGTGTCGATTCTTGAAGGCAATTATTCATTTGATTCACTGAATCGCAAATAAAAGCTTTAAAATATATTCATATGCAAGTGCCACTATTGCTACTTATTAGAAATATAATACCGAATGCAATTGCATCTAATTTAGAATTTAGATATAGGGAAAAATTGGCTTAAATTTTGTAAAACCTTGTGGTGTAAATAGTATTACAAACCCTTTGCTAAGAGCGAGAAAATAGTGCTGTTTTAGCACAACTAGTTTTATTCCGTTCTCTACATTCGATAAACATTATTAACATATCACTAATATGTGACCAAATAACAAAATATAACTTATTTAAGTACTACAATTAAAATTAAAAACAGGATGTAAAATACCATGGTGGAAAGATATGAGTTACTCCGGCGCACCAATTTTTGCTTGTTCTGTGCAACACACGTTTGTGTCACGAGCCACGTGACCACAACCCGGGCAGTTCGTTTGAAAAGCCGGACCGGACGCTGGCCGCGCTGTTGTATGGAGTGTGAGAAGTGTTGACAAACATTTTTAAAGTGGCATAAAGTGACAATTTTAAACGGTGACCACCCCAAAATACCTCGATGAAGGTGTACAATATGCAATATTTAAAAGAAATGTTTCATATATCTGTTTCAATGATAGTGATAAGGTTATAATTTTGGTATCTGTCAAATTACCGCTAATATTGTGAAGCAAATTGGTGCCTGATGCTCATTAGCTGAAGTCGGATACGATGCGCAGTAGCTCACCCATATCGTTCCACCATTAGTTTTATCATATTTAAAACATCGATACTTTAAACATCGCTGTTGTTTTGTTGGTGTTTGCATCGACATCGAAAGCCTTTTGGTGATGTATCGAAATACCGATTTTATCACTGGCGTGATAAAATTTCTGGCTTATTGTTACATACTCTTTATATGAAAAAAATAATTGTAACAAAACATGCAATACATGTTTCTCTCTATTGTCGGAATTCGTAAAAATAAACAAAATATGAAATAAATTATCGAGTACACAAGAGTTTCATTAACTTATTGACAGGGCGAGCGGTTGGCGTTAAGTCCGAATGGGTAGTTGACCCGGGTGGAGGTCCCCTTTCCCTTCTCCACTTCTTGATTACCCACTGAAAAAGGATATGAGGGGAAAAGAATTGTAGCAAAACTGACACCCACTGCAATGGATATTAAACAAATCAAGGACAGTTTTTCTACAAGCGTTGTTTTACTCTCCATACTAAACACCTTTTTTAGAATAAGTAATATTATATTCATTTTTTAAATTGTATATTGTTTTGGCGAGGGCCAAAAACATGGTTGAAAAATCAACTTTTTAAACAAAAACTTTTTTGTGTGATAAATTGGTCGTTCATTATTATTATATTTTACTTATATTTTATAACCGGATTGCATATCTTTTTGTAATTTATTTTGTATTATATTACATGATTTTTTATAGGTTTGGATAGTTTTTACTTTTATTCGAAGAAGAAAAAAATAACATGAAAATATGAACTGATTAATTCCACACTTACGGTTTTCAGGCTTTTGTTGATTTGGAATGTCAACATGGTCAGCTGGCTCAACACGCTTTTCTGTTAAGACCCCCGTACAGGGCTGGCAAGCTAGGCGATCGCCCAGGGCGCAAATCTCGAGGGGCGCAATTTTGGTTCACTTTTTAAAATAAAGATAATTTTGTAATAATAATAATAATAATTGAATCATCATAATTATCATTACAATTGTCTTACACTTGGAAACTTTTGTATTATGTTTGTAGTACAATTAAATACGTAATTTAAAATAACTCATGTTTATATATAGTCGAACAGTTCGTGCTCAGCTCTTGCCGGGGTAACACCTCAAAGCGCTCCGCATGATAACCTGTCGCAGTTAGTGTTGTGACACTCGAGACAACGTGCAACAAGGCTACGTGGCGTAGAATTCGTATCTTTTGCAGTTATTAACACTTTCTCAGCGTTTCTTTCAAATAAGCGATAGCTTTTCTTCATTTTGCATAGTTAATTCAAAACGAAGCCGATCAATCCAAGAGGTTTCTGGTTTCGCAGGCTCTATTAACACTATACAATGTAGACAACGTCAATCATTTTTCCAGCACTGCAGTCCATCAGGTACAACAAGAGTTAATAACCAGTGTACCAATGAATATAAGTGGTCAGGCATATCAACCCCCCCCCCCCCCCCATGAAGGCATCGTGGATCCGCGCTTCATAGTTCGTTGCACCACGAGCAATTATCATCATCGTCATCACGAAGTCATGCACGGAAAAGGTCCGACAGTGATTTTATTGATTCTCATAAACATAAAAAGAAAAGTCATGAGAAATATGATTCTGATAATCCTTTAGATCCCAGTTTATATAACTGCAAACTTGACAACCGATTTGGTGTATTTGAGTGATGATGTACCTTCACCAGAAATCAATCGATTTCAATACCTCAGAGATAATCCACCTGAACAATTAGTTACCAGCTAAAATTCACCAATTTTCGTTGCTAGTATCTCCAACTCAAACACTTTCATCAAGGAGCTGATAATTAAAGCAACCAGTAACTTTGTAGCGGACGTCAAAGCAATAAAATAAAAGTCAGTGGCAACTCAATAACAAACTTCCGCACCATCATTAAATACTTCACAGCGACAAACAGAAGTTTCCATTCTTTCAAGGAATCAAATAGAAAATTTTCTGTTGTCTTTAAAACTCTGCACGAATCTATAAAAGAAAAATAAATCTTTACAGATCTAAAATTACGACACCCATCAATTACTGAAATTACCAGACTGCATAAAGACAATATCCCAATACGGGTACTTGCGGCCGAATTTAGTGGCAATGAACTCATATATTCGTACTTAATTATTTCAATCATTCAAATTTGCAATCATCCTGTGACAACTGAAAGACGTCGGAAACCAGAAGGTACCATCCAGTGCCAACGGTACTCTGACGACGACCACACGAAAAACAACTGAAACTATGTTATTAATTGTTCATACTGTTCTGAAAACCATTATTCAGTGTTGTGTCCGCAAAAAATGTAAACTCGGTTTATATTAACTGCAATGGTAATCACAAGGGTGATACCAGAAACGATTCATGCTCATATTATAAAAATAAAATCACAGAAAAGAAAAAGAAAAAAATCAATCAAGAAACCCGTTTCCACAACTGCCTCAAACTCAGCCCATTCAAAACTTCACACATATCACTCTTGAACAATCCATCTCCTCGCAATTGGCAAAACGTCCATCATTCCAATCAAACGCCTCACTCTAATAAGAGTCTAACAACCCAACAATCACCTCCTGCATTATTTCATCAACTCACTTATCCCATCATCCAGCACGGCCAGCGGCCGTTGCAAAGGCGGTACCTGACCACGCCGTCCCTTAGGGCGCCTTCCCACGTCGCCACGGCGTTCGCGCTTCCTTCAAGCAGCAGAGCCCTTCCGACGCAGCCACCGCCACAGCCACGGCCGCACCGCCGCCCGCCGTGGAAGGGGGTGGGGTCTGGAAGGGTAGGTTTCGCCGATCCTCCGGTGACGACGAACAAAAGGACCGGAGCAGGAATAACGCAGCGACCGGCGGCCGCAGTGGGAAGGCTCCCATTTAAAGCTGTGTTCTGCTAGCGGTGGCGTGTGCCCCCTCCTCCGCTTCTCGTGGCTGGAGTTCGGCGTCGGCTGCCGCAGCAGCCGCCGCAGCAGCCGCCACCCGCTGCACGTGGGAAGGCCTCCATTCAAACCAATGCTCTGCTATGCGCCGCGCTGCTCCGAAGCGCACCGCGGTCGCGCCGCGGGAAGGGGCCCTTATCTCTGTTGAGAGACTCGGGTCCTTTATGGCCTACGGAGCCGCCTATACCGGCGCCGCGCCGGCCTCACCGAGCACTTGGGCGGGTGGTCTTTTCTCCACGCGACCGCGCGTCAAGTGGGCCGCCTGCGATCGCAACCATTTGAAGGAAATGTTTACCCCCTTCCCACGGCGCGACGGCGGTGCGCTTCCGAGCAGCGCGGCGCGTAGCACAGCATTGGTTTGAATGGAGGTCTTCCCACGTGCAGCAGGTGGCGGCTGCTGCGGCAGCCGACGCCGAACTTCAGCCACGCGAAGCGGAGGAGGGCATACGCGCCACGGCTAGCAGTACACAACTTTAAATGGGAGCCTTCCCACTGTGCGGTTTACCTGCCTCCCACCGCTCGCTGCGGTTTACCTGCTCCGGTCCCTTTGTTCGTCGTCGCCAGAGGGTCGGCGAAACATACCCATGCAGACCCCACCCCCTTCCACGGCGGGCGGCGGTGCGGCCGTGGCTGTGGCGGTGGAGGCGTCGGAAGGGCTCTGCTGCTTGAAGGAAGCGCGGCGCCGTGACGACGTGGGAAGGCGCTCGTAGCTAGAGCCGCCACCCGCTGCACGTGGGAAGGCCTCCATTCAAACCAATGCTCTGCTACGCGCCGCGCTGCTCGGAAGCGCACCGCCGTCGCGCCGTGGGAAGGGGCCCTTACCTGCTGCGGTCCCTTTGTTCGTCGTCGCCGGAGGGTCGGCGAAACATACCCCTGCTGACCCCCAAAATACTCTCTGACCCCACCCCCTTCCACGGCGGGCGGCGGTGCGGCCGTGGCTGCGGCGGTGGCGGCGTCGGAAGGGCTCTGCTGCTTGAAGGAAGCGCGGCGCTGTGGCGACGTGGGAAGGCGCCGAACGAATTTTGACGCGCACGTGCAACTCCGGCAATCGTGGTCATAACGACATTCTCGCCGGCCGCGAAGAGATTACGCCCGCAGCGCTAAACGACAAAATTCAACGGAAAATGTTCGTCTGCTGCGTGGATCGTCGAGCCATTGGTCGAAGCTCCGCTCCGCCACGCTCCGCTAAAATTTGATTTCGGTCAATCAGGATGAGGCTCACTGAAGTACTAGAGCTCTCGTGATGACGGGAGTGAAGCTCCAAAATTATTCACTTTCGAAATTTCGCGTAGAGAGGTTCAGTTCCAAAAGCACTAACTTTCGAGATTTCGCGCAAAAAGGTTCAGCTAAAGAACATTCAATCTTGAAAATTTCGAACAGTAACATTTGAGAGACATAGTTTCTGGCACTTGGAAATTATTCTCGCTAGCCGTGAGATGCACTCGCACGTCAATGCCAATCGGTGCGCAGTTGCACTTAGTTACGTGCCATAGGCCGGCTTAGCCCGCGCTACGGTAGTGGGCCATCCGCGATCGCTCGGTTCGGGAATTAAATGAATTCCAATCCATCATCGCCGACGCGAATCGTGGGTGCCTGACGGTCGGCGCTTCCATCTCTGGGTCCGGCCTGAGCAACGGAGACGAGCGCGGCAACGCTGGAGCGCGGCCGTGGTCTTGGCTGCAGCTGTCCGGGGTGACCCGCCCCTACCCGTCGGTCAGCAACACCACCAGCTGGGTTTACTGCCGGAACAACAACAACAATGCTTTACTCCCGCTAAAATGCGGTAGGACAATAACTGAGAGAAGCTGAGAGAAAGATGCCATCAGCATCGGCATTTATGGCGGTCTAACCAGTTTTATTTTAGTTTGTGTCGAGTCAACAGTCAAAATTAAATGAAAAGTTCGCTTTTTTCAACATTGTAAGAAATTTCATTTAATATATCATCTTTTATCCATGCCCATCACTTTAGACATTAAATATGTTTTGTTAAATTTAATATGCGTGTTTTATTGAAAATCACATCCCGCTTCCAATCCTAAGCTGGTAAGGTGATACAATATATATTCCAAATTCTGCATCCGAAGACTTAAGCAAAAATAATGGCAGATGAAATTCAAAGCAATATAATCATCCTAAACTGGAACTCAACCACAAACAAAAAACAGAACTCATCCTTTTCCTCCACCACTACGACGTAGACATAGCTTGTATTACCGCCACGCACTTAAGCAATAAAAACAAACTATTCCCAACTTTAAAGTATATAAATCGGATAGAACTGATTCGAAAGGAGGGGGCGTACTCGTCGCTATAAAATCTATCCACACACACAACCAGGAGACTCTCCCGAAAACACCAGGCTTAGAAAGTATAGCAGTATTAATAATAACTTTCAACCACCCTTTGAAGATTATAGCTCATACAACCCCCCTTCACAGTAAAATTAACAAATACAAACCTTCAAAACTTATTGAATTCCAACGATAAAATCTTGCTAACAGGAGACCTCAACGCCAAACATGTCAACTGGGGTTGCCAATGCAAGAATCAAGACGATAAAAAACTAGCTCAACTAGCAAACAATTCTAATATTAAAATTCTCTTCCCCAGTGAGCCCACTTATTACCCGCATGATCGGTTACGCAAACCTGACATTCTCGGCATCGGCTTAACCGACGCGAGCATCGACCTCCATATGTCGCTAATATTCCAACTTGATTCTGACCATATCCCTGTATTACTTACAGCACAGCAAATGTCGCATTAACATGCTCCATTGCCTAAAGCTAACTCTTTAATCATTAACTGGAAAAAGTTCTCCAAAACAGTAAATAATTCAATACCCAAAATTCAAATACTAAATACCCCCTCGAAATATATCAATTAGTTAATCCTCTAACCGACCTCATTAGCGCAACCATCAATAATTCCGAATACACTGCCACTCCAAACATAAAACACAAACCTATAAATAAATTACCCCCGCCATCATATATGCAATATCCGTAAAAAAAACAGAACCAAAAGACTCTGGGCGCACCTAAGAACACGAGAGCTAAAGAAAGAACTCAATCAAATCACAAATGTGGTAAAACGTCTTATCAAAAACCACAATAACGAGCAGTATATTAAGTTAATCCAATCGCTTAACTCCAAGAACAATGCGTTATGGTAATGCACAAAAAGAATCCTAAAGAAAAAAAAACGATCTCTCCTTTAAACACAACCCCAGGTAAAGCCTTGTCATCGATACAGAAGACAGGGACCTTAGCAATGCATTTCGAGAGCACTTTCACTGAGAACATGAGCTCTCATCCCTTACATAATAAAATGTTACACACCACAAAATCAAATTTCTTCGGTCCGTTTCAGAAAATTAATTATTCGGTTCCTACTGAAATTTTAAAAATTTTTAAGAATCTTCTCAATAAAAAAGCTCCAGGGCACGACAATATTAATAACAATACTTTTAAAAACCTCCCATCTTTGGCCATAGCTTACTTAACATATTCAATTCATGTTTCAGAATATGATATTTCCCTCAGGATTGGAAACGCGCAACCATCATCCCCATAGCAAAGCCAAACAAAACCACAACAATTCCTGAGAGCTACCTCCCAATCAGTCTATTAACAACTTTTTCCAAAATATTCGAAACAAATCATATTAAAAAGACTGAAAACTCACCTTCAAGCAACTACGTCATCCCCAGGGTACAGTTCGGTTTTATGGAATAAATCTCTACACAACATCAATTACTAAGAATCTTAGAGCACATTTATTCTGCTTTTCAAAAAAACATCACACCATAGCTATATTTCTTGATATCACACAAGCATTTGACCGAACTTGGCACCAACCTCTCATATATAAACTCATTCAAATAGGCACTCCTCAGTACTTGAAGTCAATATTAATACATTTCTTAAACAGTAACTCCTTCTCAGTCATAGTCAACAACCATTTATCAAACCCTAGAATCATAAACTCACGACTTCCACAAGGCTCGCCGTTATCACCCACTGTATTCAACCTTTATCTTGCTGACACCCACACTTAATAAAATATCGATTATGCAATTTGCCGTCGATATGGCCATATTTTCCTGCGGTACAGATCTCCGCGAGTTGAGAACTCATATACAACTTTATTTAAACATGATGTTGGCCGCCAAACTTAAAAATTCAATTAAACCCGTGCAAAACGGCTGCAAAATATTTACATTAAAACCTTGCTCTCTCCCTCACGCTAAATACAATACAGTAGAGTGGTACCGCCCTAATAAACCCATTAAATACCTAGGTTTATACCTAGATACCAAGTTAAATTGGGGAAAACATAAATGCCAAGGCGACCCAAGCCAAAATTAAACTGTCACAGCTACGACCTTTAATCTACAGAAACAGTTCAATATTCTACAAATCAGCCTCAGCAATTTAAAAAACAATCTTAAGACCGTTAATGCTATATGCGAGCCCAATTTGGATCAACTCTGCCAAAACTACAAACAACAATCCATACCACAGGGGAATTTCTCCCCCTTGTATGTATGTAAGTTTACATTCAAGTGTAGTAGGTACGTCTTTTAATACATATGTATAGTTTTATTTACTGAGCTATGTACTTCTGCAAGAATATATATATATATATATATATATATATATATATATATATATATATATATATATATAGGGGCGCAATAGTAGTCTAACCCTCCTTCTGAGATATTGTACTTCAAAGTCGACATGCTCCACTTTTTCGTATTTTTCCTTTACATTTACTTTGTTTAATCAGTACTTTCTCTGAACATTAGTATTTATTGCCACACAAGAAAAACTTTCATGAGATGAAATGAAAGGGGAAAAATTAATTTATTCTGTTGCTTCACACATCATAAAAAGGGTTACACTAATGTTAACCGGAACTCCGACATTGCCAAAAACACATTTTTGATTTTACATCAGAATAAAAATAATCCTTGAAATTTACAGAAATATACATTTATTTACTACTTTAATATTACAGAAATTGAAAAAATATGTCATGCGTAGGAAATTATTGAAAATAAATGTTATAAAAATTATTGTTTGAACATAAGCAGTTTGATGCAGGTACGTACGTCATGACCATATTAGAATATATAAGAAATAAAGTATTGAAAACAAATTAAAAATAGTTACCACAATATTGTGATTATACTGTAACACTTACCGGTCGTCTCGTTAGAGAACGCCCAGTCAGCGGCGCCGGTTGTAGCTCAGTCGGTGATGGAAGGAATTGTTGACAAGACACAAAGGCAGTACGAGACAAACACTTTGATCACTGGTAAAAATCACTTTTATTCCTGGGCAAAAATAATTTGAAATGCCCCAGGGAAGTTACACTTGTAAATTGAAAAATTAAAAAAAAATGAAATGAAGAGGTTAGTTAGAAAGAAAAGAAAATTAGATGTTAGACATCGCAGTAAAGCTTAAAAAAATAGAAAGAATTATCCTTAACATTACAATGGTAATAATAATAAAAATTACAAATCAGTGTGCCAGCTGCGCGGCACTGCGTTACATAAGTCTGACAGGGGTGAATGCCCTGGGGTTTATACTGCCTTGGGAACGGTTCTTTTATGCAGCCGGGACGGACCCGGCGGGAACGCAGCGGTGGCGGTGCCACCCCCTCTCCAACAGCTGAGCGGCCCTCTCGTGACGTCACCAGTGGAGCGACGGCGTCTGCGGCGCTCGACGGAGTCTGACCGCGCTGCCTGGCAGATTCTGGTAGATTCTTGAAGACCGTCGGGATTTTCTCCCGACCTCAGGCACGGAGTAAATAACTATGTGTCCTTCTCACATACAATTTTGGAAAGTATTGAAATCCTTCAGATACGTTCGCCTCACTTCAACGAATAACACCCCCCAGAGAATTTTCTCTCTCTGCTGCAGTCTACTCGCTGCGTCTTGCCCCTTTTAATAAGTCTTTTGGAGGAACACTTGCCTCTATCCGACGAATAATACCCCCAGAGAAATTCTCTCCCAATTGTTATCTGCCCCAAAGCTCAGGCTCGCACTGAAGTTTTCTAAGTCCTGCGGAGACACTGGTCTCCCCCCGATGAAACAATTACTCCCCAGGAGAAGTTTCTCTCCCGACTGCCCTGCGTCTAAAATGATCTGGCCCCGTCTGATGCTCTGGCCCCTCTGATTTTTGTAAGTTGAAATTGTATTAGGTCAACTTTTACCCCCACCCGTTTCTCTTGTATGCTTCAGCTCCTTAGAAAAGTCACGTTGCTATTGGCCAAAGGTACTGGCGCAGCGCATTAATTTCAACCAATTGCGACGAGGGAAACATGGAACTTTCCGCTCTCCGTGCCAGCTGCACGTGCACAATGTTATTCTTATTTCTTCGAGAACATCGGGCGCGCTTGCATAAGGCAGGCGTTGGAATTATGGATTTGGGTTTCCCCGAAAAAGAACGGGCGATCTAGAGGTTTACCAGATGTTCTGGCGTTCACGTGCGCCTCCTCGTCAATGTGTTAACGCCGTCCCTCTTAACGACTATTTTAATGTGCCGGAGGCGCAAACGGCTGTCCGATAAGCGGGGTTGCGCGCGTGAGGCCATGTGTTTACTTTCCCAGTCGAACTCAGGGTGGCCGAGTCTGCTTGTTTAAATTTTTAGTCCGCTGAATTTCGTTTCAAAACGTATGACGAAATCTGTATCGCTACAATACATAATCAGATATGTCAAAGAAATAATCATCTTCGTGGTCACGACTTTCCTGATCAGTTTCGAAAAAGAGACTGATGAAGAAATAATTTTATATGGCTGGTACATATTTTAAACATTCTTTGATATCTTTCAATCTATTAGCTTTGATTGGCCTTGGAGATTTGTATATTACAGGAAGATTAATTTGTGTGAGATCAAACGTCTCCAAGTATTCTCTCCACGTATTTTGTCCTTACAGTTAGTGTCATTTTTTGAATTGTAACTCTCTTGTTGTGGAAATGAATGTTTAAAGAAGTATTTTCATGGATGATCCTTAGTAAGTTTCACACATGAAATTTACTGATATTCACTTCAACCTATCTTCTTCAGTGAACTTTCTATTACACATTTTTTCCACTATTGGTTGTGCTGAAACAAAGTCGGGTAGCTTCATTTCTTTAACCTTGAAGGGATGTTTGTGTCTTGATTCTTATATCACAGTAACCCAATCTGAAGGAATTAACACATACAAGTATTTCTGGACCCTTTTTCTTTTTTCAATAAGACCAAAGTCTTCATCGCAAGGTAAGTAGCTGAGTCTGGAGACAAGATATTTGTGTTCCACAGTTTCAACGAAACGATTGTTTATAATGTGCAACCAAAATGTTATTCGTGCACGTGATTTCATAGGCCAGTTCTTTTTTTATTTTTAGAATTGATTTACAAAGTTCAATTTACATGAAACTCTTCATTTGTATTGTTGGCTTGATTATAATTAGTTATAAACTAAATTAATCTAAACTGCGATTGATGGGGTACTCACCGAGCACCTAAAAAATCATTAAGATTGGTAAAAATGTTCAGAAAAGAATGAATAGGATATCTGTTTTTTATTCTAGTTTGGTTTTCATTACATTTTCCTATGTTAATGTGTCTATCATGATTAATGAGGGGTAGGTTAGAATAGAAATTATTCGCAAGAAAGGCTATGTGGTGTGTAATGGGGTTTAGATTAAGTTCTAATTGTTTAGATTTTAGATTTAGATTTATTAATAATTCTGCAATTAAGTGTGAGAACTTGGTGGCAGAATACACTAACTTAACATTACAGAACTTAACAACTATACAAACTCTACAAACGTTACAAATCTCATGAACATTTCACCGTGCAATCTTTCATAGAACTCCACTTCACCACACATCACCGCACTGCGATACAGCGAGCTGTAATGTCTTTCTTACTCACTCGTTTCTCTCAGTTGCACAACGTCACTGCACTGCACATAATAATAGTAATAATAATAATAATAATAATAATAATAATGATAATAATAACAATAATAATGCTAATAATGATAATAATAGTAATAATAACAATAATAATAATGATAATAACATTAATAATGATAACAACAATAATAATAACAATAATAATAATACTTAATTACAAAGAAGACATAGGTAATTGCACTGAATTTTATTAAATATATTTATAACATATCCACATTCAAGAAACTAATTTATTTTTAAATTTGCTCAGGCTTTGAGGAAAGGGATCGAAGATTGTCACAGGCAAACTGTTCCAGTCCCTAATAGAGCGATTCGCGAATGAATATTTCCCAACGTCCGTTTTCTGAATTCTTGTCTGAATTTTGTACATGTGATCCGCTCTGCCGAAATATGTAGGTTTCCCTAATCGACTTTGAATTTCTTTCCACGCTCGAAGGCCTGTGTACGCTTTATACATTGCAGAGAGACGAGACTTTAATCTTCTCCTTTCGAGTGACTCCCATACCCCTTTATTCTTGGTACCCCTGAAAGTAAATTTTGATGCTCTACGCTGGACTTTTTCTAGATTTCTTTGTTGCAAAATTCTGTATGGGTCCCAACATACCGCGCCATATTCTAATATAGGTCGCACTAATGACATATATGCTAGTTCTTTGGCTCTCACTGTACTCTTTTTCAGTATCCGCATAACAAAATGTAAAGATTTCCAGGCTTTCCCTACAACGAAATTGACTTGATTTTCCCAGCTCAATTTACTGTCTAGCTGTATTCCTAAGTATTTGCAAGACGTGACTCGAGGTATAACATTATTGTTCAGTTTGTACACAAATTCATTGTAACTTCGACCCCTACCAAACGTGATGGACTTGCTCTTTGAACTGTTTATTTCCATGCCGTTTGTTTCTGCCCAGATATGTAATTTGTCTAAGTCTCGCTGCAAAATATCCTCGTCTTTCTCCGAGTTGATAATCCTATAGATTACGCAGTCATCTGCAAAGAGTCGTACATTTGAAGCTAAATTAGTCGGCAATTCATTCACGAAGGCCAGAAACATGAGTGGTCCGATTACACTTCCTTGTGGAATTCCTGACGTGACGCTTCTCGAGGTTGATAAGTAACTACCGATTCGAACTTTCTGCTTCCTGTTTCGGAGTAGTTCGTTTATCCACGCTACTACTCTAGTGTCTATACCCGAATCTATTAATTTCTTTATAAGACGATCGTGTGGAACAACATCAAAAGCTTTGGAAAAATCTATTACTATCGCGTCGACCCTTTTCCCTTCATCAACTACGTCGGCTAGGTCCTGTAGAAGTGAGACTAGCTGACTTTCGCATGAGAAACCATTTCTGAAACCGTGCTGACCCTGATAAAGCCACTCCCTGCCCTCCCATTCTTTCCTGATATAGCTTGAAATTAGATGTTCCATACGTTTGCATACGACTGATGTAAGGCTTACCGGCCTATAGTTACTAATTATTGTCTTGTCGCCACTTTTAAAAATAGGTACTACGAGAGCCAGCTTCCAATCTTTCGGTACGCAGGCGTTGTTTATTGATACATTAAATAACCTAATTAAATAAGGTAGAATTGCCTCTCCGCCTAATTTAATGATGTCCGTGGAAATACCATCAGGACCTCGTGATTTTCCTCTCTTCATTAATTTTATTCTTTCCCGCAAAGTATTTACATCAATATGAAAACTACATCTATCTACCGGCGTTGGTATCTGAATACTGTTAGATTTCTGCTTGAAAACCGAGCTGAAATATGCGTTAAAAGCCTGCGCTTTTTCCCTGTGGTCCGTTATTGGCGAATTATTAACACGAACAACTGGAATCTCGTCTTTACTTCCTTTCCTTCTACGAACGTATTTAAAAAATACCGACCAATTATTACTGCCCTCCGCATCAAGAATATGTTTTAAATGACGTTCCTCTGCCATTTTCTTTTCCTTCCCTAATACTTTTGTATAATTTCGAAATAAGGTCATATGATTTTCACTACGGTGTCTGTTGTTAAATGCTTCTCTGGTTTTTCTTTTCAATCGCCTAATCTTTGCATTATAATATTCCGGATCGCTGTTACTTTTTAACAATTTACTGGGTACAAAAGCCTGCTCAGCATTTACTAAAATATTTTTGAACTCTCCCCATATTTCATCGATTCCTCCTCCTATTTTATATTCCATATTTTATATTATATGTTTAAGTAATTTATAATTGTTTATTAGAAATGAACCAAGGGGCTTGGGTGATAGTTTTTAAGTATTCGTTTTGAATTATCTGAATTGGTCCAAATCTGAATTATCTGAATTTATCCAATTGGTTGTCGTGTTGGTCCAAATTGGACAAGCGTGCAGGAGAAGAGGACTTGTACTCGTAATGGTTTTATACAAAGTGATGCCATTATTTAGTGAAAGTTTACTGTTATTTATTAGTGGATTTAGCTGTATTATTTTGGCTTGTTGGACTTAAGTATTTATGTGTATTTTCCAGTTGAGGGTTGGGTCCATGTGAATATCAATGTATTTAACGGCACTGTTATGAGGAGTCCAAGGGAATGTGGTCTGAAAAAGATGACTTTGGCAGTAGATTTTGAGGGGTTAATATTGATTTTCCATTTCGTTGCCCATGTTTCTATTTTATTTAAGTGAGATTGGAATTCGTTAGCTATATAATTAATAGAGGCGTGGGACATGTAGATAACGGTATCATATACAAAACTGGGGTATGTTAATCTTGATATAGTCATATCGTCTGTGCACAAGTTATAAAGAAATGGCGAGAGAGGTGATCCTTGTGGTAGGCCGGCTGTGATTGGGCGGGGGTTCCAATTTTGATTTTCTATTGTAACTGAGAAAGTTCTATTGGTGAGGAATCTTTTAATTATTTTGAAGATGTATGTAGGGGTGCCTATTGACAAGAGTTTATAAATTAAGCCTTCATGCCATACCCTGTCGAATGCTTTGCCGATGTCCATGAAAATTGCTATTGATTTTTTTTTTTTTGAAGGAGGAGTGGAGATGTTCTGAGATACGCAAAAGTTGATGTGCTGTAGATAGTTTATTAGTGATTCCAAGTTGGTAGAATGGTATGAGATGTATTTTTTCAGGTAGTTAATTATTGTTATTAATTTCCCGAAAATGTTTGATAAAGTGGGGAGGAGGCTTATGGGCCTATAGTTATTAGGGATGCCATGATTCTTATTGGGTTTCTGGATCGGGAGGATGATAGAATGTTTCCAGGTAGTAGCCAGTTCTTAAACATGAATTATATAAGTTTATATTGAAAGCAATGGCTGTATTGGGTAGGTTTTTTAGAATTATGTTATTTATTTTATTGTGACCGGGGGCTTTTTATTTGAGAGGGATTTGATAACTTTTAGAGTTTCATGTGAAGTGATGTATTTAATTTTTTGTGGAACGTTGAAATCAGGGGAATTCGCGTCGAGTTGAATTTGGGTGTGATCTGGGATGGGGAGGTGTGAGGTTTGGTGCGAAAGGTGATGCGAAATGGTCGGTTACTTCTTCCGTTTTGTTTGTAGTTGCGTGTATTTTTACATTTGGAATAGTTAGTGGGGAGATTATGTCTTTTTCCTGAGTATTCTTTATGTGAAATTCCAGAGTGAGTTATTGCTTATATTTAATGTATGTATGATGTTATTGTATTTTGTTTGTTTATGGTCTTCTAGAGCATTTCTACAGATTTTGGTTGGAGTATTTAATTCTTTTTTGAGAGAGGGAATTCTAAGTACCACCCATAATCTTCTAGTTTTATTTTTAGTTTCTATGATTTTGACAATGCTTTGCGGTAGTTCGTTTGATGTGTTTCCGAAGGGTGATCGGTCGTTCAGGTTAGAGTATGCTTATTGCATTAACTATTATATTATTTAGTTGCGTTATTGCCTGATTTATTTCGGCTGGAGAATTTTGTATTTTAAAACAGGGTATTTGATTTTGCATTATATTTTTGAATTTGGTCCAGTTTAGGTTGTATTATTTCTGCAATGGGTGAATGGGGAGGGGATTTGCTATGTAGAAATTATTACTGGTAGGTGATCCGAGTCGAGTTGAAAATGCGGGGTTGAGTGAAAATTGGCATTTATGTTTGTTATTCATATGTCAAGTATATCTGGAAACCTGATTGAATCATAGGGAAAATAGGATGGTTCTGGGGGTGAGATCAATTTTTGTTTGTTACAACATATTTTCAGAGTTGAGCGCCTTCTGCATTGGTGACTCTGCAGCCCGAGTATACATGTTTAGCATATAGATCTCCTAAAAGAACGTAAGATGGTAAGCATGAAAGTAAAATATTTAGATCTGCAAAATTTGTTTTTATGTTGGAGGGTTTATAAACGACGATGATAGTAAAATTCGGGTTGATGTTGATAAATGAAACTACTATTATTTCGATGCCAGAGATGGGTGTTGAATTTTCTTCAAAATAGGCGATAGTGTTTTTAATGAGTATGATGACTCCGCCTCCTGGGGAGTTGGTCCTATCTATTCTTACTGTGTTTTAATCTGGCATTTTGAAGGTTGCTGAAGATTTTACGTGGGATACTGTGATGCATGCAATGTCAACAATGTTTGTTTGGCGAAAGAGTTGGATTTTTTTTGTTTTTTGTTTTTTTTATACCACATGCGTTCCAGTTCATTAGGATTAATTTATGATTTGAATTATTTTTTGCCATTGGGGAAACTAAACTTAGAAGTAATTGCTTTTGTATGTTTTGAATAATAGTTGGAATGTCTGAATTGATTGATGCTATATGTAATATTTATTGATAATATTACGGATAAAAGAAGTGCTCAGAAGGTTGTTTTGGGGGGTAACTATTTTGTTGCTTTGTGGGGAGTTGAGACGTAAGGTGGGATATTATTTGGTGGGCGATTAAATGCTGATTCATGGGTAAAATTAGGTATGTTAGCGATTCTATGAAATCTAAGGAAAGGGTGGATGTTTTGAGGGGGGATGGGGCTGAGGGTGGATTTGGGGTTGGTTTATTATTTCTCATGTTTGTAGAGGGGTTTTGGAACATTCTAGCTTTATTTTCCGATCATTTTCTAAAATATTGACATTCGCCCGTACGGATAACTGCCCGGTGTGTCCCTTCGCAGTTTTTACATTTCGGAAGATTGTTCTTGCTGGGGCAGTTTATAGAGTAATGATTCTCGGCACAATGTACACAAGATACTTGCTTGTAACAGTTATTTTTAGTATGTCCAAAGTCTAGACAACGGAGGCATTGAATTATTACTTTTGTTTTTCTTCTTCTTTCAACTTTGACTTTTAAGTTGTAGATTGATTAGTCCGGAGTATTAGTTTGATTGATTGTTGCCCTGAAAACTCTGACGTTACCACTGGGATGGGTTGTTATCTTTGTGTAATCTGGTGACACTATTAAGGGAGGAGAATTGTTCCTTTAAGTGGTTATATATTTCCTCCTGTGTGATGGAGGGAAGAATATTTTTGAAAACCACAGAAAACTTTTTGTTGGTTGGGTCTTTACACGTATGAAATTATTTTTCATTTTTTACGGAATACTGGATTGCTTTTCTGAAGTCTTTTATATTTTGGAAGTTAACTTTGGCCTTATTGTTGTAAGTTACGGTAAATTGCGCACTGATTTGGGTTTTAATTTCTTGATTTAGTTCAATAATGTTTGTAATATTATTGATGTGGATGGGAGGGATTCTAATATTTTCAGGTATAGCGGGGTCGGTGGCATTTGCAACATCGTCATCAGGAAGGTCAAATAGACTGTTGAAATAATTGTATGAGTCGTCATAGCCAACAATATTATTTATTATAATAGCAGCTTTCGATGGCTTAGCCACCATCATCAGTTTTCTAGTACAAGAAGAAAAACAAAAAAACATTAAAACGTGAATATTTTTTTTTGATTTGACAATAAAATTATAATAAGATTACTAATAATTTACAATTTTTAGAAAATATATTTAACATTTTAAGAACTGAAAGAAAGAATAGGAGCGGTGTTAAGTCTTTTAATACTACAAGAAAAGAGAATGAAATTGAAATAGAACATGTAAAATTTGAAAACAGAAAACATGGAAATGTAAGTTGAGCCATTCCTTACCTGCTGTATGGAAGCCGCAAAAACGACTACGCGGGCTCGGGCGAGCCAAGGGGTTTAAGTACCCGGCCGTGGGGTGGAGGAGGGCAATGGCCTGGGTGCGGGTTTTCTTTCTTTCAGTTCTTAAAATGTGAAATATATTTTCTAAAAATTGTAAATTATTAGTATTCTTTTATTATAATTTTGTAGTCAAATCAAAAAAATATTCGCGCTATAATGTTTTTTTTGTTTTTCTTCTTGTACTAGAAAACTGATGATGATGTCTAAGCCATCGAAAGCTGTTATTATAATAAATAATATTGTTGGTAATGACGATTCATATAATTATTTCATTGTAAATGCCAACGAAAACTCACCACAATACCAATAGACTGCTAAATCTATTTTTAATAGGAAAATTGTAATTATTATCAGAGTTGGTAAGTGCTTTTTTGGATTGATTTGGGCTTTGGATGGGAGCACTTTTTCCACGTTTGCCACTATACACTTGGGGGAGTGGAATAAATCTTGCATTAATATTATCATTCCACCTTGAAGAAGAGATTGCGCCTTCGGCTGGCACGTAATGACTAACCTGATTTGGTTGATTATTTTGCATATGTGGCTGCATACTTTTTGCCTGCATTGGATACACTGGCGGTGCTATTTGGTAAAACAACTGCGCGTGTTGGAATGAAATATGTAGATACGCTGGTGCGTATGGAGCTGGAAAATCACGGCCGTCGCCTTCGACGACCTCCATTTGGCCGTCGGTTGGATAAACCAGAGCTAAGGCATCGGCCGTGCACTGGCTCAGGCCAGCGTTTTTGAATGATGGTGTAGAGATAATTATTTATTAGCACACTGCACTTTAAATTGAAGTTGCGCACTGTGCAGACTCCAACTTTGCGCTTACGCACCTTACGCTACGAAATGTAAACTGCTACTGAGAGTAGCGCTGCGCTCAGAGGTCTGCACAGGTCGACTGTTGGGAGCGGAATAGGCCAGTGGGTTAGACCACTGTTACACTAGAATTTGTTACAATTACTTTGACAACATATACTTATTATTTTCAATGTTTATTGGTTCTACCACGTAGTTCGTGTCTAATGAAAACGGATTGTGCAGTTAACTCAATTTTAACATCAGAGGGGGTTAAACCAATGTTGCGCTCAGCCTTTCGTATATTATTACACGGGGGGGGGGGGGGGGGCTCACAAACATCTCATATTCCCTGGTGCGTAAAATAACGTAGCGCTAGCCCTGCTCCCGTAGACTGTTTTTCCACAGATAATGGGGGTTCTCTTCCTTTCTCAGTTGCGTAACGGCATTTTCTACGCTTCCTCGTTTGTTCTTTTCCGTCACACCACGAATGTGTTCATCTGTCGGTCTCCCCGTCCCTTTACGTATTTGCACAAGTACACACAGATATGCCGCCATAGACGACGTCAGATACTCGTATTGTGTGTTGGGCGCATAACCTAGTTATCATGTGTGGAGCCCGGATTTTTCCTGCCGTAAATTCAAAAGTAGAAATTTGATCAAGAATTAATAAATACGAAGGGTCAACTGAAGAAATTTGACACAAGAATACTGAGTTATCTTGTACAAGGATCTTGATAATCTGAAGAAAGACAAAGGCGCGGGTCTAGCGACAGCTTTCAAATGGTTTCATGTGACTGTCGCAGACATATGTGAAATAACTTCAACACTATTGCATCGAGCGTTGATTCGAACGCTCGGGCGGTCTCGGGTCGCTCACTTTCATTTTGTTTACTCATTTAACAACTATTTTCAAACGATATTCTTTGCTAAAGAAAGTTTTTTTATATTAAGATTATTAAAGAACAGTAAAATCGCGTCCTAAATGGCAATTTTCTTTCAAAAATTTGAAGCCTTAAAAAAAACTGGCGTGTAAGATTTACTGTAAATTCGAAATTTGAAGCTCTTTTTCACAGAAATTTTTGAGTTTTCAAAAAACTTAATTCGAATTCATTTGAAGCACATTAACTCACAATTACAATAGTGTTTACAAATTGCTAGAAATGTGCGTAATAACGGCCGGAGAGATCTTTCAAACAATTTACATCTGTGTAACTTCACGAAAAAAATACCTCGAAATGAACATTACGTCATATTAAAGAGTGCAATTAGCACTATCCGTTCAAAAAGTTTGAAGATAATTTGAGCCGTTTTTGAGAAAATGAGATTTGAGCGTTTCTGAAAATGCGGAATTATAAGCTAGTTTTCACAGAAAATGGTTGAGTTTTCGAAAAACTTTATCTGACATTATTTAAAGCACATGTACTCATAAATATAATAATGTGAACAAATTGCCGCTAATATAAATATTAGCGACGTGAGAGCCAAGTCAAAAAAAATACATGCAATTTTTGAAAAATAAAAAAATAAAAAAAATTAGAGCAATACGACCTACCAAAATTTTAAAGAAAAAAATGTGGAGCCGTTTTTGGGAAAATCTTTTTGATTTTTTTTAATTGCGCGAAGACTACTAACATTTTCCACAAAATGTACATGACCTTAATGAAAGAACTCTCTATGGAAAACAAATTTTATCTGAAGGAAAAATCTCAATCTTTCATTTTGTAGTTGTAGGAAGACACCGGAAAAAATTCATACTTTTGAAATTTTCGAAAATTCAGTGTTAAGTGAGAAAATCGGACCTATGCTACGTTTATAAGTGTATGCTACTCTATTCTTACAAGAAATTCAAAGAAAAAATTTGGAGCCGAGATTTTCCAAACGAGCCACATGGACATGGGTTTCTTCAATTTGGAAAAAAAACCTACGCATGGTTTAGGCGCTAAGAGTGTTCACAGACACCAGACGGACGTTTTGAAGAAAAAAATCCTTTTCGGTATCAGGGAACTCCAAAACCTGTATTTCCGTTGAAATCTTGTAATTGGTTTGTTGCAGCATTACATAACATTCTCTATACTACATATATTAATCCGTGTATACGTACGTATACGGGAAAGGAAAAAGTGAAGTTAACGTTGGTATTTAAAGTTAATTTGGCATTTCTGAAATTTGATGGTTATGGAATATTTCTCTCACCCCAAATCCCGAGTTGGTATTTTATCCATTGTATTTTTTCTTGTGGATAGAGCTATCCACCGTACTCTCATTATCCACCGGGTTTGCTTATGAAAATCAGTTTTAAAACATTCAATTGTAATTTGTTGCAAATTGCAAATTGTGTTTTTCTCTCAGTATTTTATGTTTTTTCCGACGTTCAGTAAAGCAGACAGGCTGAGCATTGTATCAGTTTTCTTGGAAAGAATACAAAAGGGATCATTAGTACAAAGATACAGCGACCTTCAAGATAACAAAAATGTGTCAGAACACCGAGTTGCGGAGGAAATTGGGCGTTTCGTGATTATTTCCAACAAGTAACAGATACGTCTCTGATAACTCGGTGACACTAGTTAGCTACAATATTCAAGCAATCCCACATATTTTCTTTAATTGCATCTTCTTGCCGGGTTTTTGCAGTTTCTGTTACTCAGTCACTTGTAATGTTCTTCATGCTTTTCATCTGACTTTCGGGAAGCAATTTCCATTTCGTCAGATTATTCTCTCTTACAAAGGATTGTCATTGAATGACCTTGGTTAATGTTTTACCTATTACTTGTATATGCTCCTACTACGTTAAGTGACTCTTTTCAGTTTCTTCTACAGCATCATTGTTGTGCTCTTTATTTCATCTCGTCGAATTCCTGAGATTTTTCATTCGGTTATATTTTATTTAAATAACAAGTTTGAATGTTACAACATTGTAACATTGAATAGTATCAAACCGACTGCTCCTATACAAATAAGGAGTATACTGAATATTCAATGAAAATAATATTAATGCATTAGTTACCGCTGTAGTTTATGATTCTACACGACTATGTTTATGACAATTTTGTACTTCTCTTGTGGGTCAATGGCGCATATCGCGATCAAGTTTTTCGACCAGTTTCCTGTGAGCCTTTAAGCAAATGTTTATATGGACCCTTGCTTTGGTTCTGGACAGTAAATGTAGTTTCATTGTCGCCGCACATTTCCTTGATCTCTATGGAATGTTTGTCAGTTAGTGTAGTTATTTCATCAAATACCATCAAATAAAGTCTGTAACTCGTTTGTTAACTCAGATACTAGTTTCTATTAAATTAATCGAATTTTTATTTCTTATTATCGAAGATTGCCAAAAACGCTCGTTGCCACTTTAATTATAATTAATTAAGTAAGTACAGTGAAAGTGATGGTAGGGATTCCGAAGCTCATGCACAGTTGCACAGAATTCTCTTCCCCCATGTATCAAAAACAGTTGTCACGCCGTGCATCGTGCGGTTCATTTGAGATCGCAATGCATTCCTGATGCAAAAATGAAATCTTAATATTGAGATCTAACCCTTTAGGCACAAAATTGTCGTGTTGAAACTCCAAATTACGCAAAAAACATAAATTTCGAAAACTTTGTACGTGAAATGATTTTAAAACTTAATATTGAGAAATACCTTGCTTTCTTTTAAAAGTAAATATCAAGCTTCAATACTGAAGTTGGAAGACATGGTGGGAAAACATGTAATTTTAGTAACGATATCACTCAAATTTTATGAAAACTACTAATATTTTGAAGAAGAAAGTACGTGAAATAATATGAAGATCTAACATTGAACAATACGAATACGATTAAGAAAGACACCTCTCTCTACAATACTGTAGCAGCGCGATTATGCAAAAAATTAACCTTTTGCCATATAATTTTTTTATGTATTAGAGTTTGATATAAAAATGAAGAAACTATTCCACAAAAAAGAATGTTGCCTAAAAATGCATTGAAATGACCCGTTGGGCAGAACCAATGATGTTTTATGTTCATCGCTTAGACCAAAGGCCAGAGCCTTTTCATCAACTCGGCCAAATGTACCGATGTATCAATAGTGCCATAAACGCTACCTACGAGTACTAAGCTAGCCATAAAAGCCATCTACTAAGAGTTGCTACATCTGCATATTTCAAGCATTTTTTGTAATTTTTGCAATTTTCAGAGAGCTTTTCGATATTAAAACATGCGCTATTTTTTAAGCAACCAAAATCTCTATTCGAGAACTAAAAAAAATTGGAGCATTTATGAGAATTGTTCTTATAAAGTGTCTTTTTCCTACAGCAAAAATTACGTGAAAACTTCTTGGTTTTTCATGACCTTTAATAGTACATGATTGTGCATGACCTTTAATAGTACTTTTTTAAAAACAGATTTGATTTCATTGTCGCACTGTGTAATAAGCATTCAAAAGTTGGTTTGAAAAAAAAATCCTAAGCAAATATTTGCATTTCAGAAACAAAAAAAATTAACAGAAATAACTAGTGCTAAAACAGCACATTTTCTCACATTATCTTTAACTGCTCAACTATATTATACTACTACATAATTTCCTAAGGGGTTTCAACCAGGAAAAACCTTCTTCCGCGTCGAGATTCGAATGCGGGGCCTCGAAGTTTACTCGCAATGAGTCTTACTTCTACCCTATGGAAAGGCTGTGAGTTTCGCACTGGGGCTTATAGTTTTGAATGTTAACTTTTTGCAAGTTTCGAAAATACGGATTGTTTGCCAAAACGGGACTAGCAATATTTTTTTAGCATTCTTTATTATTTACGAGCAGAAAATTTAATTAATAAATTTGGAGCGTTTTTTGAGATAAATTTTTACGCGAAACCCACTGTTTAAAAAAAATGTATATGACTTTTTTAAAGAACCGATTTTTTAGAACAGAGTTTTAGGCAAAATCGCTATCTTCAATTTTGTAGTTTTAAAATGTCAATTTTTAGCAATTTTCGAAAATACGGAGAGTTTGTCAAACATGAGACTAGCACTATAGTTTTAACCATCCCTTGATACCACCCTGTTCTTTGGTGCAACTTAAAATTGTAGCTGGTACACGCAAAAAATGATAAAAATGTTCTTTCGCGTGTTGCAAACATGTTATATGAGCCAATAATGACAGTTTCTAGAATTAATTATTCTACTTCTCGAGAACTGTGTCTTGTCTGTAAATATGAGGTTTTTGAAGTGCCCCGGTACAAAACGTGATTATCTGCCTTGTGTTTGTAAGTGTTGCACATTGCAAAATTTGTAAGGGTGCAAACTTCATTGTGAAGGAATTTCCATACTGTACTCTTCGCAACATCCAATCGTGAATATACTCTTCTTACATTGTTTGATGGGTTTTCTTCGGCTTCTACCACAACAAGGTCACTTGCTTGTTCCGGCGCTAGAGAAAGCGGCATGCGGAAGCAAAAGATCTTGAAATAAGGTCATATGCAATTTTTAGAAAATATAAGCAGTATTCGCGTAATTTTGCGTGAAATATAGACTGATATAAATAATTTGCACACAATTATTTTCTCAAAAACAGCTCCAATTTTTTTCTTTACATTTGCTTCTCGTATCTATCAAAGAACGGTAAAAAAAGTGGTGCTAATCTCATTTCCGGCGAACTCTGCGTATTGTTGAAAATTGAACAAAAATTGCAAAAGTAATCATTTTAAAACTATATTATTGAAGCTAGAGGTTTCCTTCTTAAACCAAACCCGTTCTAAAATTTAGGATCTTTAAAAATATCATGTACAATTTTTTTAAAAAAACGAATAGTTTTCGTGTTATTTCTATTTGAAATTAAAATCAATTTTTTAAAAAATATCATTTTCACAAGAAACGATACAAATTTTTTCGTTAATTTCTTTTCCACGGACAGAACAAGGAACGTTTAAAAGAAAGGCGCAGGTGTCATTATCGTTGAACTATCTGAATTTTCGAAAACTGCAAAAGTGAGAAATAATGAGAGAAATTACGTTCTATAGTAGCAACTTTTGTTTCTTTAGGTATAAAGAAACAAAAGTTGCTACTATAGAACAACGACTATCTATGCATCTATGCGACTAACTATGCATCGCTTTATAAATGAATGTCTATTCGAATAGTGGCGTACAATTTGTGATAGAGATGAATAGATGACGCTAATTTACCAGTTTATAATTGATTCTGATGGAAATAAAGAAATTTCATTGAATGAAGAGAAAAGTAGGTACAAAAATTGCGGTTTATGAGAAAATCGTGAAGAAAAATTGTGTAAAGATAACGTCTAGAATATTTTGTTAAATAATTTTGTCTTCCTTGAAGCTTGACTTCATCAAGACCATTGCCATCGTGTACGTCTTTTGGTCGACCTCTTTGATTTGGTCTTGTTTTGTGAAACATCAACTAGGCCAAAAAGGAGGGAAGCTTCTCAGAGTCACATGAACGTAGCAATGTAGCAAAAGACTGCTTTAATAGTGCAGTCTACGAGTATTGCTGCGCCTCGTGAAAAGAAGTGAGGAAATGCTGGTTTTAAAAGAAAATAGACTACAATCATCACCAAAGTGAGGAGACTGCTTCTTTAAGACACGGTTTTTTGTACAAACCACAAGAAGCGTTGGAGCTTATTTTTAATAATAACTGAAGTTAGAAACAATACTTAAATATTAGAAGAGCTTATTTTAGATAATTTAAGAAAGCAACAACATGTGAAAAATCGCAATATCTATTACCACTTCAAAAAGATTTGGAATTGTAAATCTGTACTTAGACCAACTGGTATTATTACAAACGACCTAGTTGCGGTAATTCCTTTACAAACCATTTTGGATCACACAATGAAACGAATAATTTTTTCACAATTCAGCCCATAGACATAAGAGTCTACAGGCAGAAATACCGTGCAGCCTTTGGACAGTATTATAAATGTTAACAATATCAATGAGGAAATTCTTTATAGTTGGATTTGATGGTATCCGTAGCTATGCATAAACAAACATTCGGTAATCTTGGCAATCATTCTGAGGCTTCATTATTTGCAACTACTCTGACATCTCTCCGTTTACAAAGAAATATTTGAAAACGCATTAATGCCAATAGGGTTATTTTGGAGAAGTTGGGTGAAGGAAATAAAATATGCAAATATGAGCGACAGCACCGAGCAAGTAAACCCGGCAGGAAGAACAATCCGGAACACATTTTCCATAGAGCAATGAACACTTCATATGCAATAATGTCTATCATTAATTTAGATAAAGATAATAGACGTCAAAACAAAGTAAATATTCCTTCTGAAATAACAACTGTGCTGACAATGGTCAAAGGAAACGCCGAAGTCACAGAAAGGGAAACAGATGAGAAGGAGGTAGACGAAGAAGTGCAAAGATGGGGATGAGGATTTGAAGAATGATGAAAGTATTTTGAAAGATATAACTCCAGTAGTTGTACTGGAGGCGGTAGAATTAGTGAGCAAATTGTACGTTTCGCTCCAATGTATATATTCCACATTTTACTAAAAAATATAAAGGTCTTGTACATTTTTTTACTTTTTCGCTTCATAATTGTGAGTTGTTAAATATGAGTTTTAATTTTGTTTTTATAATACTTGCATACATTTACACTTAATACATTTATCACAATTTACATTTAATAATTTTGACCACAAAACGGGCATCTGAAACCATAGTGTGGAGTGACAAAAAGGCACAAATCCATTAAATTATTGCAATTTTATAGAAAATATCTACTTGGTATTACAAATAAAGCTAAACGAAGATCATTTCACAATACTAACAGGCTAAAATTTTCACTAATTGAAAAGCATTAATTTTATATACTTTTCCTCATTGCTATTAAAAAGAAAAACGTGGACATTTTGTTCTGTACCTTCACATTTTACACATCAACTATTAACAGACATTGAAAAGAGGTGGTTACTCATTTCGTCGTGTGTATGTGTTTACGCTTGTTCAGCCTTAACTTTCACAAAAGCACCTCCATTTAAAGCAGTTTTTAACCAACGATTATTTGACAAAATAATTGTCACGTTATTTTCACGCTTAGCATATTTTAAAAATATCATGATTATTGTTCTGTTATTATTGTTACGTTGTAGGAAGTTGAAAGTTAATTTATGTACTTCATAAAATAGTCGTTATACGTGGGACAAACAAAGAATCCTCCAATTATTTTTCCTTTCTATACAAAAAGTTTAAAAATTAAAAAAAAATATTGCTGCCTTTTAAGAACGTGTGGAAGCCGTGCATATTTTCATGTTGCGGCTTATATCACGCGTCGTGCAACTGGCATGACTCGTGATCTTGGGTAGGGCGATAATTAAAAAGGGGTTGAAGAACCAACTTCATTGTCATTGGCAACGAAAACGTTCCTCATAAGCGGAAGTCGGCAGATAAACTTTAGAACCGGAAGGTTCACTTATCTCTTAACTCCAAATGCAGCTGCGAAAAGACGATAGAGCTAATAATATTAAAATGAAACGTCTGTCCAACCAGAGAGAAGAGATGTCTTCAAGTAACCAATAGCAAGAAAGCAGAAGATATTGGTGTTCATTCATGCCGGGCCTACCGGGAACGTCGAGGAGGGTCTAGATATTTGTAACCAGTGTAACTCAAGACTGTTCACTTAGTGAGATATCAAGGATTGTCCTAGTCGTGTGCGTATTTTAATTTGTTATTTACAACATGAAAATCATTAATTTTGTTGCAACATGCTGCACCGTCTTCACACAATTTCAAGTCATCAGTGCAGGTGAGAGATATTTTTAAAGCTACATGTCCGAATATTAAAGTATTTCTTTTGATAACATGTGACTGTATTATTCAGATTTGTCTGACGAGCAAGCGATATAAAATTTGGAATAAAAACTTGGTCTCCAATACTGAAATTTATCAGTGAAACTGGTTATAGATTAGTCAAATAGGGGGTCATTACAAAAAATCTGGAGAAAATATTTTTTTATGTTACCTGCGTTTACATCACATTATTTTTAATGAATTATTTTCGTGTGGATCTAAATGGAAACAAACTATTTCAAGAAATCAATAAAAATATAACTTTTTAGTTAGAATTATTTCCAAAAGTTTTTATTTTTCAAAATATGTATACTTTACGATACTGGTTATTTTTCAGACTCTTGTTTTCATTCATAAATGGGAATTTTTGTTTCATTTAACACAATCTACAATAGTACACGTACTAAGATCTGGTACAACTATTTCATCTTCTAAATTACTACAACTAATTCTGCTTCATAGCCGCTTCATACACGTGCAATCTCAGCCTTTGCCACGTGGAAGAATTCGGTCAAGTTGATATAAGTCGTTCAGAAGCCAAGCCAACTAACTCCATCAAACGAAAATATTCAGAATGAACAGTTAAAGTTTTTTATCTACTAAAAATCTATAATTTTTTCAGAATATTTTGAATAAACTCATTCATTTTTTTACAATTAAGGGTATGTTTTCAGCGCTTTATAAATATATTTAAAAAACTCAATGTCTCTCTCTCCCATAAAAAAAGCCACTTTATATGGAGTAAGTTACATTGCCAACTGAAAGGTAGAGACGAGTTTTGAATTGTATTGACATAATATACTGAATGGTTTCTAAACAAGTTATTTTATTAAACAAATATGTCCAGAACAAAACATTTTTACTAGAAAAAGTTACTAGTAAGTAATTAAACAATTCTTACAATAAAGTAAAAATTGCCTGAAATACAAATGAAAATGTGTTCATTGCCTCTATTCTGCGTAAGTGATGCAGTCGTCATCACTCACAGGTTCTTCTTGAAGGATACATTTTGCAGTCTTCGTGTTTTTATGATAATGGTGATGTATAGGAGACATAAACTTCAAGAGGCCTATTACATCCTTCTGTTTTGCCATGGAGATCGGTCTTGATGTGCTGTAAATAAGATCTTGTGGGCCATTAGCTAGACTTTCTAAAGAACGTCTGTTTCTTTTTTCTTTTGGAAATTAATTTTTCCAAATGTTATTTCTGGCAAGAATGTAGTTTTTTATTTGAAAGCAAATGGTTCAGCCTTCTCAATCCGGATCCATCTCATTGTCATCCAGTTAACTGGGTCACCTTCGACACTTTTTTCCTGGTGGTGGTAAATTTTTCTATGTTTACTGTCGAATGGAGTTTTCATGGTTCATTTCTGTGAGAAAATACGTGTTTGTCTTCCTGCAGTCTAAAATGATATCATACCAATCCCTCAGAGAAAAGATGTGTTTACCAGTTTTTGCTCTTTTTTCAAGAAAGGAAAAACATTGAATCGTTCGGAAGGTAATTGTGTTCGGACACAATGAACTTAAAGTCAATAGTTTTTTAGTGTTACCACTCTGATTTTGGAGATCTTTCATTAGAAAGAGAACAACAATTATGTTGCGGTTTTGACCGCCGCATGAGTCAGAGTACATGACTATATGTTTGGTATTATTACTATTTCTTCAATGAAATAAGAAAGTAAACTTAAGAAACGCCACAAACAAAAACATTGTAAATTGGAAAAGACGAAACAGTTCAGTTCATTTCAAATCAGTTCGATTCAACATCGGCTGTCATGGAGTCAAGGAGTTAATCACACTGGTCACCGAAACAACTGATGAAATATTAATTTGCCAGGGCAGTTAGCACATTCTAGCGGCAAACCTTTAAATATGTGGAGTTCGTCGTCTTGGACACTGACAAATAGTTATTTGTGGAACACAACCATGTTATTACTAACAATTTTTTAAACATTGGAGTTAGTCAGATTGGCTTCTGAACTCGTCATATGATTTCAACGAGGTTTGCAAAAACATAGGGAAATAATTTTCTGTGTAATGGAATGCAATGAATACTATATACTTACAATGGTCTCTTTTTCGTAAATCTCGATGAAATCATACTTTTTGTCGTAACTTGCCCTGAAAAACTTAAAAAAGTGAGAATATGGCTTTATTGCAGTGTACTTGAGTCCGTATGCTTGATGCTTAAAAGACGAACGATACGTAACTCTGTCGATGGAAGGTACGAAGTTCAATATCTATAATAGGCGAGGTAGGAATTAGGATCCCCCCTCCCAACAAAAGAAGATTTTGTGATTTCCCAGATATTAGAGTTGGTCAGTTAATGCTAAAAAAATAATGTAATAAAAGATGACTTCCTTTACCTTATAATTTGCAAAAAATCAGTCCTAGTATCTCAATCTTGTTTGTCTCACGTTCTCATCAGCAGCGAAAAGCTCGATAGTATATTTTCCCCTGCAATATCTCAGGTATCCGGGACACGGGTAAGATTAATATTTCATTACTTACCTCTTTTTTATGTTTCTAAACGAATAGATCATTTAGTTCATGGTAGATGTTTACTATTTAATTCACTTGATGTCGTGCAGTAAGTACTAATTCATTAAACAGGTCGTATAATGTATACATACAATTTTACATAATATATTTTGTCTATTGCATTGCTGAGGCTAACCTCCTGTGCGCGTAAACTATGTATTTCACTATTTCAAAATATCAAAAATTCCGGAAGAAGAAGAAGAAGAAGAAGAATATGTCCATGAGAATTCAAACGCAGGTGGGATGAGCTCTTGTGGGAATGTTCGTAATTTATGGTAACAAATTACCGTGATCTGTCTTCTCATCAATTTGGAAGAAACAATTAAGCTAATTTTTCGAAATATTGCTGTAAAATACTCATTCATATCGTCTCACATTGGAGGTAAAAATGCATGCTACGAGGAGTAGATCAGTTGTTCTTTTTGGAGTGGCATAAGTATAATATCTTGAAAGTCATTCGAAAATTGCTTACTTACACCGTGTTTGACGTAATGGATGGGTTCGTAATAGTAGCCGCAATTACTAATTTAGGGGTTGCAAACCGAAGATGTCAATAGAAGCAGATGTTCCTATTGTGAGCGTCGATATTAAACAATAATTGAGTGAAGAAAATTTGAATGAAAATTTTGTGTTGTTGCGATGTTTTGCAATGTTGAAGTAATTAAAGTTGAATTAAATGAAGTTGCGATGTTTTTGTCATTACGTATTTACTGGTAGTAATTAATAAACAATCATTTCATTAATACTCTGTTTATAATTGAAACACTAAATAAAACGTTGTTTAAATAAATACACATTTAATGGGTTCAAATCAGAAGTCACTCTTACATGACATTATCTACAAAAGTCTAACGTCACATCGAAAATAAAGGCAAGTCAGTTCTATTTTACAGAAAGAAGGCTAACATTCTGGATTTCCAAATTTCGTAAATATACATGAGAGTCGTCATATACTAGTTTTGAGTAATCTATAATATAATCTCGTAAATATCAGAATTTTGAGATAATGTCTCTTAATTTCGATTCGAAATTCAGCTCATGTCAAATTAAAAAGTTATATACGTATATATGTATATATGTATATATGTATATATGTATATATGTATATATGTATATATGTATATATGTATATATGTATATATGTATATATGTATATATGTATATATGTATATATGTATATATGTATATATGTATATATGTATATATGTATATATGTATATATGTATATATGTATATATGTATATATGTATATATGTATATATGTATATATGTATATATGTATATATGTATATATGTATATTTGTATATATGTATATATGTATACATACATACATGTACATAAACGCATAACAGTCAGATTAGAAGCTTTTGAGCTGAAACGTAAAAATGTAAACGCATAGTCAAATGGAGTTGTTTGTTCGAGAGATCATTATAGTTATTAGAGATTAGAGATCATTATAGTCATGAGGCCGATAACACCAAATAGCAGACGCGGTTGAAGTTATTTATGATATCGGCCGTATGGCGTTCAATACTTTTCGTAATGCCATCTTCTTATAAGCAAAAAATATAATTAAGAAACACCTTTGCTTGTAATACGTAGGAGTGCAATCTTCCATTCTAAATCGACACGATTGTTTATTATTTATTGTATTAAGAATATAAAAATAAAGCTGGTGTTTCACAATAGTGAATAGCAAATGTTTAATGGTAGGTAACATCTACCTTCGAGACTTGCTGTAACGTGACGGAAGCTGAGTTATAAGCAGTGACGCTTTTGAGTAAGAGAATTCAGTCGATACGCGCAGTACGAGAACAAGCGAAATTAAACTTTTAAATATTTACATGTATCAGTCAAAATCGATAATATTTCATTGTTTTTTGACTTTACGTTTCTAGGTATTTAACGAAACCAAAGACACCTCTCTAAAGGGCGGATGCTGCAAGTTTGTTAATTTCTGTGCGCTTTGGAAATTAGAAATATATTAAGCTGTTTAAGGATATGCTGCCTTAATGTATAACACATTAAGAGTACGCTGGGGACTTGATAAAACAATTGACAGACCATATCAATTAATCTAATTGTATAATAGAAACTGTTATACAGTTAATATATTTTAATTGGTTCGTAAACTTGTGTACCAATTTTAATTGTTTAATGTCATTTGGCAATAAGTTGTGAAGTAACGTATATGCATTATAATATATTATTATTATTATTATTATTATTATTATTATTATTATTATTATTATTATTATGTGTATTTCTTGCATTGAGCTGATGATACTGACACCTGGTGAATGTGATTCTTAATTCATGTTCTTTTCCTCTTTTCTTTCTCCTTCCTCTCTTCCTTTTTACATTCTCTTCAATTATGTATTACGTACTGAAGTATTGTAATGCAGCGGCGTAAAGTGTTACTTTTCGTCAGAAAACGCATATTGCGGGCCTAGATATCGAAAGGGTGAATAAATCGCGTTCCTCTACTCGTATGTAATTAATTACTTTCTGTAACACGTTGTGTAGTCAGAATCTACGTTTTGTTGGTTCTTGATACCGAAAAAATTGTTTTCGGTAAAATGTTTGTCCTTAGGGTTCTGTCTGTTACATCTACATAAGGCCTCAATGTTTTTAAAATTTTCTCAAAAATACTTCCAAGATTGTGGATACATTTTCCCCATCGGATAAAGCAAAGGACTCTTAAAAGGTCTGCGCAGATCCCATTTTCGTTGAACACTCTGCATTTTCGAAAATTGCACAAATTACAAATAATGTCATAAAGCATGAGATGTTCCAGCACCATTATATTCTTCTTCGTTTTTTCAAAAATGTGTGCATGACCTTTTTAGAGCTGATTTTTAGAACAGATTTTCTTGACTGCAAGAACCTCTACCTTTAAATTTGTATTTTTGAAATGTTGACTTTTTGCTATTTTCGAAATTACAGAGTCCGCCGGAAATGACATTAACATCACTTTTTTACCACCTTTTGATAGATGTGAGAAGAAAATTTGAAGAAAATATTTGGAACCGTTTTGGAAAACATATTCCCGTTTCGGGCAAAATGACACGAAAATTACTCATATTTTCGAAACATTACAAATGACATTATTTCAAGGTCTGTCTTTGAACAACAATTTTATTAAGGAAGTGAGTGGTACTATCTTTAATGGCTGTGATTTCTCGCATTATCTGTAACAGCGCAGCAATATTATATTACTACATGAACCTGCAAAAGTGTTTCCAACTACCAAATTGTTTTCTCTGCGCCTGAACTAGAACTCCAGTCCATGGGGTGAAGCCGGTGTGGGCTTTAACGCTACCCCATGCAGTCCTTCCTTCGTACTTACTTTTGCCGAGGCAGAAAAATCTAAAAGCCTCTCCCATTATTTCTAACATGCCATTTATGAAAACTCAGAGTGATCAATAAAAATTGGATCTGTGCAATTTTTTAAAAATATCGTTGCTCTCTCCGTGGAAAAAATTTAAAATTTTGAGGTGTTTAGAAGAAAATGTTTCATGATTTCATTTTCGGAAGAAATCTCTAGCTTCAGTATTGTGCTTTTGCAATTCTAGAGAGAGAGAGAGAGAGAGAGAGAGAGAGAGAGAGAGTTTGCCGAAAACTGAACTAGCACCAATCTATTACCGTCCTTTGATACATACGAGGAGAGAATAAAAAAAATTAAAATAATTTTTATTTGCAATAAAATGCATTAATTTCAAGTGGAAATTACGCGTAAACTACTTGTTTTTCCTAAAAAATGCACACGATCTTCTTAAAAATCTAATTTTTAGAACCAATTTCATTAAAAACAAATATTTTTATCTTTAATATTGTACTTCACTAATGTTATATTTTTGCAATTTTTTAAAGTACAGAATTTTTGCAGAAAAAGGTACTAGCACTAATTTCTTTTAGTTGTAATTTAATGTAATGATTAATTTAAGTAATAGTTAATTTAATAAGTTGTTTGATGCACACGAGAAGAAAATTTAAAGAACAAATTAGAACCATTTTTGAGGAAGTATTTGTTTAACAATTGCCTATATTTCACGAAAAATTACACGAAAACTTATATATTGAAAAAGTTATACCTGACCGCATTTCAAAATCAGTCTGTGAAAAACAGATTTCATTAAGGAAAAAAGTCTCTATCCTCAATATTGTAGTTTTAGGACGGCACCGAAAAAAAATAATCTTTTGCAATTTCCGAAAAATCAGGGACTTAAACGAAAATGAAACTTCTTTTAAGCGTTCTCTGCGCCATCCGAGGACAAAGTTGGAAGACAAAATTTGGAGCCATTTTTGGGAAAATTCTGTAAATGTTGAAGGTTAAAGTAAAATAGAATCCCTAAAAATGTAATCATTAACCGGTTTTATCGCTAACGTTGCCCACACACAGACGCTATGCTATCAACCGATTTCTTGGTATCAATAACGCACAAAAAATGAATTATAACTACGTAACGTGTTAGATGAAGTAATTTACCATATTAAAGAAATTAACATTTATCCAATTTGTTTTTTTTCCCAAGGCCCGGCAACAGGTTTTTCTATCGAAAAAAAACGCCTATTCCAGGCTCACGATTACAATACTTTCTCCTCGTACGAAGTAAGGTGAGAAAATGTTCTTGAGGTTGAATTTTAAGTATCCCCCAAAAGCTAAATATCCGTTTCAACCTGGCAGATCTGCGAGTTCTTTCAGATGGATCGGGGAATATCAAGTTTGCGGGAAAACATCTGTATGGTTTAGATGCCAACATTGGATATTCTCAGGCAGACAGACGGACGGTTTGCCATTAATCGATTCTTCGGAATGAAGGATACACCAGTGGCAAATTTTCAAAGGAGTCAAGGGAGGCCTTGTCTCTCCACAAACTTGATTAACAATACTAAAAGATATAATTTTTTGTAACTTATAGTTTGTTAGAATTAACTTTGTCTAAAATTGACATAAATGTGTACGCCTAGCCAGAAAACATTTAAAAGAAGTTTCTCTTGCTGGAAACAATGTTACAATTCAAGTTGGAGCCAAGCAGTTATATGCGTTACAAACAGATAGCACCACCAAGTACTAGAATTGCTTGTGCCTGCAGCATACCGGTGGCAGAAAGTTCGTATGTGCGGCTCAAGCTGACGCGCGCCTTCCTGTTGCCATGACAGCGTCCGTCCACCAATAAGAAAATAGGAGTTTCGTTTCTGGCCGCCCCCTGTGTGAAGGCGTGTTGCGGTCATAGACAGTGGGTGCGATGGATCCATTGTGTAGCAGACCCAGTATTTCAGTGGACACAATAAAATCTTTATTGAAAGTGCCGTTTTCGAGAAGAAGTGATCCTAAAAGAAGAATAATATTAAATCTATTTTTTAAAATTTGGAATGTCGCCAATAACAGTTTACCAGTAAACAGAACTCTTTATTGACATTGATTGTCTTGCAATTTCATTGCCATCAACTTCACATTATTGTCATGGTCATTGACTTTCATTTTCACATTATGATTCCCTGCCTGAATTTCTCTGGGCCTCCCCTAGTTTGGAAACCACCATCCGCCACTGAGATACACAACACAAAGATTCTAACTACACGAAGTGTTACAGGAAGTAACTTACGAACATGAGTTATTAACAACTTCGTTACCAAGGTCCGGCAGGAAACATTTTTCTGCCTAAAACTCGGCGATTTCCAGCGCACCATTACAACACTTTACGCATCACTATCAGTGACTGTTTCATCTAAAAATTGTTCTAATGCTTATATTTTATTTCCTCATAGAGAAGTGTTTAAGGAAAATGCCTGAATTATTTAATTCTTAATTACTTTTTATTTTTCAGATCCGTGCCCACAACTAAATCTGATAAACGGAAAAGTAAGGCTTCGTTCCAAAGGGCGTGTGGCGAAATTTAAATGTGATATTTCATATCAGTTAGTGGGAAATAAAACTGCCACTTGTATACGGGGTACCTGGGATACCAACATACCTTTGTGTATACGTAAGTATGTGTGGTTAATTACATTATCCGTAATTAATTTAGTTATATGTAAAATATTTGCATAACATTTTAGAATTACATCTTTTTCAAATCAATCTGAAGCCAAACTGTTACCTAAATGGGCCTCGGACAGTTTTACATTTCTGTAGTTTTAGTTTAGTTTCAATAGAGACGCGGTAGTTTCAGAATAAATGTTTCATATTTCTAGGGAGTGAAATGAATCGAAGGTGATAACTTTTTGACCAAGGAACATATAATCGAAATCTCTTTGACTGCGATAGAGCCTGACCTACCGAACAAGAACGCATGGGGAGTTGCCTCATTATCAGGAGCACATGTCACCCGTGTAACGATATATGAGATTTCTCCCCACATGTTCATTGAAAAAAGTTCTGATCTTTGATGTTTCTCAATTTCCTAGACATTTCTAATATTTTTTCCTCTGACATCCGTATTTTACTACTTGCCTCGCCGTGTCAGATCCATCTTGCACAAACGTCCACGCTTCCTCTATCTCTGGGTAGATTTTTGTTCTGTTTTTGCAGGCTTTTTAAATGCATGTATATTTTGTTCTAAGGGGACGGTTCCAGAAAATATTTCGAGAAGGGGCAATTTTAGTTCAGATCCTTTCTCTCAAATATTTCTGTTACAATAAAATCAAAATATATTAGATTGAAATAAGAAAGTGTGTTCATAACGGAAATACTGTTTGTGAAAGTGATGTAATCAATGTAGAATGATTGTTTAGAACAGAATGAGTGAAGTTTCAAACACAAAATTCGAGTTCGGAGGTGGGGGCAAGAACATGATTTACCTCAGATAACACTAGAGAACTTTTTTTTTCATACCTCCAGGATAAAAGTAGATGATTTCAAATGAATCGATCACGATGATTACGAAAAGCATCATAAAAAGTTTCTATCATGTATCAGGGTTCAAAAGATATGAACATATTTAGTATTTGTAATAAACAAAATCCTATACTAATTTCTGCATTGTCACTCCGGTTACATTACTACAAAGTGAATATGAGAGTGAATCGAAAAGTCTGAACTTCTAACAGTTTGCAAAACCTGGATGTGAAATGTAAACACAAATGAATAGGAACATTATTCAAACGAGAACAAACATAGCATTTATTTTCTGAAGACAATCCATTGGCTGGGCCGCAGAACCGAAAATTGCTATTATTTCTTTACACATTACAAAGAATAATTAACAACCTCCAAGTGACTAAAATAGCAAATCAAAACTCTGTGCTATAAATACTAAAAACTCTCTGAACTATTCACTCCAGCATCGGCACATTGACCACTCCCCGTTGCAAGCAAGTCAGCTCAGTCGAGACCAGTCGCTGTCTGGAAGAGAATTCTAGCGGCCGGCTGCTCTGATCGGTAGTTTTCCGTGGTTTCTTCTATCAACACCAGGCGAATAGTGGAGCAATGCCCTAACGAATGGGCCACGGACCGCGCGCGATCTTTCCTACCTCTTTCTTGTCCTATCCTTACCCTTACACACACACACTTACACATATGCCAGGAGACCGGCCAGAAGCCTAGAGCTTGTCCCGGCTGGGGCGGTGCCCAGCTGGTGGGAGATACTAGGTTGGGGAAAACCCCGTTAGCCGACGGTAGGTCGGCGCCGGATTTTGCTATCCAACGGGGAAGACCTTCGCCACCTCGCGAGGAAGAACATGCACTACCCGGAATCACTATCAATCAATCATTTTAAGTGTGATACGGGAAATTTATATTAGGGCCCCATGATCGATTTAACTCATGGAGAGTCACGCCACCAAACTGAGTGAGAAATTAAATGCCTATAGTATGTTCCGGCACAAATGTGTTAATAATGAGCATGCTTCATATGAGAAAAGAACAATTTAAGAATGGAATGCGCATATTCGAGCAATACTATTGAAATATCTTCGAAGGAGAAATTACTATTATATTGCTTAAAAAAGTCTTTTGCGCCTTGTCACTTACTCTTGGATTCCTGTTTAGTCTCTCTAACTAGAAACCAGCAATAACCACCCATCATTTCAGGATCCTTACGCCCTTGGAATCTCTTCTCCATTGTAGCAATATGTTGATGAAACTGTTCACCATGTCATCACTAATATCATCCAATTCTGTGGAAAAAATTAAGGTGGGGTGAAGAAAATAAATTTTCAGAGATATCCTACACCTCATATTTTTGTAGTTTTCTAACCATTCTACGACGAATGTTTTATATTTTTCTTTCTTTGTCTCAAAAAATGCATAAACAACTCTCTTAAAGGTTGCAAAGCTGCTAACTCCATGTCTCGAATTGTTTCTTCCAATACTTCATCCAACATGGTTTTTATGATGTGCGTAACGATGAACATTCTTTTCTTCAATTTTGCATTACTCATCCGTGGGATTATTTCACTGCTTTGAAACTACATTTTGATGAATCTACAAGCAATTGCCATTCATCTGGATTATAGAGAACACACAATTCACTTGTTAACTCCCTAATGTCTGCACAAAATCAAAAAAGTACCTTCAAGAGCAGAATTTTGGGCAAAGGTCTTGAGTTTGTTCCTAATCTCTGATTTTTTGTCCCGGCAGCAAGTAGTTTCCATTACTGTAATCTAGAGCCTAGCAGTTCATATTCTTTTTTTTTTTTTTTGACAAATTTAAGACCAGTACCAAATCATTTAGGTCTTCCTACTGCAGTCAGTGTCGATCTCTTCTGGTAAGTAGTCTGGATCTTTTGAAGTGAAGGCTTCTGTTTCTTGGTGAAACACAGCTTCAATTTCATCACGTTTTTCTTTACGATTTATTGACCATGTTTCCGGGGGTAAAGACACTGGTATTTCGTCATTGTATAACACAGGTCGCAAGGCGGAAGAATTATGTGAATAATTGATCTGGACAGGCCAAATATCCTGGTTTGTCGGTATTCTCCACAACATTGTTATAGCAAATGACAATGATTTAGGTTTTCCATACATCCACAACCTACGGTTTATTGTATAGGTGACACAGCACTGAGCAGCCCATGGTGTGTCCTCATCGCAAACACGTCATCCAAAGTATAAAGAATAGACAACTGTAGTACTTCTTTTCCTTTCAAGTTCCAGTGTAAATCTTCCACACACGTAAGAAAAGTTACCTGGTTGATTCACACACTTTCGATGTGAAATGATTTGCATTTTATCGAACCGATTCAGTTCATCAGATCATGTGGCGTATTTCACTTTATAAAACCCACAGAACTGTATTTTTGAAAACAAATGTATTTGAGGCACAAGCAAACCAGACACAAACTTCACGCGCACTGAGGGTACAGTTCCACATGACACCGATTGACTTGTATTCTTGCGATAGGGTAAGGGGCTAAATTAATTCCTTTCGGTGACTGATGCGCAGTAGAAAATATGAGGGTGCACGTGACTTGTTTTCAAAACATCCACTAAGGCCTACTAAGACCACTAAGGCCTTCTAAGACCTCTAAGACCTACTCGTAATTGAGCGCGACTACATACGAAGCGCGGCAATCTACGAATACAGAAGGTAAAAAAAAACAACAGGAAAGCATAATTTTGTTATCTCATAAAAGTGGCATAGGTGAACTGGGCATGTATTTTATTTTTAAATAGGTTTTATGCGTATTGTTTCTAGATATTTTACAGGTGCAATTTAAATGTATTTGCATTAATAGAAAAATACGTTATGATACGGTATAAAGATACGGTATATTTAAAAAACTGTGTCGTAATATGATGTTTTTATTGTGATATTCGTAATCTACGTATGAAATTGAGTACTTTGCGCACTCTATCATCCTGGAGGTAAAAATCGTGTTCTCTAGGGTAATAAGCGGTCAAGCTACTCTTGAACTTCATTCCTTTCAAGAACGAGTTAGTTGCTCTGGTAAGTAATACTATGTTGGAAGATTCATCATCATCCTATCATCTCTTATTTCACACTTCAAGGCGTAACAACCTTGTCGTACTGAGGATACAGCTTAAAAGCTGATCCTGGAAAAATTACACATGATAATCGCGTAGCATGGACAGTAATGGCCTATCTGCTAATAATAATAATAATGATAATGAAAATAATAATAATAATAATAATAATAATAATAATAATAATAATAATAATAATAATAATAATAATAATAATAATAATAATAATAATAATAATAAAATCCTTAAATGCAAGAGTTTGGAAACTGGGATCAGCCGAATGTTGGGGCGTAAAAGCACCGGTCGTCCCGATATAGTTATTGGAGCTCTGAAATTTGTTTCGCAAAATTTGTGGAAGAACTTGGCTAAACCCCCAGGTCACTCAAAAGACTGGCTTGTATGTGCAAGTCATTTGCGCAAAGTAATGTAGAGGTACAGACAGTCCGTAGATATGCTCCTTAGGAAGCTGGTTGCATTAGGGAGTAAATTTTGTGTTCAACCGACATCTTTAGTCGTATTAGACGTATTGTTCTAATAATAATAACAATAACAATAATAATAATAATAATAATAATAATAATAATAATAATAATAATAATAATAATAATAATAAGAAGAAGAAGAACGCTTACTCACAACCAAGAATGCCTACCACAACCACCACCACCATCACCATCATCTGTGCTTCCCAGTGTTATGAATGTTTTGAGAGTTTTGACAAGTTCTTACATAAATTCTGCAGACAAAAATCCCAGAAATCCGATAACTATCGTTGTGATCCATATTTTTACGCCCCACATCCGAGTAATCTCGATTTGTAAACTTGTATTTAAGACGTTTATCGTCCTCTTTGGTTACAACGTTCTGATTTCTTATCACAGCGACATTTACAAGTGGATTTATGTATTACAAGTATGCTTTTTTGCCAAATCCCGAGTAACAATATCGGGTATGTTTGCTGCTACGGCTCGATCAGTATGGATTTGTTAGTCATACAGTATTGTACACATACTAATAAAAGTCAGTTTTTTTAAGGAGTTCGTACCATTTGGAGCAAGTGTTTGCAACTTTGAGAGCGTTGCAGATATCCCAGTGGAGGAAACTAAGATACCCTATTATGAATTTTCATGTATTTGGACTTTGTTAGAATTGCACAAGTTGAGAGAATAGTGATCAGTTATTTATATCTATTCCTCACAAATACGGCACTTACCATCCTGTGAAATTTGTCAACTGCCTAATCATAATGTGATGATAATGCCTGATCAAGGACAAGTACTACAACTGCTTCTGATTCTGGCTTCATTCTTCCTCTTTAATCAATATAAATTATTGATATCTGTAGATCTACATCTTCACCATTCTTTTTGTTGCCCATGGAGTGGGTTGTCTCTCCGCGATTTCTGATACATTGTTTGCGTTTAACATTTTATGTTAAATAGTATCTGCTGTTTAGCGATTGTGTTTTATGTTTGTGTTGCCTAGTTTTCTTCGCAATGCTTTTTGCGGCTTTTACAATGCCTATATTCCCAATGTTTTGGCTATATTTAATGACTAATAAGTGTAATATAAAGCCTCATAAGTGTAATATCGTCATGACTTACTACCCACTTTTCCATTCCGACATTGCATCAGGAAGCTATAATTATTTCTATCCTGACGCAACGTTTGTTTTCCTTTACGTGACAAAAAAAAATCTATGTCAGTTCGCGGGTAGGCATTATGGCGCATAGTACGCAGTTCTCTGGTGTTTTCGTCCAAGGTTACAATTTCTTACTCATTCCATTCTACAAGTTCACCGTTGTACTCGGTTACAGGCACGAGCAAACGGAAAATTTGCGGAAAATTTTATTTTTTGATTTCCCAGCGGTGTGGAAGACACGTCTTGCTCCTCTGTATTACTCCCTTCTAATTCGCACCTGGAACAGTGCATGTTAAGTGGCCGAATTTTGGAGAAGTGCTCCTCGCGACCTTCTCGGATTTTGATGAAATTTGGTACACCGAATTCCACGTGTATCAAAGAAACTTTTGTGGGTTTATATTTTCTTACGTGATTTTTGAAAATATAGTGGTTTGTTTGATCTTATGCAGCATCGTTGTAAGACTACGATTTCTGCAATATCAGGATATACTTTTTGCTTCTCGATTATTGATAAAGGAATGAAATTGGGTTTACTTGTACATTTTTTTTCACTATCTTTAATGCAGCTAATACCAATTTTGCCTTTATTTTAACATTTTAACGTACCAATTTAACATACAGTGGGTACATTGCAGCAAACTCGCCGAATAAAAACAAAGTTAAAAATCGAAATTTAACATTGAATAGCTTCCTTGATATTTGAGTAAGAAAAGTGAAGCATGTCTCAACATAGTATTACACTGTTTCTGAAAGAGTAATTTGAACCTCTTCTCTCTTCCCATGTCTTCGTAAATGAAGTTTAAAATAGACGGTTTTGACAATAAAGCCCCAAATAGGGCATTTTCAGCCCACTTTTGCAGAAAAAGTACCTTCTAGAAATTCTTTTAAATCCATCTCATTAGAAAGCCATGTTTTTAAGTTTCTAAAAGGTTAATTTTATTATCCATAGAAGACATACAATATCCAAAATGTAGTAAAAAGTGCTGCAATATTGAAAAAAATAACTCTTCAATAAAAATTCCTGAGTTCATTGTTGTATAAGTTTCTCAATATTCATGTAAGAAAAATGACATAGTGCGATTTTTATATAGCTGGATCTCAAGGTCCGTCACAAGCATTGCTTGATACTGATTTCTTGACAGTGACTCCAATCTGTTTCAAATGCAAACTGTTCAAAACAATTGGAATGTGTTCCGTTAAATATAAACCACCACTAATACCAAGTCTTCCAACTTTGTAACTTTAGGACATTGCATGCCTCCTGCAAACAAATCCATTATTCTACGACCTTCATAATATGCTCTTTATATTGACATGTTGAAGTAAATTTAAAGTACTTTTCTCTGAACGCAAGCTCGCAAGCCTCGAAATAAAGCGTAATTGATTTAGAAGATCAATCAGCCAATATTAATGAATGTATACCCGTTCCCGTACATGAAAAAAAAACAACGCCATATCAAAAAAATCAAGATCAAATTCACATCCCAAAGTATAAATTAATCAAATTAAAAAATGGAAAATGATAATAATTTGATTACAGGACAAAACATATATATATATATATATATATATATATATATATATATATATATATTAAATAATAAGATATTATTGGACACGATTTTAAGGTCGCTTTTTAAGAACTTGGTCATATAACGGCCACTGTGATTGCTTTAACTGTAGTGGGAACTGTAGGAAGAACAACAGAACTTAAGAGTGACACGCACACACAAGCATCCAGACCCAAGGCGGGATTCGCACCCTCGACCCTTCGAGCCGAGGCAGCTACGACCCTTCAGCCTTAGCGACCTCGGCTACCCAGGCCGGCTTTGGACACGTTTGTTACGTACGTAGAAAACTTAATAGCATCAGCACAAAGCTGAGGAATTCCCAAAAGTCCAACCTTCCTAAAACCAAAATAAGTCAAAAAAGTAAAAAGCTATTCCAGTCAATACAAAAATCACGTAATAAATCAAGTCAACTGTATAATTTAACAATACTATACGCTATATATTGCCCTCGCGAAATAGCTCATGCGTGCTCGCTTTCCATGACGCGACCCCGGGTTCGATTCCCGGTCGGGTACGATTACAGTGTGCGGTTTCCTTGCACTATCACAGTATATGTTGCTGTGTGACGATGCGAAATTCATTTCTCAGGTTATGAGGACCAGAATACAATGGGGATGGGATGGGGATGGGAACGGGAATTCCTAGGGATGTCTTTGTGCTAGCCACACGTACGAATACCCGTTATCTCCATGGCCGCCAGGCCAGGACGCTGTTGGTAGACCTTGGCCCGTTTGCGGGCTGTCGCGCCAAGTACCGACAGATGTTATATTACTATATTTAATTATTATCCTAAATTCATTGCATTTTCTGCCAATATAGTCATTAACATATTTTTGAACCATAAATTATGTAATGAATTTAATCCTTTCATACTAAAATACATATGATGCTAAATGGACGTAAAGACCCACCTGGCATCGGGAGAGGTGGCTCAAGGCATCAACTCGTGCAGTCCCTCTGATCGGGAGGATATAGGTTAGAGTCCTGACAGTGATAGGATTTTCGATCATACCTTGTCAGCTAGGTTGAATTCAGTCGCAGTCTGCACGAGAATTCTAGGGGCAAGCTGCTCTGATCGGTAGTTTTCCGTTCTCTGATCACCAGGCGAATGCTGGAGCAGTACCCTAACAAACGGGCCACAGACCGCGCGCAATCTTTTCTACCGCTTCCTTGTCCTGTCCACACCCTTTACACATATTTACACTAATATGCACATAAGCCGCCAGACCAGTCGAGAGCTTAGAGCTTGTTCCTGCTAGGGCGGTGCCCTGCTGGTGAGAGATATCTGGTTATGAAAAACCACACTAGCCGACTGTAGGTCGGCGCCGGATCTCGCCATAAATGTAGCGAGGGAAGATCACCACCACCATCACTACTTCTCGAGCAAAAACGTGCACTACACTTGTGGGACTAATGCCACTAGTAGTTGACGCGCCCAGAATCACTACAAATCAATCAACTAACCTGGCTTACACTGGTCTGAACTTTAAGATCATGTAAGATATTAAATGGTCGAACAGACCGACAAGTCTCCACGTAAATCAAACATTCTTAATACAATCTTTATTATCAATATGAAGTCTCCATTAAAATTACACTGTTATCCTTAAAGTATCTTTAACTTTTTCCATCAGATAACCAGTCATCTCCAGTCAAATCCATCTCCATTCATCATAGTCAAAATGAAGCTTGTTATTCCCTTTTAACTCTAACCAAATATAGAACATTGTTATCTATTATTACTATCTATCTGTTTAGAGTTTTTTTACAGCTATTGTTGCTTTTCGCGTCCCAATTTCCATGCCTCTTTATCCCATAGGTATTTTTCCTCCATTTCTCTTTTTTCCATGGCTTCAGCTATTTCTATGTATCTTCTTCCATTGGGTTTCCATTCCCAAACTTTTTGTGGAAGTCTATACGATTTCAACCTTCTCATATGTCCATACCATTTTAGTGGTTTCATTTCGATCGTCTCGTTCAAGGTTGTCTGCACTTTAATTTTATTACTTATTTCATCATTTTTAATTTTTTAATTTTTATATAGAGAAAGTTTACAACATCTTTTTCCGAACATCATTTCTGTTGCTTGAAGTTCGTCTTCATATTTGTTTGTTAGTGTCTAGACTTCTGCCCCATATAGTGTTGTATTCTCTATGAAGGAGATATGTATGTGTTTCTTTGTCTCCATTGAAATAATCATGTTCCACAGCACTGGATTCAATTGTCTTGTGGCTATTTTTCCTTGTTCCTGTTCATCTTTACCATCCATTTGTTTCACATCCTGTTCGTCTCTACCATCACTACGCCAGTGGCGTAGGGATGTAGTGACCACATCGGCCTGTACGCCCTTCCCGGTGGGTGGGGAAGCAATTAGCCTATTTCTCCCACCTAGAAAGGGGGGGGGGCTGACCGCTGACCGTAAATGAAAGATATCCTTCTTACCTAAAATCCTTTCCTGAACCAGGAAGCCAATAGGTGATTGGGGGCAATTGAGTAGCTCGGATGCTTCCGTTTCCTAACCTTACGTGTATCCTTCCCATTCCTTTTTTCCTGTTATGAAGCAGAAGTGCTTCAAATAGGGATAGATTGAACTTTGGAGTCCTGAAAGACACTCACTCTAAGGGAAGAAAACCCTAAAAGAAAATTAGTCTGTCCTCTTGGGAGGGCGTTGAGGCATGGGGCCAGCATCCCCATACTTGGCTCAAACTCTCAATGGAAATGATCCTCGGATTAATTCTATTATTACTACTAATTATTAAAATATTAACATTTCGTATTAAGATCTATAGTCTTCTCGGACCTACTATTATTTATTTAAAATCTTAAGTAAAATTCATTTCGCTACTACGAAATAGCCGGCACAACTTCACATTAATTCAAGAAGGAATACCAGGTATGTGTCTATTAAACAGACGAATAATAAACTTTGCCTAATTCCTTAAATATTTAATATAATTAAATAAACTAACTTATTTACTAATTCCATTATTATTACATTAAAAATACTTGTAACATCTCTGTTATCTTTCTTTTCATGAACAAGTCTAAGTATTTTTTACGTAGTACAACCGTTTGCTTCAGCATTAAAAGCCATTTAATTCTCTCTTTACAAGTGCTTTTCTTGATCTGAATATCAATAAGCACCATGCAGAATATAATCTATTGTCGTGAGAAAAATTAAGGGCTGTTTTGTTTCAGGAAATGATTGCCCTCCGTTTCTGGAAACTGCTAGAAATGGATACTGGATTCAAAATTACAAGGGTGCCAGTTATACTTTGATATGCAATGATGGATTTAAATTGCGTGGACCAAGAGTAATTTATTGTCATAATCAACGGTGGAGTGATTCTATTCCTTTCTGTGATGGTAGGTTAAATTGGTTTGCGGTTACAGTAGCATATTTGCGCCTTGTATTTTTGTAACATTTTATTGTGATTTCTTTACCCAACAATAAAGAAATTCACACTTCATGCGACTTTGAAAAAGAAGATATTTGTGGATGGACTCAAAATACATCAAATTTCACCTGGATACATCATAGTAATTCAACACCCTCAGGTATCCTTGGAACCGGTCCGTCATTTGATCACACATTGGGAGAAAATCATGGTGGTAAGTCTCTCTTTACGTTTTACGTGTTTACGTACTTTCATGTTGCCTTACAGTAACAAATATATCGCTACTCTATTGAATTTACAGGGATCACCATATACAGGTAAAATCATGAAATTGTTACAAACACTAAAAAAAACATTAAGAAATGTAGTTCACGGGATTTGGTCGTAGTGAATAGAAAAATGAAACCATTAGTTTGCCGACGTTTGGGAATATTTTGATTCCCTCTTAAGGGCTGGTGTAAAAAGCATCAAAACATCAATATGAATATAGACGTACACAAATCATTAACATAATATGTAAAATGATACAAGATAAACACATCTTACTAAAGAATTATGGATATTTAAATGGGTTAGTTTTTTTATTCACTCCGACCAAATCCCGTGAACTACATTTCCTAATTCTACATCATGGTCGTGAATTCTACGATGGTGAAATAAAAAATGTTTAAAATGCCTTATATTATATTCATTTTAACGTGGTTAAAATGAGTCTGTAATAACACTTTTTTCCTGTGATAAAGTAGGTCTTTTATGTTCCCTGATAACAGCGTCAACAATTTTCCCCAAGGCAAATACGTTCGTACTTGGAGAAAACGTTTCCCTTAACACGTAAAATTGCTTTCCGCATAGAAAAGTAGCTCCAGGCGATGAAGACTTGTAGTATTTTGATTGATTATTGAAATAAGCGAATAAAATTTCTTCCGAAAGACCTCTCACTTCCTTGTCATTCCTCCATCTACAGAAATTTTTATATTGTTTCTCATAAACGAGATTGGCATTGAATTTTTGGATTCGATTTTTCAGGCAATAATTTCGACACTGCAAATTCTGCTTCTTTTAAAACATCATCCAGAACGTGCGTCTCATCATACGAGTCTAAATAATATATCTCATATACTGAATTCGAATGTGCCTCTATTCTTTAATGCACAATACAAACCAACTATAACCACGGACATCTTGAAAGTGACCGCCTGATTTTCGCCATTAACGTACGAAAGGTGGCCGTGCCATGCAACATAGGCGTCTTGGCGAGTTTGACACTAAACAAAACAAAGAAATTTTCTTTAAAAATAAAGTTATGTATTTGAGCGAAAGCGCTCGGGACATACCATGAATTAAATGTTCTTTCTGCATTCCTGAGGCATCATTTGCCTTTTAAGAGTTGAAGATTTCAGATTGTGTATGATATTTTCCTTATTTAACAATGCCTTATTTACCGAAACCCCAAATACCTTATACATGCAGTGGCAGATGATGGTAATCGGCAGAAATAAATTTGTAAAAAATTTAATTCAAATAATCAGACTAGGTTTCATTCTTTAAACGATATTTTTAATTATTGGGGCGTAAGTATTTTTTCGCCTTTATTATCTCACGGATTCGCCTTGATTTACTGTTCGTGGTGCAAAAAGGAATCCTGTTTCAAATTGTGACTCGAAATTTGATTACACATGCTTTATGGAACAAATTGATTCTTTTACAACTATCCACTTTGCGGTGCATTCTTTGTCCAAGGCGAAGACTATTTCCTCCGGATACAACCACACGGGTACTTAACAGTCTCCTCATTCATCGGGCAGAAATGGCACAGGAGCCCAGATCGATGTATACTGTGTAATGGATAAATGCTGTCGATTGCTGCCCGCTAAAGCGCGCAATAACTTCCTAATCTTAGCTCGCGAGCCTATCGCGCTCAATCCTGTATTTGAGGAAGGGAGTCCGGCCACAACTAGAAGGTGCTGGCGCTACTATCCGAAAGTGAAATGTATCAATAAGTAAGGAGGCAGAAGTTTATTGTTTTACAAGCGTTAGAATCAAAAAGTCACTTTCAAATTATATAATAAATATGCCAGGAGTTCCACTCGCCAGTAAGAAAAAACCATGTTCGTAGCTTTATTCCGTGTCAGCGGAAGGTGTACCAGTTCGTAGCTCGATCAACATTTAGTATCCAACGGGAATAACGTAACACTCGGCGTGGTCAGTGTAGTGGTCACAATATAGGTCTTCAAGCACACACAACTCAGTCACAAACTATTCATTTTTTCCGAGCACCAGTCCGCTTATTACGTACATAGTGGTGGCCGACACTGCCCCTGAATCGCTCTTGTAGCTCAGGGTTGCCAGATGTGTTGCGAGCTCTTTCCCCACCACTACTACCGGAAGATATGGTTCAGTGTAACAACTGATGGTACTGCAGTGCCTCTTGCCGGGAGGTCCTAGGTTCGAGTCCCGGTAATGGCATGATTTTTTTGACACTAGCTTGACAGCTAGGTGGCTGTCTGGAGAAGAATTATAGAGGCCGGCTGCTCTGATCAGTAGTTTTCCATGGTTACTCGCGAATTTTCCTTGCTCTTCCTAGTCCTATCCTCACCCCTTACACACTCTTATACTACTATATGCACTACACTACCACACATACCGCGAGACCGGTGCCCCGCTGGTGAGAGATACCAGATTGGGGAAACCCCACAATTCGCCGGTATGTCGGCGCCATATCTCGCCATCCAGCGGGGAAAGATCACCTCACAAACATGCACTATACTTACGGGACTCATGACCTCATTAGTTGATGCGCCCGGAATCACTAACCAACCAACCAACCCGCCACTACTATGTAATGTCCCCAAATAACCTCTCCAATGAAACAAAATTCCCCATCTTTTAAAGAAAAATATTCTTCAAATTATGGGAAACCGCTTGAGCTATCCTTGGCGATTCCATTGTCTGTCCTCCTAAGTTCAAATAATTCAAATCAACCAATCATCGAGCTGCTCGAAGTCTTATATTATCTTTGTTTTTCTCGTGTTTTTCTTTCACTATTTTTCCCTTTTTGATTCATAAAAAGGAGAGAGAATGATGTCTATTGTTTCTTTTTTTATTAATAATTGACAGAATAGGACTCCGGGTGAAAATAATTTCTCCAAAAAATCCCCAAACATTTCCCCGTCCATTTATGTCCCCCACTCTTTCGCCACAAAGAAACAAAATCCCCATTTTTGGGACAAAATTTCCCAGTCTGGCATCCCTGTCATAGCTAGATGTTCGATGGAGCGCGTAGTGCATCGCTGCTCCGTGTACTTCAATACAGAGCGCGCGCTATCTCGTACGCGCGCGCCGACTTCAAAGTCGGCTGTGCACACAGCAGAAAGTACGTACATACGAGTAGTTACCTGGTCTTACACGCACGATCACTACTTACCGGATAGGGAAAGGAACTAATGGAAGGATTTGAGGTTCAAGATTGAAACGTAGTGTGCTAGGAAGGCACACTATCACTACAGACTTCGGAGATGCCTTACGTGGGATTTGAACCTGCAGCGCGGATGTGATGCGTACAGGCGCAAACATTTCAACTACCTGCGGCACCCAGGTCGGGCAGGAATGGAAGGGAACGGGTTGAACGGTGATATCATGGTGGAAATGACGCTATGGGAAATAACACCATTATTTCCACCAAGGATGATACTAGATTGTGGGTGGTAGAGCTACACATTTCCACAACACATACACACAGTAAACGTGTGTCGAGGAGGTCGAGGCGGGATACGAACTCGCAACCCATCAAACCGAGACTGCTAAAGCGCGGCAAACTGTTTTTATTTAATTATTTTCCAGTTTGCTGCAGATTTTGAAATCTATATAACCAACCTGTATAATAATTTGTACAATACTGATGTACAGGAAAAATAACTTTCCGATATCCTAAACTTGGAAATAATCAATCACTCCTCAACTATCTAAAAAGACCATGAATTTCCAAATTTTCTCTACCAACAGCCGTAATGCGCTGACGTTACAAACACAGGGGCTCAATGGTGGAGGTAGTTTAATTCAGTTACATCGAAAATACTCTACTTTTTACAGAGATATGTTTGTTAATTTCATATAAATGTTTATACATACTCTACATTAGGGATTATTGCTGGAAACTATTTTTCCAGGAGAAAATCACTGTGTCATTAATAATTGTTAAGCCCGAGAACAAGATATTCGAAAAACTGTGAAAGCACATCGATTTTGTTTTAATGAGAAGGAAAGCACTTTTTCAGAATTTTTCCTTTTCGTTTAGTTACCTTAGCATTTATTGAAATACGATTTTATGTTTCGGTGTATTTTACTCTTCACAATAATGAATTTTATCACAAAGTTTAATTTGTAATTAGAAAATACTGCACATCCCTAAGCGAGTTAAATTATCTCTTTACTTACCCACATTTGAAAGATAATATGATCCTTTATCCTCTGAATTATTATTCGCAGAAAAGAACTAGTGCTACATTGCACATTGTCGTGTTGATTGTAAAGATACGTCATGTGAAACTGCCAGTCCTATCATACCAATATAATATTTCTTTTCAAAAACTTGTGACGAAACAGCGCCTGGGAGATTCGAAAAACAAACATATTTTTAATTTTTGAAAATTCAAAAGTTTTTTGAAATAAGCACTTCTGAAATTTAATTCTGCGTATTATGCTCTACACCAAACGCGAGATTCAGGGGGAAGGCAAGGGGGGCAACTGCCCCCTCCCCCAATGTTGGGCAAATTAAAAAAATATATATTTAGACATTTCATTTTTCGGATCTGCCCAAGACCCATCCTTACCCATATGTAGTTCTCTTCAATCTTTTGAACCTCCTTCCGACCCACTTACTCCCTGAATCCCTGAAGCCAATCCTTGTGCTACCTCTCCCATTATTCATTCACCTTCACGTGTCACCCCCATCTGCCTCACCCTTTGTCACTCCTACGTAAAAAACAGACTTCCTTCGACCGCGCACTCGGAGTACAAGTGAGATAAATAAAAAGCAACTGCAGTCAGATACTACAGAAAAATATCCGTACAGGTACGTTCAATGGATTCGCATAATGCATTATGTTTAATATCTTTTCAATAAAATTGAATTTATCCAGGCAGTATTACAATGCGACCTAAGTCTGATAGGGGTTTTCTCCTTTACAGAACATTAGTTATATCATAATGAATGACTTTCTCCAAATTTCTCGTTTTCATCTTGCAGGTTCCTAATATAGAGCGAAGGAATCAAATAATGACCATACGTTTGGATGTTCGTCTATTTCCGTTTGAAATGATATAGATGATACCTTCTTTTCAGATTTCATTCTATATTCAGTTGAAAATGATTTTGAAATAACAGTCGAACATTTTACTATCGCATCTACATAAAATTATCTTGCTTTGCCTCTATAAATACCTCGAAGAAAGCGAGCTTTAGATTCCTTCACTTTCTTAGAAAATCTAAAGATAACTCTGAACAAAATTAGTTATCGTTTTTTAATCTATTGTTGTATGTGGAGATTTCAATATTGATTTTCTGGATGAATCTCACATAAACAACAATTTTAAGAGTTTTTCAATTTAGTTCATTCTTTTAATTTAGTTATTACAGTGATTGCATCTATACGAAATGCAGTTAAATAAAAAGCAATAAATCAAATCATAATAAACAAAACCACAAATAGATATGAAATATTAATGAATGGTCTAGGTCACAGTGACCACGATACACACATTCTCGCAATTATCAGTAACTTGTACACTGATACATTTCTCTTAAAAAGAGAAAATTAAATATGTCACGGAAAAACTATACTTATATAACACGAGGAATTATAGAACATCGTGTAGAAACAAATTCACTCTTGGCTTTATTTCTAAAGATCATAACGCAACACCTGTTTTTTTTTGTCTCCTTCGCAAAATACAATGGCATCTTAGACTACTGGTGCTACAGAATGGCACAGACTTTCTCGTACTTGATAGTTTGCTAATCCATTTTTTTAGGCTAACAAAGTTAGATTTTGTCACACTCTTTACCCAGCTGCTATCTGTCGGCGTTTAAAAGCGCCGACATTTTCACATTTTCTAATTTCTTCGTTCCCGTAATAGTAGAATAGAATTGTGGTGCTACAACTGCCCACATTTGTCACATTATTTATAACTTTTGTTGTTTTTTTTTCAAAATTCAGAGTTCAACGAAAATGATACCTACACTAGTCTTAAAAGACTTTTTTTCTCTATCCGAGGAAAAAATGTGAAGAAAAAAATTAGAGCCCGTTTTAAGAAAAAATATAAATTGCCTTTACTTCAAGCACAAATTTCGCGAAAACTATTAGTTTATTAAAAACTCCGTGCAGGACGTTATTTGAAGAACTACTATTTTAAAACAGATTACAATAAGAAAGTGAGGTGTCTTACCAAATTGTCCAGTTTCCTTCATACGCTTCTTATTTCATGTATCTGCTGGCCTGGCTTAGAGATCCAAGGAATAGTTTCTGAAAAGAGATGTAGCTTATTAAAAATCGCACAATTAGCGTACTGTTCATTTTAAAATTATATATATATATATATATATATATATATATATATATATATATATATATATATATATATATATGTGTGTGTGTGTGTGTGTGTGTGTGTGTGCGCGTGTGTGTGTGTAGTTTTTTTTGCGACGTGTTTCATGACTTGAATAATTTTCCGGATATAAGTAATAATTGATGTGATGGTGATGTACGGAATGTAAATTTGGACGTTTTAATGCGAAATTTGCTCAAAGGAGGAAATTGAAACTTAAAAATCTTTCGAGTGTGTAACAAAAATGGACGCAGCCTGTATGGTGTACTGAAGACGGAATTGTTCGCGATTAATTCGTCGTTCAAGAATGCTGTGTAGCCTTCAGAAAGGGAAGTGAAATGTTTGGGAAAGAAAAGCGAAATTATTGTATAAATTTCGTTCAAGGCCATGATTGGATATAAATTAATAGAATCAATTTGTACATGATATTAGATGGGTTTTGTGTTAAGTAATAATGCAGAGATCTGATTTTGAACGTGATGAATGATTGTTGTATGTAAATAGTGTGAATGTGATTGTTTATTTATCATTGTACAGTAGTACAATAGTTAAATATTTACATTGTGTGTTCATGTTAACATGAAAATATAAATCGAATATAACTTTGACCCCAAGATCTTTTAAATGATAATAAATAGCATAGAAAATTGTTGGGCTACAGTAATTAGCATACATTTGGTGCTTTTTTAGAAACAAATAAAATACGTCTCCATCGGTCCTAAATTCCCCGAGTAAAGATTTTATCAGTCGAGAACTCATAATGAGCGCTGAATTTCTAGGTCCACTCTTTGAGTAAATTGGAAAATAAATCCCTGAGATAAATCGTATTATTGTGATTATGAGTTTCATATATGAATGACGGTCGAAAACCGGAAAAGGCCATAGCATTCATACATGAATCACATCAATTATCCTTGGGGGTGTTATAGAGTGGCTCACAGGGAATATAGAAGTACATTTGGTTCGGCCCTCAAACCGAAGTTGTGAACATTAAATCAACTTAAAATAAAAATGCAAATTTTCAGATTTAAAACTATAAAAAGCTATAGAATAAAAAAAGTAAATTAATCAATTATGAAAAATATTGAAGCATTCCAGACACAATTAAGACTTTTTTGGAAAGTTATCACAGAAAGTGTATACCATTTTTCAATGTTTCCTAGCTTCCTCGCGATTTTTCCATAGTAGTCCAGTCAAAAGGTATCTGATCCAGGAAAAAAATTCGGAAGTTTTTGTGTCAACGTTTGTATATGCTTTTGAGCGTGATGAATTTGAATTTGATGTTTGCCATCTCACAAAAGGTCGGCCTTACAGAGAAAATTGCGAAAAAAACTGAAAATTTCGCCTTGTTTTTAGTTTTCACTTATATCTTTAAAACTATGCGTTTTATCGAAACAAATGTTATTTAAAAAATTAAAGTAGATAAAATGTCCTACAAAATACATACTTTGAATTTCTGAAATACTGGTACGGCACTAGAGCGCGCTGAAAAGCTATTACTTTTTGGACTTCTGGCCAAAATGGAAGAATAGCACTTTCTATACATCCTATCTCGCGGCGGCGCTCTAATTCTCCTTTATCATGCTTGAAAAAAGCTATTGTAAACAAGTAATTGGCATTGATAAATTATTAACGCACCGATATTTACGGAATCAATTGGGTCGTATTTGCTCGCGCGGATTATCTGTAAATTCAAGCCTTAGGAAACCAATATCAGATGATAGAAGACAATTATTACGACAATACGTTCTGTATAATACAGTATATTCATAAGAAAATGTGCCAACAATATGTTTTGTGAATATGTACCACATTATGAGTAAAATTAAAAATAACACTAATAACGAAATTTTAGGTATTAAACAAAAATATTCAACCAAATAATTTCATAGATGTTTGGAAATGCAAACTTCAGGGTAAAAAAAATAGAGTATCACTATAAAATAAAATGAGGGTAAGTAATCAGCGGAGAAAACAATGATAAATCGAATGAAGTCGTAGGCTTCCGCGGCCAGAGTCATGTGCATGATCTTGGCTGTCCGGGTGACGCCGCGTCAAAGACTGTGTTGCCGACGTTTCGAGCATCTTGTCGTGGTCTTCCTCAGGCATACAAGCACTGAGGAAGACAACGACAAGATGGTCGAAACGTCGACAACACAGCTTTCGACGCGGCGTCACCCGGACAGCCAAGATCACGCACAATGATAAATCAAATTCTTTTAAAAACTTTACCATAGATTGTGAAGAGATGGGCTACATTGATGAGCATAGAGTCTGGCTCGAGCCAGATGGAACGTTGCAATGGAGAAAGACACCTGATCCAAGCGAAAATGATATTTACTGAGAAGCGATACCTCCGGTTCTTACACAAAATATCTCATGTTCTCTCTTTTCCTGTTACCTCTACTTCTCCAGCAGTGATTCTAAAGATAGTTTTGTTACTACCACATTATGCAGACATAGACTACTTCTGCAAATTTCCGACAGCGATATACTGTATATTCCCTACAAAACGACAGCGATAGAGGTGATTCAGATTTTCGCGGGCGATACGCAGATCCTTGCAGCAAATTTTGGAATTATATAATTTGCATATTATTCTTCGCAGTATTTCATGCGCCGGCTTGTGACTGTACTTGAAATACTACCCTACGCCAACCACGCACCAGTGTGATTGACTCTTCAGCGATAATTCAGCGTTACGCGTTGTCGCGAGATCGGCAGTCAATGATAAGAATCTTAACTTAAAACAGATTGACATTTCACGAACTCATTGTAAAAGTTGTATTACTTGTGCATAATGCCTTGCAGGGAATTGGCTATTTATGATAAAACGTTGAATGATGGAACGCAGACACCTTTTGTGAAAGAAAGGGGGTTGGAATATTTGGGGGTTGGAAGTTTTTTCTTTTAAATGTAACTCGCAAATTTGTAATAGCTACTCGTAAATATAGGGGGCAACATGGAAACGAAAAATTGATTTCTGCTTACGTGAAGAGTTAGGAAGAAAGGCTGAATCACCTCAACATTAATCTATACCTGACTTTTGTTTTCTAAACCGATTGTTTTACTCTTATTTGTGGAGAGAAGAAACGAGACTAACTAGCCTAAAAGAAATAGATTAGGAAATTAACAAGTAGGAGAAAGTCTGTGTCATTCTGTAGCACCATTCTGTAGCAGCATTCTAGTTTAAAATGCCATTGTATTTTCCGAAGGAGACAAAAAAACGTTGGCGTGTTACGTTATGATGTTTAGAAATAAAGTAAAGGGTGCATTTGTTTTTACACGATGTTCTATAATTCCTCGTGTTATATAAGTATAGCTTTTCCGTGACATATTTAATTTTCTCTTTCACTTTCAGTTCACAGACAGACGGACAGATGGATTCTCGTCGTCGAAAACCGTCAATCGATTTTTCGGTATCAAGGACCCACAAAACATGCATTCTGGCTACATGACGCGTTAGAAGCTTTTTTTCTAAATTTATTATCTAGATTTATCCACTTGTCCGTTACCAGGGCCCTGTAATAACTTTTTTCTGACGAAAATTCGCTGTTTTTTCGCGCAATATTACATAACTGTCTTTCTACCGCGGTAGGGGAGACTAAGACACACTGTAGTCAAGTACTTGGCTTTTCGGTAGACTATTCCGGTCTTTGGCACCTGCGAGCTTTCTCCAGGAGGAAGGTCACAGAAGGGCGGGTGAAACGTTGGCACCTTGGCCTAGGACGCGATCAAGTAGTTAGTAGTCCGGCAGCGGAAGCTACGCTCTCACATGTATAGTTGTTGCGGACTAGAAAAAAAAGTTGTACTTTCCCTTACCTAAGAATTGATTCTTGTATACGTATAAATTAGTGTATTTGGACACGTGCGAAAACTCTGCATTTGTAAATAATAATTGTTTGAAAACTGAAAATTGAGTCGCACCCAACTGCTCTGAAATGTGATTTACTGCATTATAGGCCCGATACTGTGCAAGAGAAACCTTTCCTATAATGCTGAGCATTGAGATTAAAATCCACGGAAAATAAAATTGTCGCTTCAATTTTATCGAGAAAGATAATTTCGGTATTTTCTTCAAATTAATTTTGCACTGATTTCTACTTCTGCTCTTTTCTGTCCACCTATGCTATGGAATGGGGACACCCAAGGGAACAAAATATGCAAAATTGTAAAAGAATAATCAAAAAGGTCGTATTTTGTAGAATACTGCCTAAGAATATAATTCGGTTCCAACCTGTGTGTTTTCGTTTCTTCACAGTCCCCCATCTAACCTTGATTTCTACCCGAACTGACCCTCATCATTTCCCTATTTATCGTCTACCCGTCCCCTAAAATACGTTTAAATTTCCCTGTGCTAAAAACAGTCGTCTCCTCGTGGGTCACGCAAACATAGTAGAAAAGGCCTACGATGTATCGCTTCCGAGTACGCGATCATATTATGTGTTGCAATAATCGTTTGTTTTTGTATGTCATTTTCTGCAAACTTCTATTGTTTCTTCTGAAATCTGTTCGATCTAGGACTGGAATGTAATGCTCTATCCACCAGTATCACACAACAGTTTATGTCGATGGTTTCTTATAAACTGCCTTTCCTTTGTGTGTGATATACTTATACAAAGCATTAGAAAGCTTTAAAATCATGATAATTTGCAACTACATTCCAAAGTCAAAATATTACTGAGTGCTGTGTCAATGAATACAAATTTATAATAAACACTAAAATAAGTGCACAGAACTGTTGCAGACATTTTCAAAAAATATTTAAAGTCAAGGTGATTTAAAGTCGGAAAAATGGTAAAACTGTGTTTTTATTTTTTTAACTGCAGCCCAGTAGTCGAAAAAATCGGAAATAAATTCACATCACTTTGTGTTTTGTATGAAAATTATGGGTAACACTGTTTTTTTTTATTTTTTTAACTGCAGCCCAGTAATCGAAAAAATCTGAAATAAATTCACAACACTTAGTGTTTTGTATGAAAATTATTTTTTTTCGTTTGAATTTGGCACTAAGAATATATCGAACAAATTTTACTGATAATATAAATTATTTTCTCATTTATCACATTTTTTCAATCAAATAAAACAGTGTTAGGTTAAATTAAATTAAAAAAGTGTCTTACTGCTTTGGAAAAAAAGTATCACTTTAAAAGATGTGCGTGTTCTGAAATTGATGTGTTGTTCCGAGTAAATATGTGATTTCTTACTGCGATTTGCATTTTTTCAGGACATTATATGTTCGTTGAATCGTCTGGCCCATTTTCCGAAAATTTTTCGAAAACATAATATGTGTTCTGAAATTGATGCGTTTTTCCGAGTAAATATGTGATTTCTTACTGCGATTTGCATTTTTTTCAGGACACTACATGTTCGTTGAATCGTCTAGCCCATTTTCCGAAAATTACACTGCTCAACTTTTCTCTCCAGTGTATGATCCCCAATTATCTCAACGGGCGTGTTTTATACTTTGGTATCATATGCATGGATCAACTATGGGTGAGTGTTGTTCTACGATCATCTTCATTATTCAATTTTAGCAAAGACTGTAATTACCAAGTCAAATCACATCAAGCCTTGTTTCCTTTCCTATTAGCTTCGTTTTTACTTTCTCGCACTTACTTTGTAAGAAAAAGTTTTGTAACTGTAGGCCAGAAAACGGCAAATTTTTGGAACAAACACTTTTTTGTTACTTACGTTGGTAAACACGAACGTAGCCCTTTACCAACCAACCATCTAACAACGCTTTATGAGCGCGTCCATAGCAATGGCCATTAAAATGCTCGAGAGTTCATTAAAAACATTTTTGCGGACTTTCGGGTTTGGATTTTAAAAATGCTCATAAATCTTGGGATAAATACGACGTTGACACAAAACACAATTTTTGGGAATAAATGTAAAAAAAATTTTTTTACTATTATCTTGGTACAGATACATTGAAAGTATGTTAGTATAATTTCTTCGTTAATGCTTCGAACATTCCTTTTCGTTCACCATTCACAAAATAAATCATAAGAATCTCTTAAGTTGTTACAAGGCATCAAACTAGAGCTTGTAGCTTCTGCTTCCTCCACAATATCATCTGGCACGATAATATGATCTGATACTTCAAAATTCCTGGATATTTTTTCTCAATCAGCTTGCATTAGCAGAAAAAGCATTCAATTGTTTGATCTCAAACAGAGCATCCACTACCACCAATCCTTGCTACAAAAATCGAGACTAATGACAATTCTTAACTCATGAAAGTGATAAAAGTTGATTTTGAAAAAGCGATAAATTAGAAATAACAAAATAACAATTTATGTAACTTTACTCAGCTTAAGTACTTTACGTACTTCGCTATAGCTTACGTACTTCGCTATTCGCCTCCGAGTGGATATGGGCGTTATTGCGAGTGGATAAATCTTCTTCCTATGAATAGTAAGTTACTATCACGTTGTGTAGTAAAAATCTATGTTTTGTGAGCCCTTTATACCGGAAAGTCGATTGACGGCAAAACGTCTGTCCTAAGTCTACGCCAGCGTATAAACCCTTCAACCGATTTCATCTAAAATTGATATTTCCTGATTGATCTAAACAAACTCGAGGCTTGGAAAGTTTGAAACGGATATTTTGATGTTTGAGGTTTGACTTTACATGAAGCCTCAACATCATTTTCAAAAGTTTCTCAAGAACGGCTGGAATTTTTACTTTTCCGCATACTTACGTATATACGGCGTAATATACGTAGTATAGGGAAAGTTATGTAATACTGCGGAAAATCTATTTCCAGATTTCAAAGGGAATACACGTTTTAGGGTCCCTCCGAATTTTGTTCTTCAAAACGCGTGTCTGCGTCTGTCCGTCCGTCTTATCTGTCGGTCCGTCCGTCCGTCCGTCTGTGAACACAACGGCGCTGAAACCATACGTAGGAGTTGTTCCAAATTGAAGAAACCCCTCTCCATCTGGCTCGAGTAGAAGCTTTGAGATTTTGAAAAACATTCTTTAAAATTTGGGAGTACTTTACATGATGTCCCCCGGATATTTTCAAAATTTTCTCAAAAACGGCTCCAAATGTTTCTTTAAATTTATTGCAAAAATAAGAGTAAAATATTTTTAGAATATATTTTATAATTTATTTATAAAGAGTTATATATTTTGAGAATATCAGCGGAAGAGCTCCCGGAAACACATGCCGATTTTTTTGGGGGAAATATCTGATGTTGAATTGTGTAATTTTAGATCCTTCGTAAAATCAAGCGCATTTCTCGAAAAATATTTGTTGCAGAGTGTTGCAACTGATGCTGGATTGTTCACTTTTGTGCCATGAGACAACTTTTATGTATTTGGCATTTTAGCTCGGCAGTCCGCCTTTGCCGACCAGCTAACGGCGTCCCCCATGCCTGGGCGTAGTTAAATTTCCATGCTTGGGGGTAAGAGCGACTTGTGACGAGCATGAAGTATTCCCTTTACTGTAACTAGAACGATTCGCCTGTCTGAGCTTTTTTCCGGCACACAACTACATAAACTGGGACGATTTTAAAGGAATGCTACAACACTATTTTAGCCTCGACCAGGATTCGAACCGAGGAGCACACTACGGGAAACTAGAACGCTACCCATAAGTCATTCTAGAGCGTTAAGTTTCAACATAATTTAGTATATGTGTTCGGGTAGGGATTCCAGAGCTCATAACCCAAAGTACACCACACAGTTTGGACGGTTTTCTACGTTAAATAAATAAATTAAAAGTTTTAATGTTTTCAAGTTAGTATAATGCTTGAAATTAGTATATAAATGAAAAATACTGAAATACGTTTTTAAATTAATTTTTAATTTATAGGAGACCTAAATGTGTATCAAAAATTGCAAACATCTGCAACTAACATGACACGGATATTTCATAAATCAGGAGAACAAGGAAATCAATGGTTGGTTGGGATTACGAATTTGACTGTTGTGAATAAACCATTTCAGGTAAAGATACACAAATGTAATTACTACCACGTATTATCGCAATATTAAACCTTATTTAAATATACTTATATTCAAATTTCTTGTTATAGATAGTAATTGAAGCAATCATAGGTCGAAGTTACATGAGCGATATAGCTATTGATGATGTGAAGATAACTAAAGGACAAGATTGCTTCATAGACATAACGAAATCATCAAGTCAACCTACAACACAGAGTGAGTACATGATTCGTGTATATATATATATATATATATATATATATATATATATATATATAAATGTATTGAATTAATTTTTTTGTTAATTACTTATACAGTTTATATTAAATTATTGTCCAAATCTTTCCTTGGCCCTGTCACTTTCTGTCCTGCTCAATCTTCATTCTTGTGTCTCCCTGACTTATCACTCCCCGTCTCCATCATCCTTTCTTTCACTTCTCCTCTCTCACAATGTCTCTTTCCCAACCAGTGGTGGATCCTGGGGGGAGGGGGGCATGGCCACCATGGTTCCCATGCCGCCCCAAAATGCCAAGAGTTTTCGTTTATCGAGTTCCTTCTTATCTTTGGCAATTTATTAAAATATTTGTGTTAAACTATGTAATATGTTTATGTATTGTGTTAAACTATATGTCCCAACGCTACCTCTCACTGTGTGTGTGCTCTCTGCCTCCCTCCTTCCATTTTCACATTCCACTTATTTATTTCCGTTTCGTCAAAAAACAGTAATCCCATGAATATATTTGAATCTTCTGTTTCTCCTGCTCTCTCCAACTATCTTTGACACCTATATTTCCTCTAATTAAATTTATCCCTCTTCTTCTGAACTTGATCTTTCACTATGTCTAAGAACATTCATTATTGTGTTATGTGAGTTACTGCATTTTTCAGCAACCTTATAAACTACACAAATTATTTGCAAGTAGGTGTATTGATTCAAGGAAAGTACTAACATATTGATGGTGTTCATATTATTTTGTCCAACCCCTGTACACAGCATGTATAATAATATTAATTTTATAATAGCAATATAAAACATTATCACTTGTAATCACTGTGTAATGCTAAAGACATTTGGCAAATCATTGAAAATTCTTTTTTCTTATTAGACGTAAGTTAATTAAATCAAATAAGGAAATCATATTCATAAAATTTTAATTGTTTATAAATTCAAGTACTGTTTAATTGGATAGTTTTGTCATATTAGGTACACATTTTATATAGAGTGGGCCATAGAGGTATATTTTGGAAAACATACTTTCCCTTTGTTTAACGTGACGTAGATATTGGTTATAACATCAATTCATATAATTCCTAAAACTACTCGCGTTTCTTTACGATATATTTCAGACGTCTGTTGTGATTATTTATTATTATATCCGAGTATTTACTCTACTCAGCGCCGTCTTGAAGCACGAGCAACCTGGATTTGGGATCAGAATCCTCTCTTTCAGGGGGCTCCATCATTGTAGTGTAAAGTATTTCAGTAACATAAAAAATATACAATTTACTTAAGTAAAAATTAATTTTTGTGATATCCCTGGCCGTATGTGAGGAATCGAATGTTTATTTGTTGGATAATATCACTAACAGTTAAATAATGTAGGAGAAGCTTCTTAAATTCAGATTATGCGATCCTTGTTTTCAATTTTCAATCTGAGTCAAAAAGTATTCTCTGTTAGGCTCCTCAGGAGGAAAACATGTTCTTGAAAAATGATAATTTTTAGGTATATAATAATAATGCATTTAAGTAAATGAATAAAGTAATAAATGCATTAGAACTGTTATTAATAATTTTATGTGGTTTAATTTTGATTTACTGAAAAAAAATACTAGTTTTTCTCATCTCTAGGGACTCATTTTTCAATTAGTCACCAGATGTGAGTGCCAAGTAAATAGTTGCCTTCAGCTTACCATGAAAACATACAAACGAATATACATTGTGAATACGTTCATACGTTGTGTGTGTACTCTGGCACTAGTTTTCATCGATGTAATTCTTTCCATTCTTTCCTGGCAAAGAATTTGCAGTTCTCTTTTCTCTTTCCACATTTGAAATTGCTGTATTCCATCTAAAATAACAATAACTTTCACACTAGAAATTTGTGAAATGATTCGTGCATTCATGTTTTCATTTTATTTATCTACTTTTTCTTATTTATTGATTTAACGTCAAAACAGTAACAAACTGTATTACGTACTATGCAGGAGAAGTGCCGAATACTCTAGAAAATGAAAGAAGATCACCGTTCGTAGACCCAGTAGAGTGAAATTTTATTTACACATTCTCGAGGACGTATACGACAAACGATCAAATCTCCAGAGCTTTACACATATGAGTATATTTGACAGGGCGTGCGAAATGTCAGAGCTAGTATTCTGTACAATCCTCTGTAGCAATGAGGATGTAATTCTCCCGAGGAGGCGATCGTAGAGGTAACGAATGTAGTCTTGCGGAATGACGTGCCATGCGATTTGCACCTGATGCCTCATTTGAGACAGATTTCCCGGCGGTCTTGCAGAGCGTACAATATGACGTTTCATCCACCTCCAAACATGTTCAAGGGGGTTCAGATCTGCAGATCTTGCTGGCCAGGGTAGTTGACGTCCACCTTGGAGACCGCGATGGCTGGCAAAAGTTGCATGTAGACGTGCATTGTCCGGCTGGAGAAGGAATCGCCTTGTTCGTGTAAGCCTTGAACGGTAGCACGACGGGTTGAATGAAGTATTGGATGTTCCGTACACTGTTCAATGCTCCCTGCACGATTACCAGAGGAGAACGCTCATTTAAAGATGTGGCTCCCCACACTATAATGCCATGTCTGCCTATGTGCCCCTGTGTGCCTCTGTGTTCTATACTCCAGGCGTTGGCGCTCACTTGCACGACTCCACACATGCATACGACCGTCATTGGCCCCAAAGCAGAAGCGACTCTCATCACTGAAGACAAGTCGCCATTCGTCTTCCCGTACGCGCCAATCTGGACACCACTAGAAGGGGACTGCACGTTGATGGAGCGTGAGCAGAAGACGCACAATGTCACGCATTAACTTAGCCTTGCTTCACGGCGACTGTTGAGAATGGTCCTCATATCCCCGGGGCAACAGGGACCATAATTTGTAATGAAGTCGCGCTGGGGTCCGATGCAGCGTTTCGTAAGATGCGCCGATCTTGGCGTGACTGGGTGCGTTGTAGCTGACCAGATCCAGGCTGACGGGCACGAGCACCTTCTGCTGACCAACGGCGACAACACTGATGCGTTGTGGAGACCTCTCGCCTCACATATTGCGCAATTCTGCGGCATGATCACCCAGCGTCCTACGGATACGCCCAAGTTCAAATTCCGTCAATTGCACAAACGGCGCACGTCTACTCTGCCGAGGCGTGCTAATAACACTGCTTGCAAACACAGACGAAGGAACATTTGCCATGGCAAACTGACTCTCAAGGTGGCTACTGGTTCTCAAGGTGAACTATTGCTGCGAAGCTTGCAACATTCCACGGCTGATAACGCGATTCCTGGTTTGCCTGTAGTGCTGCAATTTTAATCATCAAATTAACTGCCCTCTTGTAGTGTCCCGTGCAAATGTGACATTTCTCAGTTATTTTCCTCATGGTGTTTTTTCATTTCCCAGTAGTGTACTACATTAGTTGAATTATGAATGCAGGTACGAACGAGGATTTTAGTATTGATTGATGAAGAAAATATTCGCTCCCATGTAATTAAAACTATTTGACAGCAAATGAGCTACAGATTTTGGTTTTTATCCCTTGTTAAGTCTGCAGCTAATAATTTCTAGTCCTATTCATGTGGCTGGTCATGAATTAGATCTAATAGACATTAGTGAACCTGAGAATAATATTATCAAAAACAATAATTTTAAAGGATTAAATGTTAAAATTAAAAAGTAAAGATTTTTTGCCCCTTTATAAATGGAATATGAACCCATTAACTTCATTAGCTTATTTTTTTATAGATGAATTTTGGTGTATGATGCACGGTAAATTTCGAATTTTTAAGTAATAGTTTAATTCTATTAAATTCAATGAAAGTAATTAAATTTTACATGATTTACCCTACCACACCTTCACAATTTTAGCCTACCACATTTACTTTTCAAAGCTGCAAGATTTGCTAGTACCATAAAATATGCTCAAATCAGCCAACTAGTGTTTGATATCCATACGTTTTTGTACTAACATAAGAGAAATGAACCACTGCAACATTCTTGCATCTACTATAAAGTATTGTGTTGTGAATTAATGTAATTACAGTTTAAAACTAAGTAAGTTTTACAATTTTTTGAAATTTCTTTGGCGCGCATCAGGGTTTCCGGGTTTGAACCATAAATATTGAAGTATAGATACATTACTGATTTTCAATGTATACTTTCATATAATGCTATAAACTGATGTCACACCTCAATATACAATTAGAAATGTCTTACTTGTAATTGCATATTATGGTTTTAGTATTTTGAATCTAAATGTGTCAATACATTGCGTCATTGGTTCGTATCTGTTGTTCTTCCAGGTATATTTTTAACGTTTTTTTGTCGATCTCTGCATGAACTGCATCAGGTTTATGTTAATAACAATTTACTTTGTTTGACATTTTCAAACATAAAAACCTTGTAACCATGAGATTGAAGCACTCTAAAACAAATATCCATTGCCCTGCGTTAGTTTTGAATAATGATGAGATAAAAACCAAAGCAAGAAAATGCATTATTATTATTATTATTATTATTATTATTATTATTATTATTACACCTATTGGCACAATATGATGCTACTCTGGGTGACATCTGGAAATGGTTGTAGTACAGGATTTTCAGTGAGATGTACTGACAAAGTATTTTCAAAGTTAATTTCTAACTGATCATCACTATAATACAAATTATACGCTGTCATTAAACCCAAATTACAAATTAGATATTTTTTAAATTTTCATTTGGATAGGACAATGCACAGATCAGTGTTTAATACCCTCTACTTCTGTCATAATTGCTTATATCTACTTATAATTAACTTAAAAGTTTCTAACGGATAATCTTAAAATACAACTTGCATTACTACTCGGGTGGTAGAGGTATATTTATATAATATCTCTACTTTGGTTCGAGATCTGATAATTTATTTAGGAACGTATGGAAAGGAAATTTATTCTTGATGCGGGTTCTGTGTATTAGATTTTAGCAGAGTCTAAGCGGGGTTAGGTTGGGTATATATAGGATATTCAGGAAGAAGTGGGTGGATACAAAAATGATATGGTTGTTTATCGGTTCTAGCTGGAATTCTTTATGGAGTTGAGCATTGGAGATGTACCTTGGGGCATTCGTGATGGTGCAGAGGCACTGATTTTGAAATATTTAGATTTTGTCGTATTAGATTTGGCTACGATGATCCAAACTGGGCATGCATATAATAGTAGTGGTCGTATGATAATTTTATTAAGCAATAAGAAAGTATTGCATGGCAATTTAGCTGATTTATTCATTATTGGTTTTAGTTGTAGTTTTATTTTTGCTTGAATAATTTTATTGTCGATATGTTTTTTCAAGGTCTACGAAAAGGCCTAGATATTTTATGGGTTTATTATGAGAATGCCATTATACAGGTTCTTGATTCATCAGTAAGGGGGGTGGGGGGACGTAAGGTCTTAAGGAAAATTTGTTGCTGCTGTTTTTGATGGATTTATTTTAATTTAATTTTTGTCTGCCCAGCTGTCAATTTGGTGTAGGTATAATTGAAGATTGATTTTTATTGAGTTTATGGTGGGACTTGATGAATATATAGCCGTGTCATCTGCAAATTTGGCGGTTTTTATTGTACTATGCTTCGATCGGTCGGCTATGTACAAGTTATAAAGAGCGGGAGATATCGGGGAGCCTTGGAGAAGGCCTGCTTCGACGGCATTTTAGATTAGAGTGATGGTTATCAACTGTAACGGCAAAAGTTCTATTGTCGAGAAAGTTGAAAATGATTTGTGTAAGATAATGTGGAGTGCTTATTTCTTTTATTTTATGGTTTAGAGCTTGGTGCCAACTTCTATCGAAGGCTTAAGAAATGTCGAGAAATATTGCTACTGTATAATAGTGTTTTTGGAATGCCGTATGGATGTTTTCAGTGATTCTAAGTAGTTAGTGACGTGTGGACACATTTTCTGTGAATCCCATTTGTTCTATGGGTATGGTCTTTGTGTTGTGGAGATGTTTTTGAATCTTTTTAATATTATTTTTATAATAATTTAGATAGCGTGGAAAGCAAACTGATTGGTCGGAAACTGTTGGGTATTTAATGGCGTGCGGTGGGGGTATTTAATGTGTGGTTATTAAGACCTGAATATGATCAGAGTCTAGTTCGAATAATGTAGTAGCGTGTAGTTTAATTTTAGCGTTAGTAAGGAGGTCAAATTAATTTGAGAGTATTGCGATATAGTATTTGAGCTATTATTTTTCCTTTAGCCTTGGCGTTCGAACAACCCCAGTTTGTATTTTTGGCATTTAGGTTCGCTAGAAGCATGGGGTTATTTAGTTGAACAAGTTTACTTTTTAAGTTATCGAGGTCTAGTTTATGATTCGGAGGATTGTATGCTGCAATTATAGTCCGTATTTCATTTTTCAATTTTAATTTTAAGGCAACAGTTTCTATATTACGAGTACAAGGGAGAATTATTGGGTAATGTTGTATATTTTTATTGATGGCTATTAGCACACCTCCTCCTTTGTTTAGGATTCTGTCGACTCCGTAAATTGAGTTGTTTGGGATATAAAATTTATTTCTTTGAGTGAGTTTCTGTGTTGCAAATTATATCGACACAGTGTGAATTTAAGAAGTTTATTAGTTCTGTTTTTTATTTGTTAAGCAGTTAGCATTCCAATTGGTAAGAGTAAAACATTTAAGATGTTGTTGCCATTATTTCTGTTAATGTACGCGGAAATTGAATTTTCAATTGAGTTGATTATGGTGGGTATAAATGTGTTTATGGCATTAATTATATAGGAAGTAATTGCATTGATTATTGTATTTATAATGGGGTAGGTTGTGGTGTGATTCTTGGGGAAGGTTGATTGAATTTGAATTGTTGCTAGGATTTGGGCGAGCCTGGGATGTTGACTATTAATATGGGTGAAGTTGTTGAGAGTAGGTTTTTGGACAAGAAAAGGGAAATGGGTGTTAGATTGTTATAATATGGGTTGGTGGGAAGATCTTTGATTTCTCTTTTGAAGGCTGTTTTGGTTGCCAATTCTTTTTTAAATGTCTTCTTTTAGGTAAGGGCAGCTGGAGCAGGGCAGCTGGGCAGCTGGATTATTGGCCTCGTGACTGACTTGGCAGTTACGACACTTTGGTACTTGATTACGATTAGCACAAGTTACCGAGTAGTGATTACCCAAAAAAGCGCAACTAATTGAGTGGTTGCAATTATTATTTATATGGCCATAATCTAGACACCGCTGGCATTGGGGACTTGGGGTTTTTCCCTTGCTTCCGCATTTACTCTATGGTTACAAATTTGCTTAATGGCTAGATGTACATTGGATCTTGACCTGAAAAAACAGCTGCAACAACTGGGATAGGTATGTTTTCTTTGTGAAGTCTGGTGATTTTTATCAGCGAAAGAACGCGTTGCTTTAGGTGTTCATATATTTCTTGCTCAGTAATGTATTGAACACTACAGATATATTTATATTTAATGGGTCTCTAAAGGAATGAATATTTCGTTGAGTGTTAATTAAATACTTGATTAAGTTTCGAAAGTCCGTGGGTGAGTTTGCACTTATTTTTATTTTATTGTTTTTTATCTGCAATGAAGTTTGTGGTGACTTTAGATTTAAGGTTTTTGATGAATGCATTGGTGATGTCTGCTACTATGTTTGGTGGTATTATATCACTTTGATTACTAGGAAAATCGTTGATATGAGCGAATCTATTTTCGGTTGCTTGCTTATCAATTCACTTAGAGGTCAAAACTTGTTTTTTACCGGCACATTAATTAATAGAGAGTTAGATTTTGTGTTTTGATCACTGATATTTTGGATTCACGCTCTATATCATTGTCAGTCACTGACCTTTTTGTGGAGTCTGAGGAGTCTTTTGCTAGTTGTTGAACGGTTCGGAGTTGGCTGTCTTGAATCGGTTCCTTGCCATCGGCGCCGGGGACGTTATGTTGATTGATGTTTTCCAGCGTCACCTTCATTTCGTCTTCGGTGAATTGATTTGGCTTATCTTGAATAAAACTTTCCATTGTAGCTGGCTGGTTCTCACTGTTGTTAAGAACAAGCAATGCAGCACTTACGACTTCACTTTTTGGAGGGTCATAGCTGCATGCCATTCACTACATTAATTTGCACAGAGTCGAACTTCACCGGAATTATTTTGATGAATTATTTATCAGTAGCGCTTGTGTAACTAGATAATAATTTAGTATTGTCGCGATGTGACGCGTGGCTCCCCGCCACTCAGTTATTGGAGCGGCGAACTACGAAGTAACGGTTTTATCGCAACAGATCTAACAGGGTCGCACAGCAGAGCTCTGACTACCTCTCGCCACCACTGTCGGACGAAGAATGACAAATTAGATTTAAAGTCGTGTGACTAATAAAAACGATTTTCATGATTAGGCGTAAAATTGTAATTCACGCTGCAGTATAGAGTACTACGTGAAATGTCGCTTGCGCAAACGTCCGTAGTATAACACAGTTGACTACTCCAGAACTATTTATTACTTCACGTACTGGTCGTCGAGACGCATGGTTTTCAATTCTGCAACGTGTCAGAACTTACCATTATTTTATCAGCAATTACAAATGTCATCATAGGAATGTTGATAAGTGACGTAGAGAACGATCGTTCTATTTCAGTGGAACTTTCGTATAACAAGATCAACCGAAATGAATATTGTACTAATCAATCAGGGTTCAGAGGCGTGTATAATGATCTTATTTCTATGCAAAACTTGATGCCAAGCCAATAAATACATTGAATATTCATATTATTTTTATACATTTTATAAATTGGAAATATGGACTCACTTCGGGAGGAGATGACTTCTGAGAAGGACACGAGGAACTAAACCTTCATTTTCTTTTAATTACTTCATAATGAAATCAAAGGTTTCACTAAATTTATTAACGTTTTCACCCAATTTCTAGCATTAAAATATGAATACCAATTACAATAAAAAATCACAATGTTTACCTTTGCTAACAGCTATTTTTTTAAGTCGAACAAGTGTGTGAACAATCGTAAATTGTATATATGAAATTGTAACATCTACTTATATTTATGTTACAAAATGTAACATCTATTTATTTTTTCAAGTGTGTTACCATTATGAGGTACAAATTTTATGGAAGTATTTTTATTCAGCCATTTCTAATATTTACTTAACCTTTGTACACACATTATTTTTTCACCATTAATGCGAACGTAAGGTGGTGCACAACCTATTCAAACTGATTTGATTCAACAAAAGTTACGGTTATCTATAATAATTGTATTAGAAAATAAAAATTACAAACAAATTAAAAACATGGAAAGTACATGGAAAATGGTTGTCCATACACTTTTAATTCATCTGGTGTACGAACAAATGAATTCTATGTTTTTCTTTCTCGCCTCACGGCGTGGGAAGAAAACGTTTTCTAATCGTGATTCACACAACGGCGATTTTTCGACGGAAAAACTGTTATTGCCGGACCCTGTTACGACAAAGTGGAAAAATAATGTACTAATGTATAGTAAATTACTTCACACGTTGTTTACTCAGAATACACCTTTTGTTGGCCCTTGATAGCGAAAAATTGATTGACGGCAAAACGTCTGTCTGTCCATCACGCGTCTTGGAAAGTCCTCTCAAAATTCAAAATATCTGTTTCCAACTCGCAGGGTCTTCAGTTGGTTCAGACCGATCGGGGAATATAAATTTTGGAGAAAATCGTCTGAATGGTTTAGTTGCTAGCGTTCACCAGACACGGACAGACGTATAGACCCACCGACCGACAGATGCACACACGAACAGTCGCACATACAGCAAGTCACACACATGGAAAGACGCACACAGGGAAAGACGCACAGGCGGACAGACGCACACACGGACAGACGCACACACGGACAGACGCACACACGGACAGACGCACACACGGACAGATTTAAGATTTGATCAAGCAGAAAAATATTTATCATGAATGTAGTAGTTATGCAATGTTAACTTTTTATTTGCAATTTCCAAAAATAGAGTTCACCGAAAATGGAACCTGCGCCATATTAAGCCTCTAATGCCCTATCCGAGAAAAATGTATCAAAGTCTGGTTTAGAAACTGGTTCTGGTCCCATTTTCGACGATCATACTGTATTTTCGATAAATCCGAACGTTAACATCGCAAAAGTACAATATTGAAGATACAGATTTTTGTCTTAAATGAAGTATTTTCTAAAATATCAGACATATAAAAATGTTAATACTCAATTTTTGAAAAAAACTAGTGTTTTCCACGTAATTTGTGTTCAAAGTTAATACAAATTGTGAATTTGTTTTTTAAATCCGATTGAGATTTTTTCTTCAAATTCTTTCCACGGAGAGAAAAAGGGACGCTTAAAAGAATGGCACTAATATAATTTTCGTTGATCTGTGAGTTTTCGAAACTTGAAAATTTACAAAAATAATGCGAGGTAGTATATGTTGCTATATTTTCGCTATATTTTCTTGCTATATTTTAGAGCCAGAAATTGACTGAAAACATTTAGAAATGCAGGCAAAAATATTGTTAAATAATGTGATTCAAAAAATTGAAAGTCAAGAATTTACATATTCCTCATATTATTTATTATTTATTTTATTATTATTAATCTTATTTATTATTGGAACACGAGCGAGAATGTTCTTACATTGCGTTATGGTACTCACCTTCGTACACGACGGATGCATAGGTGGACAGACGCTCAGATGAAATCCGATCAAAACCAACTACTCTTACACAACTGTATTACATTGTATAGGATGTTTGAAAGCCAGTTGCAAATTTTGGAACATGTGCCTCGGCCTCAGCTTCGGAACAGGCATCGGCGTAGATGGTTCAGGGCTTCAGTTGATACTGCGGTGCCTATGATGACCGGGAGGTGATAGGGTTCGAGTCCAGATGGTGCGGTGGCAGGATTTTCGACACTAGCTGGATAGTTAGGTCTAATTCTGTCGCTGCGCAGTCTGGAGGAGAACTCTAGCGGCCGGCTGCTGGGTTCAGTAGTTTTATGTGATTTTTACCAGGCGACTGCTGATCAAAACCAGGCGTCTGCCGAAGCAGTGCTCTAATAAACGGGCCACGAAGAGCGCGCAATATTTTCTTTTTCTTCCCTTTCCTATCCTCACCCCTTACACCCACACATGTATACACTACCACACATGCCGGGATACCAGTTGGGAACTTAGAGCTTGTCCCGGCTGGGGCGGTGACACGCTGGTGGGAGATGCTTGGCTGAAGAAAAAAAAACGCAAACCGACGCGACGTGTAGGTCGTCGCCGGATATCGCCATCCAGCATGGGCAAGATCACATCTACCTCCGCGATAAAACGTGCACTATACTTACATGACTAATTACCTTAGCAATGTACGCGTCCGGAAACATCAATCGGCAAACAGGCATGATAAAAATATTTACTAATTTTGCAGAATTCCCTAAATTAAATTAACCAATCAATAAAGCCAGCTATGGCATGTTCTAAAATCCTAGCAGTTATATTGGAAACCATATGTACTGCACCGCAGACCACAACACACATATCAGCAAATTCTACATCAACAATGATTAACTTAAAGCGTGCACATTCACAAACGTGTTCAATATCAATACAAACATTATAGATGGAATAAATTATATCAATAAAAAATCAAATGGCAAAGAGGAATCGGAACAACAAGATACATTATCGGCAGAGTATAATAAAACTAAAGACCATACTTAAGTGGAGTAACAATGCACTATACCAGCTATGTTAATTTACTCGAGTTTCTTCCCAATTTTCTCAGAAACTCTTTAAGATAGGGATTTGAAGCCTACGCAACCATTGGAAATCTTGTCCGATACTCTGTTGTTGTATTGTATATCTACTGAACTACAATTATACGAATTTTGTCATTGTATTTTTATAATTTTTTGTAAGTAAGACTTTGTGGACATTTTTTCTTACTAAATTATTTGTGTATTTCAAAAAGTATAAATTCAAATATTTTAATTATAGTTCAGTAGTTGTCTTATTATTATGGGAATGTACTCCGAAATTTTTAACAATGTGGCATAAAAAGTTTTCGAAATTTTGGGGCAAATGTAGCAAAAAGGGTAGTTTCGCAGAAAAGGAGTTTAAAGTTACAAGTAACAGAAACTCATGTTTAACAACATGACGATTTAGTATAATCCATCATCCATCCCAATTTCAATTTTTTAATCACCACAAATACATTTTTAGGAAACCTTGTGAAAGTGTAATTGTCAAAGGGGTCGTTATAATAAACAATTTAGAAAGAAACTAATGCCGCCCAAACAGTCTTGGCAACAGACCTAACAACAATGGCATAAAACACGCTAACAATGCGATTTCCAGTACGCGAGATATATCATTTTATTACGAAAATATTAAAGTTTTTAATGTGTCTACAAATAAAAAATGTGTAAATTTTCAGATTTTTGCTTTGTTATTTCCCTTAAGTGGCTTCACAATTGGGCAAGAGCTACAAAACAGTAGTTCAGTTCAACAGTAATTTTAAAATCCTTTCTTTACATTACAAATAAGCATTTTTTAATTTTTTTCCTCAATGCCAAATCTTGTTCGGATTATCCGAAATTTTGGATTTACAGGATTCGGATAAGTGGCAATAAAAAATAAACTGAAATTGTTATTGATAATTAATGTTTTCGATCACATTGCTGAATTTTTTGCAACATTTTTGAGTAGTGTACACCTTAGATGGATAGTCAAAATACCTTTTTTAAAGCATCAAAATCTACTCTTTCTAATGAGACATGTTTGAACGAATTTCTAGAAGATACTCTCCTGTAAAAGAAGGCTGATTGTTTCATATTTTGAAGCAAGTTACCTAAGCATAAGTTTTAAACTCAATTTATGAAGTAATGGTAAGAGATAGAAGGGTTGGGATTACTCATTGTGAAAAATGCAATATTCATATTACATGAGTGATGTTTCAATGTTATTACTTAAATATTAAGCGAGCTATCCGTAAGTTATATTTTACGAAAGGATATAGCCGAATAAGCTGGTGAGAAGTGCCCCCAAACCAAATCGATAATCACGATACTCATATAAAAGAATAAAAAATGCCGTAAATTCCCACGAAGTTAACCTCCTAAGGCGATCTGTTGCAAAATTCGAGAAACGTGTTTCTCATATTATGTTTTTTTTCTCAGCTTATGTAGCATGGATAAGGCTAAAAAAATGAAAATACGGGAGAAAATAATTTAATTTGAAGGTATTTTTGTTAACCAATTTTGGCATGGAAAGCATTTATATTATTTAAATAAAATCATCAAATCCCTTTTGTTTTTTTAGATTTTCATGTTGTTTCTAATATAACCAAATTACTCTATTTTAGATTTTTATCATTTATGTTTATAATATAAATCAAATTACTCAGTAGATTTATTAATCATTGACAATTAGATAATCACTGACAATTAATCATTGCCAATGCCTTCTTCAATAATTAGGATCAGGCGTTTGTTTATGATAAGTCTACTTAAAATGTCTTATGGTCTAACAATTTTCTCCAAGTAACGAGCTTGTTGCGAATAATAAATGATTACAGCTATGTGGGAGCAGCACCCCAGGGTGCGACTTCCGTTCGCACGTTCACAATCATATATTTTCGCTCCCGATATTCCCCCGGTGGAAAGAAATGGATGGGCTCCCCCAGTGCACCGATTTTGCTTGTTCTGCGCAGCACTAGTTTGCGTCACAAACCACGGGACCACAACACGGGCACTTCGTTTAAAAACTGAGACCAGACGTTTGCCGCTAAGTTGCATGAATAGCGGGAAGTGTTGAGAAACTATTGAAAATGGCATAAAGTGACAATATTTTCAACGGTGACCAACCAAAAATAACACAATGGAGGTGTAATTGAAATAAAAGATGTAATATTTTTAAAAAAACGTCTTATCTGTTTCTGTTAATGACTTGCAACTGAAATAATTTTGCCATTTAAAATTCCCGCTAATATTATGGCGCAAACTGGCACCTGAAGCTCATTGGCAGAAGTCGGATGCTCAAGAGCTAACCTATCTCTTTCCACCATGGATGTTCCCAGAGGGGGGCTCTTGCGCATCGTGTCCGACTTCAGCCAATGAGCTTCAGACACCAGTTTCCGTCGCAATATTAGCGGGAATTTTAAATGGAGCCAGAAACCAAAATATTCAAGACATTGCAACAGATATAGGAATCGTTTATTTAAAATATCGCATTTTATAGATCTTCATTGTGATATTTTTGGTTGGTTACTAGCGGCATAGGCTCAATGAATTCGAGTGATGTGTTACATCCCCTAGTGTTCCATCACTTAAAATATTTTCTGTTAAGTATTTTACTTTCTTCCGTAAGTATCTCTCTCTGTTTCTCTATTCCCTGTGGCCACTTACGTGTGCTGTCCAATAGGTGTTAGTTCCCTGGCTGGATGTGAAGGGCCGAGAACATCCCTTAAACGACCTCGTTTCGTTGGCGAGGTCATTGAATTCACGGCCATGCTGTGTTCAGACTGCGATTTCGACTGCCTCTCACTCTGTGGTTTGTGACATTGCCTCTCATATCACAGACTTCTGAGTTCTCATTGGCGTTTGAGTATCCCCTTCCAAGACCTTCCATACCCCTTCCTCTGATGCAGTCATAGTTCGTCAGAAGACACGACCGTCTCTTTCTCCACAACTCATGCAAGTCTGCCAACTATACCTCAGCATCTTTTAACGTGATTCAGTATTGTTGGGTAAAACGATGTGGGTTAGCATGCCTGACAAAACAAGGTCACTCCTTTGATGTAAGAAAATAGTACGAAAGGGATAGTCCGTAAAGTCGAAATAGTGCGTGCGATGTTATTACGTTCGTCGTGTGTGTCGCGTTGTAGCGTAAATGCTGTTTCGTACTTCATGGGCGTTAAATATATTACTTTGGTGTAACTAGTGATCCGTTAATGAGAATCGTGAATTAGAAACTGTAACGCGAAAGCGGCGAATAGATCTCGAGTTCAAAAATTAGGTATGTAGTTTTTATGGTTAATTTTTAGTTTTATTGTTTTGTTTGTGTAAGTGCATGCAATGAGAAATTGATTTTCAAGGAGTATAGAGAAGGTATCTAATTTGCAAAGTAAACTTCCAAAATACTTCAGAATAAAGTTGAATGACGGAGAGTTTAAATACTTGGAATTATGCGTTCATCCTGTAATATGATCGCAACACCATGTCTACTAGCCAGGAAATGCCACTGTTAGTTACAGTTGAAAATGTTACCACTTTAAAAATGTTTCTCAACACTTCTATCTACGCAACATGGCGGCCAGCGTTTGCTAAGTCTTTCCAAACGAAGTTCCCGTGCTGTGGTCACGTGGTTCGTGATGTAAAGTGGTGTTGCGCAGCACGAGCAAAAGTCAGTGCTCCAAAAGAACTCACCCTCGTATTTTCACCATGAATATTCTCGTTGAGTTTAGTACATAATCCATGTAGCACGTATAAGATTTCGAGTTCATATGTCGTAATTGAATATGTGTTTAAATATTGGTGAAAACATTTTTCCAACCACATTTTGGCGCAAATTTCAAATTTTTAAACTGATAAAATATGTTTTTTTATATTATTTTCACTTTTGTCCACATTGTTTAAACATCTGGAAAAATATATGTTATAGAGTGTAATGAAATACATTCTAGAGAAAAACTGATACAGTACTTCAAAGTTATCACGTCAAAAATAAATTTCAAAAAAAAAGAAAAACATTTTTCTCTTTGAATTCAAAATGAGTAATGTGTCAAAATTAGTTGGAAAAATACCTTCAAATGCAACTATTTTTCTCCGTATCTTCGATTTTTTCTCTTTCATACGGGTCTCCTCGCATTATTTTAATATAAACGCAATATTGTAATTCTATATGAAGCTGCAATAGTGTTTCCAATCAGCTATTTGTTTTCCCCACTGAGATTTCAACTCAGGTTCTTAGAGTTAGCACGCTCTTCGCGTTACCCCTGTACCACCAGCTTCAAGGGCATTCACGCCCTCCTCAAGTTTGAAAATAGTGTTTAACATTTGCATTATTGCAATTCAGATATTTTCTTCTACACTATTTCAAGATCTAGTTTTAATGAATAGATTAAATTAAGGAACTAGTGGTGCTACGTTACGTACTTTCACGCATAATTTTTAACTTTTGCATTTTTCGAAAACTAAGAGAGTTCAACGAAAATGAGACCTGCGCCATTCTTTTAAGTGTCTCATTTTTTTATCAATAATGAAACCAATCACCTTGCATTTTGTTGATTAAAATTATCATATTAGTTGACACAAAATTGCTGTTTTATAATCACACTTGAAAATGACTGCACAAACCCACTGAACCCTACGATTATTAAAATCGGTGCGAAACTAAAGGAAGTGCACACAAAAGCAGTAGTGTGATAAGTATAATATAGACGAACAAATAAGATTCTAAATGATTAATAGATATTATTGAACTAGATTTTTAAAATGTTGTTAACTACATAAATTAACGATGATAACAGGCGGACGAACGGACGGACGGACAGACAGACACAAAGAAAGAGACAGAGACAGACAGACGGAGGACGGACAGACACGCGGACAGACGGACGCGGACGGACGGACAGACAGACGGATGGACGAACAGACGGACGGTTAAGCAGACAGACAGAGAGAGGCAAACAGACAGGCAGGCAGATTGACATTTTTGGGAAAAATGTTTCGCAATCGAGTTGTCGTCATCAAGGACCCTCAAAACGTGAATACTGACTATTCATTACACATTAAAGATGTATTTTTGAAAAAGTTATTTTGTTAAAAAATACTCAATAAAGTAGTTATAGGAGACTATGGAAAAATAATTATATGTTGAACTTAAGCAACATTGCTCTAGAATGGTAATTACAGAAAATGTTTGAAACCATTTTTGATAAATTTTGTTCTAGGGGATGTCCTAGAGGATGCATATAAAATACTCGTAAAAATTAAGAGATCCTTTTCAAATTTGCAAGATCTTGAGTCGGACAATATCGGTCGAGGAATATTCATTACGGAGAAAATCTTGCGAACGGTATAGGCGCTAGAATTTTCTGCAGACGGACAGACTGACGTTTGGAGGGTGAAAAACAACACTTTTTCGGTATCACGGTCTCATTAAATGTATTTTTCTGTCGAAACATTGGATTTTCTCTGAAAAATTGCATAACTTTTTTAACACGCTGTATACGAGAAACAAAACATATTGTACTCTCCCTCCCTGTACCTTCACTTATCAAGATACTGACACAACCGCTACATCGTATGATGACTGAAGAGTAAATTTTAGTCTAAATATTTCTTCCTAATAAATAATTTGGACCTTCTGTCCAAATCGGACGTATTTAGAAAATGGATTTTATCATGATAATAAATATTTATTTAAAAAATTAAATTATTCGTGACGAAGAAACGATTGAATTGTTATTACTTTTACTGGCCCAAACTCTATATAAATACTGAATTGCATTTAACTTCAACACACTGCGTTGCAGTTATAGGCAAGCCAAATTGAACATTCATGATCAGAAGTCATTTGAAATTGTTTTGAGGCTCATACCGCTGAGCAATTCATTCAAAAGCATTATACTTCGATGCGCAGTCTTATGAGGTTTCTCTAAACCTGCAATGTTCTTCTATACGCGTTCTATTTATTGTAAAAGTAATTTTGTCTACCGTGAATTTCCCGCCGTTGAAACGACACTTATAGAAATGCGAGTTTCACTCAAACGAACACATGCGAGGGGCACATATGATGCACAAGATTCAAAAAGTATTTTTTCATTTAAGATCTATTGGCATAACTTTGATTTTTAAAAGGCACTTGTAGATTTCTGAACTCCATGATAACGAGCGTGAAGAGTCGAGTTCATACATATGCATATTACCCAATGCTATACGAGTGTAACAATATTTTCAAGAAATTTAGAATTTTTACGGCTACGCCGAATCTTAATATTCTGTCACTTTCAGGCAACGTTTGCCTCCCAGACACCCATTTTTGCGTAGGATCTCAACCACGATCGATGCCACCTACCGCGAATGCAGCGAATTTGTATGGTATTGGAATTACAGGCCATTGTCAATACGGCGGAGGCGTATAGGCATACCTAATAATTGGGTAACAAATAATTTTTAGACAATATTACTTTTAAAATATTTAAAAATGTATTTCATTGTATTATTTTTGTAATTTGTTCATTGGAGTTGTACAAGAGATGAACTTAAAAAATCCAACATGAATAAATTTGTCCAAAACTATAAGTATTACGAACAATATTTCTAGAGGGTATTACTTGTCTCATCATTCAATATTGTTGAGCGAAAACTGCATTTCATTATCGTGATCTATTTAGACGTTATGGGAGATAGCCGTTTGTAAAACGAATGAGAATCATTTCTACGAGTATTACTCTATACGTATTACTCACCGAACACGCCGCCTCCCCTCTTTTTTTTGTCTGTGAGAGTCGAAAATCTTATCACATGACTGAACAGAAATTTGATAGATGAACGGAAATGGATAGTTTTATTGGGCAATTAAATTCTACTAGTATGGAATTGTCTTCCAACACATTCAATCATATTAATGACAAGTTAAAAAAAATATTCGCCCAAAAAGTTTACCTGATTCCCGGTTAACCAGAAGATTCATGGGCAAACAGTAGGAGGCGTTTTTTTTTGACGCAAAATGCCACAGTGCAGTTCCGATAACCATGTGTCCGCTAATGAAGTATGATGGTTGAAGAGAAAATTACAAAAAACATCAGTTATCACATACCACAAAAGGACGCAAGATAAAATTATTGGAGTTCGTTATTATTCACACGACTGGAACTCACAGCTATGAGTGTTTCGTAACTAGTTTCCTACTTATTTTATTTTATTTTTTAAAATTCCTTTCTTCTTCGTCCACGCAATGCGTCTTTAAATTCTTGTTGGGAATGGAACGCTTGGATTAGGAGTAATACACCGTTAAGTTCGTCTAGTGAGTGCCTATTATTCCTTCGGCAATGCGCGACGCCATTAGAAACATGGTGTCCAGACGGTCACCTGACTAGAAATCCGTGAGGTCTCCAATTGATTAACTTCCATGACTTCACAGAGCGTAAGTAAGCAGTTCGGCTAACGACACCGACAACGCTCTTTGAAACTAACTTATTAGTTAAGCCGAATAAATTTACAGTATTTATTTACAGGCGTTCCATGATAATTATCCACCTTTAGTTAATCCTCGCTCGACCTGGATGGCTGAAGTGACTAAGAGCATGTTCCGACTCAGCACTTCTGTCCAAAGGGTCGCGAGTTCGAGTCCCGCTTTGAGCATGGTTGGTTGTCCCATATCTCTCTTGTATGTATCGCGGAGGGCTTTTTGCTGACCCCAGATTAGAGGAGCCCTCAAGTGTGTGGTGTCTAGTGTACGGTCGAATATATGTCCCGAATGGACGAGAATGGTAACCGGTTGTATGCTGGATAAAAAGCTCTAGGAGAAAACATTAGTAAGTTCATGGTTTTAGTTATTATTCACACGTTTCAAGTAACTAATAGTAGTTCGTTATTATTTATAAATACTTTTTGTCCGACTCTAGCTAAGATCAAAGCTATGGGTAAATACATTGTCCGCATGTCGCGAAGGAATAGTATTGGAGCGCTTTTTCGTGGCCTCCCGAATAGGATTTGGGCATTTGGCATTGCAATCTTTCGCACCAGAGCCAACGCAACAGAAAGCGTGTTCTTGAAGCATTTCCCGGCGGTACTGATAGAATATTAAAGCCGGCATGGTGGTAAAAACTAAATTTTTCAAAAAATATTTGCATGCAACGTGCAACATTGAACTCGTCTCTTCCCGCTCGTTATCATGGGCTATAGAAATCTATAAGCTTACATTTATATCTTCGTAGTTAGACGATATCTCTTACATTAAGAAATTTTTAGTTTAATATTGCACTTGCTGTTCATTACAATTGCTGGCAAGTTGTATGAGGGTAATATGGAGACTTTTCTTTCTAAAGCAGGGAAACACTGTCTTTTATATTCATGACAGTCGCAAAAAGACATGATTTTGAATACAAAATAAATTATTCCAGTAATATCCAATTATAAAATGCTAGGTGTTTCCATGAGCACAATAACCATTATATTTTTTAATTCAACAATCAATTAATTCAATTAATCTGTTGTTAAATTATATAGATTCTTTAACTTTTTGAAACAAAAACAAACATGCCATTTTATATAAGTAATTATAAAGATCATGGCTGCAATAGTGGTACGACACAAAAACTACAATTTTGAGTTAATGCACTCTTCAGAATTGCATGTTGGTCTACCTTCCATCAGCCAAAACACATATCTTACAGTGCAGTATTTCACCAAATGGCAGATGCGTGAATGTGAAGTGTGAAATGTGAAGTGTGAATGATGCATTTCAATACAAGGTGAAAACTTCAAAGTCGTATCTCAGCACCTGATATATTTAGGTGTACCACAATTGCAGACCACGAGCAATATGTTCAATGTGCAGTTACATTTCACTGGAAGAGGTAAATTAACAATTTATATGGATTTTGCTAGACCTTGTATCGTATTCATACTTAGTACTTTATTGCTATCCATTTCATTTATTTTCTTCTTCTTCTTCTTCTTCTTCTTCTTCTTCTTCTTCTTCTTCTCCCTCAAGAATTAGACCGGTTGGTCCGTTGCGCCTCCTTGATCTAACCATCTCCTGGGTCTACTAACGCTTCTTCTTCCTTTAGGGATGTACTGAAGCACTTGCTTTGGAATACGGTCGTCTTCCATTCTTTCCAGGTGTTTTTTCCATTGTTCTCTGTATTCCTTAATTTTTTCATTTAAGTTGTAAATTCCTATATTTTCTTTCATTTATTTTCAATTTTATAAACCTTTACCTTCTGTGCATCGCAACGTTTAAATTCTTTCTTCTTCTTCTTCTTCTTCTTCTTCTTCTTCTTCTTCTTCTTCTTCTTCTTCTTTTTCTTCTTCTTCTTCATCATCATCATCATCATCAGCTTCATCTTCACCATCTTCAACGTTTTCATCATCTTCAACGTTTTCATCATCTTCATCGTCTTCTTCATCTTCTTCTTCTTCTTCTTCTTCTTCTTCTTCATCTTCATCTTCTTCTCCTTCATCTTCTTCTCCTTCATCATCTGTTTCTTCTTCATCATCATCATCATCTTCTTCTTCTTCTTCATCTTTTTCTTCTTCTTCTTCTTCTTCTTCATCTTTTTCTTCTTCTGCTTCGTTAAAATTATCAATATAAATTAGATGTAATTGAAGCAAGAAGGTTAATACATTTTTGGTGTAGTTGTAATTATTTGTTTAAGCGAAAATTTTACTAGTTTTATTTTTATCGTTCGTTCTCAGTAAGTAACATGTAGATTAAAAGTACTGTTTTTACATGTATAGCTGTGTTATTGCAAACTTTCAACATTGTGAAAAACATTTAATATCTAAAAAACAATCTATTAGCCTAAATCATGACATACTTGAAAACCATGGTCTACAATGATTTTGCTACTCGAGAAAATAAAGTATACGAACCCTATTTCGGATGTGCTGTTTCCACATCTGATATTCGTTTTCTTCTATCACGTTACAATTTTAAGATAATAACATTTTTATCCGTTTATTCGCATCGTCGAATGATAATGAGATCATATATTAAAGTAATTGTATTTTTGATGATTTTTAATCAGTTGTTTTATCAGTTACTCGGTGAGGATTCTTTCTTCCCTATCTCGATTTTTCACGGTAGCGCGTACTTTTGCATGATTTCAAGAAATAAAAGGGACATTGTGTAAGCTCTTCTATGTCCCTTGTAAAACTGAATTGTTTATAAATAGTAAATTAACTAATTTACGTCTTATTCTAACCTCCTCACCAACATGGCAAGATACAATTAATTTCACATGAAATTTGAAGCTTATTGCTCTCATTAATTTTTTGTCCATTTAATTACAGAATTTAATTGAAATCATTGTCAAAGAAATTATTCCGTTATTAGGCAAACAATGTGAAGTACAAGACCCTACTTGACAAGCAGAAGATTTTTCTTTCATCCCTGCATATTAAACGTGAACTCCTGGAAACCCATGTAAAGGCAATGAATCGTGATAGAAAAGTTTTTATATTTCTAAAAGAGAAGATTGGGAGAATGGAAACTGTCTCAAAATTAAAGGCGTTTTTTTTTGGGGTCAGAAATATTACAGTTGATGTGTCACGACATACAGGAAAAATAATAATCGTTTAGAACTTAGAAGCTTGGACACATATGTACTTGTGACAACCAATTTTTTGGGAAATTAGCGCACAGATAATTATGCAGAACTAGTACATAACATTATTTGAGCATATCAGAATCTAGGTTGTCACAAGTCTTCAAAAACATGTTTTCTGCATTGCCATCTTCATTTTTTCCGCCAAATCTCGGCGCTGTCAGTGTCGAGCATAGTGAAAGGTTCCACCAGCATATATCTGCAATAGAATCCAGATACCAAGGACATTTAAGGTGCTAGCGAGATTGGGGCTTTCTGCTGGTTTCTTTAAAGATCAACCGCAAGGCAAGATAAACCAAAAAGCAAATGTCTCCAGCACTTTTAAAAGAGTTTGAAGTGCTTATTACATATTGTACACAAATGTATATCATTTTAAAAGTTTAAAAACTATAAATTAACATAAAAATTAGGACACAAAAAAATCAACCAAGTTTAGTTTATGTTGGCCTCTCTACCAGCATATTATTCTGAATAGGAATTAGAAATCATTTCACAATGCTATAATGTAAAAAATGTGACGTGATAGAATAAATCTGACTTCAAATATAGAATCAGACCATCAATCAGCACGATATCAGTGAATTTTTCTCAGTAGCAAACAATAAGTTGTTTTTTGTAGACCAGTGTAATACATGAAAATAAATTGCTTTACATACTATATGATTTTATTACTTTTTATCTGCCTGAGATATTCTAGCCGTAGCTACTGAAGTGTTAGCAAGGTAAACAAAATGAAATGTTAAAATGTTAGTGATATAATATCTCATAAAAATAATATATTCATAAATATAATTATTTATATTTCAGTAACAGTGACATCTCCACTAACAACAGAATCTGCTATTTCCATGCCAAAGACTATGAGGCCATATCCTACTTTCCTGCCACCTCCACCCCTTCCAACACTTCCCCCTTTGCCGACTTTTCCTCCGCTGACAACGCGACCTTTAATAACGACATTACGAACATTTGTGCCTTCCTCAAGTTCTGTTCAACCTTCTCCTTCCCTACCTTCATTGGTTCCTTTAACGTCCCTGCTGCCATTTGTTTCAATACTTTCTACAACTGTATCTCAAAATATTTCTCAAGTGAACCTGAACTTTAGTACAGCGTTTCAGCATATAACCACACGTCAAGGAACTTCCATGAGCTCAACTGAAAGAACACTTTTTCCCACGAAAAGAGTTTATTCCACATTTTCTACTCCATCTTTTAACTTATCTGACAAAAACAACAGGACTGAATTTTTTAAACCTACACCATTATTTCCAAGTTATTTGACCACAAAAGAAGAACCAATGACTACACTATCTACAAATGAATCACTGTTACCGAGTCCAAACACTGGAAATACTTTCAGGTCATTTTTAACCACTCGAGTGTTTAGTAGTACAAAGTACGACAAAACAAGTACTGTGCCAAGAACAACTCCAGTTATTAGGAACACTATCACGAAAGCCACCGCTAGAACTCAAATGTATTTCGGCGTTTCAACTTTAAAACCTTTCAAACACACTTCCAAAAGCTACAATCTGCTACCAACCCTCTCATTCCTGACTACCACTTCTTCTCCAAAATATGACTTAAGACGAAAAACGGCTGTTCAAACATATCTACCTATCCAAAGAACAACTCTGAAAATTGACATCAAGCCACCTATTAGAAAAGGATATGGGACAACATTAGAACCTTCAACAAAAATAAAAGGTAATTAATGTTTCAAACTCTGTAATGTTTCATTTGTACCTGTCTAATCATTTTAAATAACTAATTTGGAAATGAAATACATCAGATCCCAACCAAAATATTCAGTATAATAGTTTAAAATTGAACTTGTTAAGGCAATTTCTCATACAGTCGTAGCTCAAGTGCAATTACTCAATTTGGTAAAGAAGAAAAATGTTTTGAAAACGAATCGTACAATCAATGAATATATTACGACTTAGAGTTCAAATCCGGCTAATTCGGGAATTAGCGAGGTCCATTACCTAAAATACACGGATAATCTCCTTAGTAGGAACAACTTCGAATACTACTTCGGGTATAAGCCAGATAATGTTGACATTATCCAACAGATGAGGCGGGGATGGGTGAAGAACGTCACGGTGACGTGTAGCAGGTTTTTTTTCGGGATCTTTTTCCAGCTTCAGGGGGATGCGGATATTTCGACTATTCGTGCCGGGTACCTACTATGTCCCTCATGGCGACACATATTAACCGTTACACAAGATACATATTTGCGGGCTCCTCAGTCCGTAGTCAGCAGACTCAAAAGGCCTTCCGCGACAACCCACATAAATGAAAGACAAGGGACAAACAACCATGTCCACGGCGGGACTCGAACCTGCGACCCTTCCGACCGAGGCTGTGACGAGGAAAAGCAGATGATATGTGAAAAATTGGAATCAGACTGCTACGGGACGTTTCTCAGGCTAATGAGAGACAAGTGACGTTGTTTCGAGTTCCACTGTGCCAGTTGTAAATTTCTATTTACACGATACCTCTAACTTTCCTACATCTCAGTCGACGCTTCGCTACGCATTTGCGAGTTGACGACGAGGCACCGGGCTCTGACATTCGCGATTTATATAAAGCAATATTGAGAATGTGCAACGGATTTCCAATACATTTTATGCCAAAATATTTTTGACGCACACGGAAGAAGCCTCGTCCTCGGATAATTAACTTACTCTCTCCTGACTAATTGGAATATAAGCCGGATGAAGTTCGAAATGATCCGCTTATCGTCATTCATAAAGGCTAATGTGCGAATTAACCGCATACTACTAACGTTAGTTACATTTCGGTGTTTGGCCATTACAGGCTGTCCATGATATCAGGAAAATTCGTACGTTGTCTATTCCATGATGGAAATAGATGGGTGAGCTAGCTGGTTGAGTTAGCTTATTGGCTGAAGTCGGATACGATGCGCAGTAACTCACCTATAACTTCCCCTCAATGTCTATTCATTAACGCAGGCATGTCAAGGTTGCTCAGCTTACTAGACTTTGCGTCACTGCGTCACTGAGCGAGATTTAAAGTAAGGGTTGTACAAAATGCTCCGGGGTGGTGCTGCGTCACTGGACACCTGGCCCATGGCAGTCTTTTGGAGAAATCTTTGGAGAATGCGCTTGAAAGTTACTCCCCCAAAAGCGATATTACTTCCCAATTCCTTCACTAAAGCAAAGAAATAACACATTACATTGCAGTAATACATCAGTCAGATGTTAAGTTATCAATTAAGAGAATAAATAATCATTTTGAAACTAAAGTAATGTTTATTTTGTAATCGTGTTTTCTTAAGAGTAATAATTGCATTAATTTCCTTCGTTCTGGTTAGGAGGTTTAACAGGCGAAGACTATTGTCTTAGAAGAGCTGTCTGAAATGTATGAAATGAGGTGGAGGTAGAGATTTAATCACAAAATAGTTTATTCAGTTTGACAACTTACAATACAATACAAATGAGAATATAGAAAGAAAAAGATTCCATTTGCCATAAGAATGTACCTAGTTCGTTGCCGAATTTAGTGCCGCCAAAAGATACACCTATCGAGGGGCGGCTCCAGCCGATGATTTTTTTGGGGGGAGGTGGCTCGTAGATTTTTGTTAAATAATAAACATTTGTTATTATATTGTATATTATTTATGTATTATAGATTTTATACTATGCAATAATTAAATAAATATATAAATCAATTTTGCCAAATAAAGGAATGTAAACGAAAATCCTAGGCCGTTTGGGAGGTGCCATGGCCTCCACGGTCCCCCCCGGATCCGCCAGTTTACCTGTCGTAGCCAACTCACAGTACTTCTAACACTCAACACAGAACTTGGGCGCGGTCAGCGTAACTGCCACTATCACAAACACGCGAAGTCGTAGCTCGGTCTCATCCTATTCTGCTTGAGTGGGTGCCGGGCCGTCCGTCATGTACCCGTGGCCTAGGGTGTCCAAGACTCGTTCCGGCAGCTCGCTGCTTGCTGAAGCGGTTAGCGTCCTTCTGCCGTTTGCTCTTTAAGACAGGGCGCGTGCGGACTCGTACGCGCGTGCCAACTTCAAAGTTCGCGGTGTTCACTGCACTGTCCGTCCGTAAAAGATAATTATTAACTTATACAGACTTGTTAATTTATTTCACATTATTTTGCTATGTACAACAAATAACTGAATGATATAATAAACTAACACAAAAAGAAAAGGAAAAAATCGTCATTTAAATGTGTTCCTGTACCTTGGCAAACATTTATATACAAAGAATAATTTAACTAGTGGTGTTACAACAGCACGTACGTTCTCGAATTATATCTAACTGCTCCCCTACATTATACTACTACATAAACCAGCAATCGTGATTTCAACCAATAAAAACAATTTC